>CM065139.1:30124145-30584145 GCA_033026305.1 Cirrhinus molitorella | reverse complement strand
AGAACTAATATAAAAACAAGAACAGAAAAATTACCCTTAGACTTGAATGAAGGTTTCTTCCCGTCTCTCGGCGTGAATGTCTTTTTTCTTGGTTTGGCCTCCATATTAAACTGCAAAATGGTTAATTAACTTTGTTAGATTAACAAATGTATATTGTAACTCTAAATTGAAAAATCAAACGTATGCTTTCATCATACAGCCGTGGCGAGAAAATCCGTCCGTATGACACTTTACCAAGAACGAAGTAACGTAAACGGCAATTTACGTTTCTATAGTGGCTTATAGGTTATTTTAAAATTACTGACAGTCATGCAGTCTAACAAATGTTACATATATACAATACTGGCGCATGGCTTGTCCTAAAAGAGAGGAAATTTTGCTGTTCTTCGACAAAATGATAAAACACGTTTTCACACTCACCCATGTGTGTACAGACAAATCACTTTACGGCAACTGAAGTCTGCACACGTGTCGTAAGGAACTGCGAGAGTCCGTTTGCGACAGTCTGTCGTGGCTGAACGCAAATATAGCTTAAAAGTCACTAGCGTGATTTTTTTTTATCGTCTTTCAGTAATTTGTTTAAAAGTTTAATGATTGAACATTTCAGTTGAGAGGTTAAGTTGATTTTGCTAAAGTAAAATATTAAAATATCGAAAGGATGTCTCTGTGGTGATCCATTATGAATCATTTGCACAGACTGAACCCACTTTTTTAACTTACAGGCAAAGGTGTATATTAAGTGTATCTTTACCTAGTATTAGAATATAAGATTTAAATGTATTTAAACAGAATATTTCAAAATAAAGCAGCTTCACAGAATCTACTTTAATGCAATTATTAAGCAAGCTTAATATAATATGCATCATATGTTGCAAAGAATGAGGGCTGAATATTTACAAATGAATTATTATTTTTTATAGTTATTGTTAAAATAGTTAGGCTATACATAAACCCTCATTTGTGACCCTGGACCACAAAACCAGTCATAAGTGTCAATTTTTTGGTTTGTTAGGACAGGACAATATTTGGCCGAGATACAACTTTTTGAAAATCTGGAATCTGAGGGTGCAAAAAAATCTATTGAGAAAATCACCAAAGTTTTCCAAATGACATTCTAAGCAATGCATGTCGCAATTTACAGTTGGAAATTTACAAAATATCTTCATGGAACATGATCTTTACTTAATATCTTAATGATATTGGCATAAAAGAAAAATCAATCATTTTGACCCATACAATGTATTTTGGCCTACTTTTAAAGGAACACTCCACTATTTTTGAAAATAGGCTCATGTTCCAACTCCCCTAGAGTTAAACAGTTGAGTTTTACCCACTGATCTGTAATCTCACTGTATATTTTCACAATGCAAACGTCCTAAAGCATGTAAAAGGTTATTTGTTTAATGTTGGGAATTCCCTCTGCTTATTAAAAATGTACATTAATTTAGCCTACATTACAGTCATGTACATCAGATGAGCAGGGATGGATTACAGACCGGTCCGGGGGTGCCCTGGGCTTCAAGGTTGCACCATCCAGTTTGGTACAGAAAACCAAACAATAGTGAAAACAAATGTTTATTCATGTTTAATATATGGGTCCCATATAACCTATACAAGGCCTCTTAGATATGGATCTTCAACTATGAGGGTTCCCTAGCACTCCTATTACTGTGAATATGTAAATCCCTGCAAACCTCTTATAGAACCCTTGTTCCATCCTGTTTCAAATCATATTTATTTGAATCAATATTTGAGCTTTTTTTGTGTGAGCTTTTTTTGTGTGTGAAGGGTATCAGAAAAAGTAGGCTACTATTTATCAGAATGCGAAAGAGATTTATTGCCAAGTATTTTTGAACACACAGGCATTTGTATTGGTTAGAGTTTCCAGTGCACAGATATAGAGACATTTGTAAGTACAGATTTGTGCATATGTACATAAAATCGCTGTAATCGCCGAGCGAAATTGTCCATCTTCTCCAAGTTGAAGTTAAAAATCATTCATGCCTGAAAGAAAGAAAGAAAGAAAGAGACAGAGAGAGAGAGAGAGAGAGAGAGAGAGAGAGAGAGAGAGAGAGAGAGAGAGAGAGTCTGTCTGTTTTAGCATGGTCTATTTTAGCATGGTTAAGATTTAAAATGTTAACATTAACAATAAGAGCTCGTGTTTATCTGTCAATCAGATGCGCTCTCGGCCACTGATCATGTTGTCACGATCTATTCTGCCGTGCAACGTTCAAAACTGTGGACAACATGAGCCTTCCACTGTAAAATTATTCTGAATCTTTTTTTTTTTAACTGGTCTATTTAAAACGATCTATCCGAGCGAATCTTTTCATGGAAACGAATCAGACTTCTAATCTACATCCTCAAAGACAAGCTCAGTTTTTTGTAAATCGACGTTCAGTAACGTTTATAATGAGCAGAGATATGCAGCTGAGCCTTCTGTTTGAGAGGCATCCATGGATGAGCTTTGTTGAACTAAAACGTCTCTGAATGAGGAGCTGATTTCCCTTGATGGAGTCGATTCCAGACTTTGGAATCGACTCTCGATTCCCAATGCCTCGGAATCGATTCTTTTTGGAATCGATTCCCAGCCATAAGCGGTAGCACTTTTAGCATAGCTTAGCATAGATCATTGAACCCGATTAGACCGTTAGCATCTAGCACAAAAACGACCGAAGAGTTTCTATATTTTTACTATATAAATCTTGACTCTTCTGTAGTTACATCGTGTACTAAGATCGACGGAAAATGAAAATGGACTTTGCTGCAGGCGCAATGATATTACGCAGCGCCTGAAAATAGTCCCTAGATAGGTAACCGGCAAATTGGTTAGTGGCTGGATTTACCAGTGTGCGATTAGCTATGGTTATGTGCGTTGTAAAGAGCTGTGATAATAAGTCGAAGGTGTACTCTCCCATCATGTTTCATAGAATTCCAACGAAAAGCAAGAAACGAAAGAATCAATGGCTGGCTGCTCTGAACATGGATTTGAAAACACCCGAAGAATCAATCAAGAAATGGCGTGTTTGCTCAGAGCATTTTGGACCAGATGACTATTTGGAAAACACGGACAGAGTTACCTGTACCACTGTACGGCGTCTAAAGGATACGGCCATCCCAACAATGTTCAGAGTACAGACAGGACCAAGTGGATCATCACCCATGGCTGTAAGTGTAACATTATTATTATTATTATTATTATTATTATTATTATTATTATTATTATTATTATTATTAGCTTGAACGACCAAATTGAAAAAGCACTGCTGTTGTCTGGGTGGTGATCCAGTGTGAATCATTTGGACCACAAAACCAGTCATAAATGTAAATTTTTCGAAATTGAGATTTATACATAATCTGAAAGGTGAATAAATAATATATATATTTATTAGGATAAGACAATATCTGGCTGAGATACTATTTGAAAATCTGAAATCTGAGGGTGCAAATAATAATAATAATAATAATAATAAATAAATAAATAAAATAATAAGAATAAAATACTGAGAAATCGCCTTTATATTTGTCCAGATTTAATTTTTAGCAATGCATGTTGCTAATCAAAAATTAAGTTTTGATATATTTACAGTAGGATATGTACAAAATATCTTCATGGAACATGATCTTAATGATTTTGGCATAAAAGAAAAATCTTTAATTTTGACCCATACAATGTATTTTTTGCTATTGCTACAAATATCCCTACTAAGACTGCTTCTTATGACTGGTTTTGTCACATTTGTGTATTTCGGTAACAAATCTCTCTGTGGAGTAAGAGCGCCATCTTCTGGTTAAGTTGTGCATCTCTGAAGTCTAAAACATCCCTATGAAGAAAGTAACAAGTGGGTTTAATGGCACCATCTCCTCCAGTTCGGTCTTTTATTGACCCCCTTAAAGAACAAGAAAACCATATTAGGTTGAGTTGTGTATTTCCAGTCTGTTCAGGGAGGTTGAATTATCTAAATGATTAATACTGTCATTCTGAAATGAGTTGGCAAATAATTACAGATGTTAGCCAATGGTCTTGGATTTATAGATGTTAAGTTCATTCCTTTTAATAGACATAATGGCAAATGCTCTTTAAATTTTGTGGATAACGGAAAACATTTTAATTTCACATTCAAAATGCACTACCAAAACACTTTATTAATGTATTTATCACTCACAACACAACAACCTAAAAAACACTAACAACATGTAGGGTTATAATGTTTTCTTTAGTAACATTTCTTTAAAAACAGGTATGATACTCTCTACTGTTTATAAATCGTTGAAGTATATTACAAAGTCCATGTTTACATTACAGTACAAAAAAGTTTTCCCCTTTTGTATAGATGGTAATGAAGTGAAAAACTGTAACACTTGTGAAGATGTTTAGCTAAATGCAACTGCTTTGATAGTATTTGGTTTCTTACATTCAGAATATTTTTCTATATTTTGAACTTAAGTATAACAGTTTTGAAAGCAGTATGTAAACATGTAAATTGGCTTGTTTGGTACATACAGTTTTGGTGGTGTTTGTGTCAAAGTGATAAAAGAATTAATGTAATCTGACAGATGTCGTCAATGAATGCATTTTGTGCCAAATCAATGAAAACTGATCCACATTTTAGCCCACATAGACCGATGTTGTGCTCGCTGTGTGAAGAGCTTTGAAAAAATTACCTAAGCATTGAGAAATGTGTCCTAGCAATTGTAACAAAAAAAATAATAAATATATATATATATATATATATATATATATTAGTGCTGTCAAACGATTAATTGCGATTAATCGCACCCAAATTGTGTTTACATACTATATATTTGTGTACTGTGTATAATTATTATGTATATATAAATACACACACACACACACACACACATGCATGTATATATTAAGGAAAAATATTTTCCATTTATATCTAAAATATTTATATTTATTTATAATGTAAATTGTATACAGGTATAAATGTATATACATATAAATATTTTGTTTTAATATATACACATGTATGTGTGTGTATTTATATGTACATAATAAACACACATTTAGTATCTAAACATGAACTTTTATTTTGGATGCGATTAATCGCAATGAATCGTTTGACAGCCCTAATATATATATATATATATATATAATGTATAATATTTTTCCCAGGTTAAATGTTGATTATTAGCAGCTCGAATGCCTTTAGAAGGGGTCATCAGATGCAAAATTCACTTCTTACATGGTGTTTTAAACTTTCATTTGTCTTGGCAGTGTGTGTACACATCCACCCTATAATGATAAAAATCCACCTTTTTTCCCTCACAAATAATAATAATTTTCTCAAATCTAGCCATTCTCAAGGATAAAGCTCTATTACTCTAAGCGGGTACAAGAATCAAGGGTGATTGAATGTGGGTTAATCAGGAGACTGTAGTTAGAGTGTCAGTGGTCCATTTGTGACATAGGTGGCGGTAATGCGCCGTAAAACAAGAAGAAGCCATTCTCAGAATCTGGCCAGAAGTACGTCACACAGGCATAGGCCCCTCCCACGACTGTTGTAAATAGCCTGCCAGTTTTAGGACGCCGGAGCAGACAGCAATGCCTCCTAAGCGTTTGAGGTGCTCTGTTGTTGGATGTAAGAATACACATAGCTGTCGTCATTTACTCCCCACATCTGAGCCATTGAAGACGCAGTGGATTACCTTTGTTTATGAAGGGAATACGCCCCCAGATCTACCAAAATGCGTGTATGCCTGCTCAAATCATTTCACACAAGACTGTTTTGTAAACGAGGGTCAGTACAAAGCAGGTTTTGCTACAAAACTAGTACTAAGGGATGGATCGGTACCAACTGTTCGTGATCGAGTATCACCAGCAGAAGTGAGTACATTCTGTTTTTGTAACGTTTTCCTAATAATGTGCTATTAGCAAGTTTCACGATGGATGCGATTAAAGTTAACAGTCTCAGAGAACATATAACCAAAGTATGTTAGAGCCGCAGTCCTACAGAGTTCAACTCCAACCCTAATAAAAACTCACCTGCCTGTAGCCTGTAACTTAGCTTCCTAGTAACCTTTCAGATCATGATTAGCTTGTTTAACGTTAGATGTTTGATTAGGGTTGAAGCGAAACCATGCAGGACTGCGGCTCTCCAGGACCGACGTTCGCCAACTTTAATATACTCGTCATGAAGACGCTAAAGATTCATATCAACTTGTGTAAAATAGGCATCTGATGTCTCCTCTTAGCCGTAGGTCGCGCATATCCGCCATGTTTGTAGTTTTTCAGCGCTTTTTAGTCGTGTTTGTAGTTCTGAACCCGGAGCGCAGTGGATTGTGGGCAATGTTTTAGCCACGGATCCACACTTCAAAAGTCTACCTGAAATATTAGACTAGCTGAGGGCTTTTGGCATATTCTTTTCCACATACCATCCTTTGGGACACACATATACTATTTAGAGTGGATAGTATGAACATTGGGACGCATGGCTACTATTAAATGGCAGTTCGTAGCCATAGAGCTCTGCAGGAAAGTAATGGGAGTTACCAGATCCGCCAAAACAGAGGGGCGTTTTTGACCATGTCGTCTGATTGGCTCACGTCATAGTGACGTTATGTTTAGGGATGGGGTCAGGTAAGGGGGATCATTTTCATTGCATGCTTTAGAAACCCCCACAACGTCAGAAACGGACACTTTTGTTTTGCAGAGACCTCATTCTCTTTCGCATGCAGTTTGACTGACAGGCGATCTGACCACTAACGCCGACATAATGCACCCGCCCGTTGCTATCCGCCATTTGGTCCGACAAACAAAGCATGCACAGTAAACTAACGTTGCTTGCTAACTTAAAAAAAAAATGGTGAAAAGGTGCTCATATGGGACCTGCAACGCAGACAGCAGGTACCCAGAGAGGCTGGGAAATATACAGTTTCACCCGTTCCCTAAACCTGCCAGAAATCTGAGGAAGTGTATGAAATGGATAAGTTTGTGTGGACGACCTCACCAGCAGCTGAGTTTGGACAGGCTGAAAAACCATTCCACAGCCAAACACATATATGTGTGTTCAAAGGTAACACAGTTATACTTGCTGCACCTTTTAACTGTGTAGTACGATCCTTGTTTTATTTTGTATGCGTTTTACAAGTTATCATAAGCGGAAGTGTATTGAAAGGCATTGTTAAAAGCCTAATGTTATGATAATAGCTAACAGTTGACCTTCGTTAAGCCACGCCCGAAACCCGCTACAGGCCAATCGTGGTTTAGTAACCGTAACTAGGGGCGGGAGGTCTGTCAAGCTTTCGATCAAGGGAAACATGCCGAAGCGTTGTGCATATGGATTGTGTAAATCTGATACCCGGTATCCTAAAAGTTTGGACGGGGTGGTGGAATTTTTTCCCTTCCCGAAACCTAAAACCCAAGGGGAGAGATGCCGGACGTGGATCAAGCAGTGTGGAAGGCCTCATTCACAATTAAATGTCGACAGGATTAACAAAAACACCTACGTTTGCTCCAAGGTAAGAGCACGCTAATGTTAGCTAGCTAGCCAACTCGGCACATCATTGCTTGGAAATAATAACTGTTCTTTGTTCATAATGCATATATTTCAACGTAACATAAGATGATTAAAGGCAAATACAGAGGCTGACTGACATACTTTAAAATATATT
The DNA here is from genome assembly GCA_033026305.1 of Cirrhinus molitorella. Taxonomy (NCBI): domain Eukaryota; kingdom Metazoa; phylum Chordata; class Actinopteri; order Cypriniformes; family Cyprinidae; genus Cirrhinus; species Cirrhinus molitorella. Next base: position 30,576,507 of record CM065139.1, on the reverse strand, counting down.
TCAGCATTTTGTTAATGGACGGCGTGCTAAAAATATAAGCGGGAGAATGTTATCATTGCAAAGTGGTCAGGCTAATGCCTTGTGTTTATTCCACAAGACTTATGGATAAACTGTTTGATTTATAATTATTAGATTATTTTCACAAATTTTACTTACCCTGCTGTGCATGAACAAAGCTGTTCCTCAATTTGTGTGTTTCCCATTTGAATGGTAAGCGTATGAGGCGGCTGCTGCTTGCGCTGGGAACCTATAGGCTTTTGCTTCAATTTTGATTAAATTATTTTCTAATCGGTTGCATCTCAGATATTTCACCTGTTCGCCAAAAATTACTAATTATCTCCTTGGGAATGTCTGACACCGGTGCATACATACTGTAATAGACTTGCCAGGCGTGAAAGCTTGACAGGCTTAGCAACAGTAGCTAAGAGAGAGGGGCTTAGCGAAGGGTCAATTGTGCTGTATGAGGGACGATGAGAAAGAGAAATGAGGGATGCGTTCCATTCAGAAATGGTCACCTTGTTTCACGTGTGCTGACACTCAAGAATGTCAGTGACTTGGCAAAAAAAACAAACAAAAACATCTTGAAAGTCCAAAAGCATTCACTGTATAATAAAGCCTATTAGAATGGAATTAGAATGTATCTATAAAAATCAAGTAAAGAAAGAAAAATATCCCTGTGTTTTCATTATCTTTATATAAGTAGGCTAATATCACACAGGAATGAGTGTGTGAGATCGCCAATGTTTAATTTTATACAGCAGTTCAACTGACAAGAAATGAATCGAGTAAGTAATGTGAGTTACATTTTAGGACACATTTAGTCTTTTTTTCCTGTTTTGCAAATTAAGTGGTTACAAAGCTGGAACAGAGCTATTGTGCATCTCAAATCAATGCTACTGTTTCTTTCATGAATGAATCTGTTTTTTGAAAGACCTGAGTGAACCAATTATTCAATGATCCATTTATAAAAACAGTCAGCATGCTTCGATTCAAATTTAATCAGCCATTTTAAAGGAATTTGAAACCCCACCATCCCCACTGGAATTTTTTTTTTACAATTTGACCACTGACAGTACGAAATGAACACGAATTAACGTCAAAACGTAGGCTATTTTATAAGAGAATTTACTGAAATGTCTCATGTAATCACTCATTCTGTTTCAAACAGCAGAAACTGTAAAGCTTGTAAACATTGCCACGTAACAACATGTTTACCTCAGAATAACAATTCAGTGTCCATAAGCACAGCTAAAAAAATAACTATGAAGAGGAGCATTTTGCATTAATGCGCCATTGCATATGAATGTTTTTACTTAACCTGTTGTCTACATGATAAGAAAGAATGCAAGGAGCTAAACAAAATATGTAACACTATCTGTGTGAAAAACATATAACAGCATTTATAGTATGTATTGAGAAGGAACCCAACCTACACTCAGTGGCCAAGTGATGCTTATGGTCTATAATATTGGCACATATTCTGTGTAATAAACAGTTCTTTGTAACTGTATATTGTTTTCAAGTTGGTCCAGAAAAGATGAGACATAAACACATGATCGTATTACTGAAATGTTAAAGTGTTACCAAATAAATAAATGAAACCTTTTTTCTGTGCTACCTAAGGAAATAATTTGTTGCCCAAGTTTGATTCCTATAGGAGCCCTGTATTGTTTATACATAAGCATTCACTACAATTCTGTGGGAAGTGATCATAGCACACTTAAGCAATGCACTTATAAAACACTTCTGGTGTACTTGCATTTAATCATTTTAAGTGCTAGTGCTAATTAGTGTATTTATATTAAATGTACTAAAGTTGCACAGTTGGGAAAATGTGCTTAATATATTTTAAATAATCAGTTTAATTTAAACTTAGGACAACTATATAAAAGCACACTTAGTAACGATAACCGGTTTGACGATAAATCATGATAAAATTCTCCACGGTTAGTATTACCGTTTCATCTTTTAATTATCATTAAAACCGTATTTGATTACCACGATTTGAACAACTTATGATAAATATATATTGTACAGCGTAAAGCAAAGTTTAAATAACAGTCTCATGTGCGCAGAGCACGCAGAGTAACAGTTTCGTTTTGAATAGAAGCGTGACGGAAAGATGGGAGGTTTTAAAAGGGTGCTGAGGGAATATACAAATGAATATAGAAATGAATGAATTATATGAATGTACCTCTGATGGTTCTGACTGTCTTCAGAAAAGATTCGATGGCATTGTGTTTTGATCTTCATTCCATGTAATACCTAATAAAGTAGTGTTCTTAATCGCAATGCTGCTTTGTCCACGGAGTTTACGGAAACAGCTGTAACTTTGCTGTTCCACAAGTGCCGCCTAGTGGCAGAGAGTGGATTTCCATTGACTTACAATTATGTTCAGCCTGTTTGCAGTTTTTGTCTAGCTAAAACGGACCGAATTTTCATGCACTGCTGTCATCTTAACTAAAAAAGACTAAAAACAAGGATTCTATAAATTTAAACAATTCACATAATACATCTAGAATTATTTAGATAAAATACATATAACATTTATTGATTTGACTTAACCATTTTCTTTATTTAAAGGCTGAAATGTGAGGTTTACCATTTTATAAAACCTTTTCAAAGCTTTATTTGAACATTTCGAACATGTTATTAGGTAATGTTATTGTTTTAGCGTTTGTAAAAACAGAAGTCATTTTATATGTTGTTTGTTGATTTGAAATATAAAACTTTGAGAAACAATTTATGTGTTAGTACTTTTTAAACATTTCCAGCATATTTTAACAATACCGTGATAATATTGATAACCGTGATCATTTTTGTCACTATAATCGTGATAAGAAAATTTCATACCGTTACATCCCTACACACTTTTAAGAAATACACTAATAAAACTTGTATATTTTGTGGTAGTATACTTTATTTTAACATACTAAAAATCAGTTTAAATATCAGTGGTATTTAGTATACTTCTGCAAATGCACTGAAGTACTACTAAAGTAGAAATGCAGTGTTAATTAGTGTATTTAAAACAAAAACTAAAAAAGGAAAAATATGCAAAATGAAAATAATTTTAAGAAAAAAACAATTCTTAATAAAACACAAAATCTAGTTCCAAAAGGTACATCTTGTGTCTTATAACCAGGGTCGGCTTATATTCGGGTCAATACGGTAAATACAATCATTATTATAATTTATTTAATTTTTTAATTTTTTATTTTTACACAGTATGTTAAAAGCACATTTTAGTTTACACTCATGGTGTCCCAAAATGAAAAGTTTCTTAAGTTTATATTAAGAAGTACTAAAGAATAATTTTTAGTATATTGAGTACAAAATTAGTGTGCCGGGGTAAAGCAGTTTTGCCTGAAATTTCTGGCCTCTGTACTGTAGGAATTTCGTCTTAAGATACTTAACATCATTTAGCATAACTAAGTCCATTTCTCTGCCATTAAACCTACAGCACTTCATTGATGGACGACCAACACCTGCACATCCCGATCCTCTGCCAGCTCTGACATATGACCGTAGTAATGTTACACCTGCGAGACAACCGCCAAAGTTGCAAACAGTGTCAGTGCCATCAAGGAAAATACTACGAGATGACTGCGACCCAGACAATGATGAAAACATCAGGTGCCTCTCTTATATTTACGATAAAGCAAATAACAACAACAATGCAATATTTTTCCTTTAAACATATGATTGTATTTTAAAATCTCATTAGTTATCAAGTATATTATATCAAATGTGTATATATTATTTTTACAGAGACAGCTGTGATCTCCAAATCATTTCCATAGATATTAAAGAAGAAATGGTAACAGAATCATTAATGGAGGATACCACTACAGAGGAGAGCAGAGGAGGAGACTCTAAAATGGGTATGTTTTTGTTTTGCATAGGTTTTCGTCACAGTGATCTCTCTAAATGTACAGGGCTGGTAGGTAATATAAAAAAAAAAAGTAAAGAAGAAAAAAGCTAGTTTTGTTTTAATTTTTTCTCACATTTCTGCGTCATACTTTCCAGATGGTAGTCTGTCACACTTTACAAAAAAATCACCATATCATCCCATTCACCATACCATGCTCATTTGTCCTATAACTTGGTAGTAGTACTGACGATTACATTTGAGACTGTAGGTGTCACCACTGTGCTTCTAGAGGTATTGACAACCTGTGTAGATGTATTAGTCTGGGTACTTTATTTCTAAAAGTCCAGCTTTTGTCGTAGCCATGCTGGAGGTCTTTCCTGTCAGGTTGATGAATAAGCCATGCATGTAGACTTGGGTTTACTGTTGGTTCTGTGTGTTGGGCTGCAGCAGCTTCAGTTCAGGCCTCTTTTCGTTGCTTTGGTTTGTAGTGTCTTCTGCTTCCGCAGCATGCTGCTTGCAAGCTGCTCGTAGTCTGCTTTCCTGGAGTATACTCTCTTGAAATAGGTTAAAGAAAGACAAGAAGAGCGGACACAGTGCCAGATGTTGTTGATGCTCTGTGGTCTGGTTTCTTTCCAGTGCCACTGATTCAGACTTTGAGACCATCATGGTCATTTTCCGTCTCATGGGCAGAATAATCGCGATAAATCGGCACATCGATTTATTGTCCCATCCCTATACCCTAGTAAATAATAGTTTAGCTTCAAATACATTGCAATAATCCATTATAATGCATAGAAAAAGTTATTTGTAAGCCTGAAGGATGAAACGAGAGTTATGTTCAACCAGAAAAAGAGGAAAACAAAAAGGAGATTTAAGCCACTTTTACTTGTGGGCAAAATATTTTGCACATAAAATAAACTAATAACATGTTCAAGCAGCCAAATAATATATATATATATATATATATATATATATATATAATATTTAACTGTAATGTGATATGATTGTTATATTAAGTTTTTATTTTGAAGACGACAATAAGTTGTTAATTAGGGGCCATGCACCAAAGGTGCGGAGGCACCTATTGTATCCTTAGCATTCTTCTTCTTCTGTTTTTTTTTCTGCTCTTGAGTCTATGGCAGCCCATAGAACTGCTTTCGGGAAAGTTGTGAAATTTGGCACACTGATACAGGACAGTCTCAACATTAACTATAGCAAATTTGGAGTCTCTAACTCAAACTCTATAGCACCACCACTTTTCCAAATTTTAACTTGTGTGTATGCTAACTTTTGAACTGTAAGGCACAGAAGCAAAATTATTTTTTTCTCTAATTCCTTGGCTCATGCCGAATTAACACCAAAATTCAAAGATCGTAAGGTTGGTTTTTTTTGTTGTTTTTTTTGTTGTTTGAAAAACCTACTATATATATACACACACGTTTATAAACTCGTCCTAGACGGTTTGTCTGATTTTCACCAAACAATTAAAAATAGAAAGAAAAAAAACAACAACCAAAAGGCACCTATTGTATCCTTGGCCGCCGCCTTCTGTTTTTTCTACTCTTGAGTCTATGGCAGCCCATAGAACTGCTTTCGGGAAAGTTGTGAAATTTGGCACACTGATAAAGGACAGTCTCAACATTAACTATAGCAAATTTGGAATCTCTAACTCAAACTCTATAGCACCACCAAAACTGGCTCAGATCATCTTCAGACCATGCTGGCTAAAAGCTATGGAATTCAAGTTGATTTAGTCAAACCGTTCTCAAATAACATACAAACAAATTCAATGAAAAACACGCAAAAATGGATGTGAGGCTCTGTCTCTGCAAAGGTTTGGCATATTGAGACCAAATTTGGTGTGTGTTATAACAAGCATGACCTGAGGCTGCCAGCACTGCCACCTTGTGGTCAGGAGATATGAAAAATGGCTATTTTAGCATATAACTTCTGAATGGTTTAAACACAAACCTGGTCTCTTTAGGTTCGGTGCATCATGCAGAGTCGATTGATACCCAATTTTCCCATGTTTTGGGCATCGGCCATTTAGAATTTTGTAGTAAAATGCTATATTTTACGAACGCGTTGGCGTATCATTACAAAAATTCATATGGGTCATCAGCATAATTCCCTGATGGAGCCTGAGAAGTTTCAAGCCAGCGCCACCTAGTGGTAAAATCAAATATTCACATGCATATAACTTTGGGTGTGGTCTGCTACGTTCACACTGACCAAAAAAAATCAAATTTTTGCATTAAATGTGACCTAGGTGTGTTTTTTGCATGACAGTGTGAACGGCACCAACCACATGGAATCTGATCTTTTACAATCAGATCTGAGCCACTTCAATATGTGGTTCTAAATCCGCAATGCAATGTTTCGCAATGCAACCTCAGTCTGAAGAGTCAGATCGGAATTCATGCGACTTTTACATCATTACGTCTTACACGCCTTCATATGTTGTGTCTTTTGCGCGCCGAAGTTCGTAATTTCCAATGTAGACGCGCAGTATGCATGCTCATAATTGAAGTGACGTGCTTGTTTTTTTCATCAAGATAAAATGTTTAGTGCTGGAAATCCATTTATCCTTTGCTGTAACTTCCACGTCTTCATGGAGAGCACAGGTCATTGTTGCTTAGCTACGGCAGATGCCACGGGAGTGCAAGCAACAGAGCGCTTTGAAAAGGAGGAGAAAGTGGGGCGCCTCACGTTTTCCACACATTTTTAGGCGCAACATGAACGGCCCCTTACATTACTGTCATTGTGCACATGCGTTTCAGTTCACACAGAAATCTATAGGGGCCACCTTTTTAAAAACAATGTGAACAGGCAAACAAAAAATCAGATCCGAGCAGAAAATCGGAATTGAGCATTAAGGCTCGCAGTCTGAACGTAACCTTATTTTCACTTTTTTAGAGTCATTGAATCCTTGGCGAGTCCAGCGATGCCAAACGTGACAGGGTTTGGCTTATGGTTTGTACAACATTGCATTTTAGCAGTTAAAAATAAAATTGGCAATATCTTAGAAACCGTTACTCCGATCGACACAAAACCACCGTAGAAAATTCAAAAACATATCATGCCGGCTAATGCCCAGTTGCCAAAATTGATTGTAAGTGGTGAAAAAATGCAAACATAGTCAGTCATCTGTCATTTTTTAACCATCGATTTGTATGTACCATCGAAACTATGACCTGAAAGTGCTCAAAACGTTTTGAGACAGTGCCACCTTGTGGTTAAAAATGATAACAGATTTAACCATATTACTAGTTGTTTTAATGATTTTTCACCATTTTTGACTGAAATCACCTTAAAATGATTTTAATTACTCATTGCTGCAGTTGGTCTGATGCTTCCCTTGTCTAGTGCTTGGCCCTGTAATTGCTGCTTATAGCTATATTTATTATTGTCATTATTATTGCTAATCTCTACATGTAATTTAACATTTAAAATTGTAAGGTGGACACAACCAAGGATCCTGTTCCAGCCCAGCTAATGTTTGTGTTCATTTCCCAGCTACAGGCAAAGCTAAGGAGACTGATGTCCAAGGAGTATCTGCATCTTTTGATGGTGCTCCACAATCAACTGCAGTCATACAAAGCAACATTGAACAAAGCGAGGGAATTAAGACAGGACTTGTGTTGATGCTCACGAGTCCAGAAGCAGTTGCTGTTAATACATGTCCATCTACATCTGGGACATACATTGCCTTCCCCATCATACATTCCTATCAATCAGTAAGTACTCATATTGTGTATATTGTCATGCAATATTATTTGGCCAGTTGTTGTGTTTTCTGTAGGGTAAATGTATATTTAAAAAAAAAATAGAAAATTATGCATTTTTTACAATACAATAAAGCATGACTTCACACAGCAGCATTTACTAAAAATGCATCACTGTGATCTCCTGTCTGTCATGTAGGATGAGCCAGCACAGATTCAACCAAAGTCTGAGGAACATGAAATGGATATCAGCATGCCTTCATTACATTGTCCTTCAGACATGAAGGACACAAGTTTTCTTCCTACAAGCTCAACATCAAGCTCAACTCCAACTATAAAGGAAGAACCAGAAGATGAGATGTGGAAAGAAACGAACTGGATTGTGAATGAGTCCAATCTGATGGAGTTGTTTAAGAGATGTCAGGAATGTGGAGCAGTAATCACAGAAACCCATAAAATAGCCTCAGGGAGGTTCATCCATGTGCAGTGGGAGTGTAAAAAAGGACATCAGGGGCAGTGGAGTTCTTGATGGATGCAGATGTTCGGTGAATGCCTTAAAACAATCTTTTTGTAACAACAAGTGTTCTTTTTACTGGAGCCACATATACAAACATTGCTGAACAGAAATTAAAACATACACGGATGTTACTGTTTTTCTTAAGTGCTGTCTTCTACAGCACTGTATTTTCTGCCAGGTGCAACATGTACAGTCTTATGGATGACGCATCGGGTAAAATTATCCACTTAGAAATATGTGTATATGCTGATAATGTAACAAATTCATATAAATATTTTGGCAATAAAAAGGAAGTCTTGCAATATTTTAATTTGTAATAGTAAGATTACATTTTAAAGGTGACCTGTTATGCCCATAAATCTATATAGCTTGTTAAAATTGTCACTTTTAAGGTATGAGCCAAAGCGTGCAGTTTTTGACCTTTTTAATGCAAATGAGCCTTTTTAGAAGAGAGTGGAGCTGCAAGAGCTGGCAAAAACAAAACAAGAGAATCTCACACACTGAAACACTCAGTAGCAGTGAAACAAGACACAATTCTAATTTCAACATTATTATTTCTTCAGACATTGTTCTTTAAATAAAATAAGTATCAGCTGTACAGCCTCTTAGCGTTCCAACGTTCCATCCGTGGGATGTTTTGCATTGAGTTAAATTTGACAAGAACGCTAAGGGGATAGAAAATGATTAACATTTGGTTTTCGAACCACTGAAAATGGGTAACATTCAACGATCTGCATATGAAGCGTTTTTGAGATCCCCATATCTCTGGGATTGAATTATACAGGGCCTTTACAATTAAGATTTTCAAAAGTTCATTAACAACTAGAACCTAAAATCATTTTGCAATATCTTTATTACTTCTTGAGTTATAGACACGCAAACCTTGGAAAAAGAATATTTATGGAACTCAGACAGGTATGTTAAATGCAGTTGTCTTGACAGAAAGAAATGAGATGCATGTTTTTTTAGACATACAAAGTATCTTTTTTTTTTTTTTTTTTTTTTAGAAATTAACAATTTACTCCTGGAGCCACATTGAAATGTTAATATCTCTGAAACTGAATCTCATACGGCATTAAATATTAAGATAGCAAAATGAAAGTTTGTTAAGATCCATTATTTAAAGGCATTAACCCTTGTGCGACCTTATGGACATTTTTGTCCAGTTTTTTTTTTTTTTTCTTTTTTTCATGCCTGTGACCTCATACAGATTCCTACATTTTTGGCTAAATCATACGTACTTTACGAGTTTCTAATTCGTATGAATTCATACGAATGCCCTTCACTTAACCATCACTGGGGTATAGGCAACTCATACAAAATCGTACAAATTAGCGACCTCGTAAAATATGTACGAATAGTAGCGTTGGTACTGTGAATCACAAATCCCACCGCTGTTTGCCAGTGACAGTAAAATCTTACTAAAGCTAATTTTTTGAGATATCAACCTCAAATTAGAAACACAAGTTTAGATTTATGCCTTTGATTTTCTATTAAAGTTCAAAATGTTTTATAAAATATACATATTAAAAAAATTGCTCATGAAATATTTTCATAAACTTAAACTTCTACGACTTTTTTAATTTCATCAATAATCTGCCAAGGGTCTTCTTTAAAATGAGCCAAATTTAAGTCTGTACTCCCAAGCTTCAATTTGTTATGCCAGTTTTTTTGACATGGACATTTTTTGTCCTCTTTGAACCTATGCGTAACTTTTTTTTTTTTTAATTGATGCATAGGGGTAAATCTTTAATACTTCTTGAGTTACAGGCATGCAAACTTTGGAGAAAAACTTGCGAAGTAACCCAAAGGTTGCGGGTTTGAGTCCCAGGTCCGTCAGGGATTGTCGGTGGAGGGAGTGAATGATCAGCGCTCTCTCCACCCTCAATACCACGACTGAGGTGAGACCCTTGAGCAAGGCACCAAACCCCCAACTGCTCCCTGGGCACTGCAGCATAGCAATATGGATGCCCACTGTGTGTGTGCACTTGGATGGGTTAAATGCAGAGCACAAATTCAGAGTATGGGTCACCATACTTGTCACGTCACGTCCTTTCCTTCCTTCCTTTAAAAGTCTACAAATTTTACTAATAGAACTATCAATCTCTGTGTAAAAATATCATGATGCTGCCATCTTTTGTGTTTTGAAAAGTTTACTGCTTCAGCATTTGTAGATCATTTTCCACGTTTCTATGGTATACTGAAAAACAGTGATAAGCATATTATAGGTTTTAAAGGATTTTATATATTTACAGTGTTGACCCTTGTTCTTCATAACCTTTGTAATTCGCTCTGGTATGCTGGATATTAGCTTCTGGGTCAAATCCTGACTGATGGCGATCCATTCTTGCCTTATTAGTTCTCAGAGTTGACCACAATTTGTGGGCTTCTTCTTGTCCACTTGCCTTTTCAGGACTGTCCACAGGTTTTCAATGGGGTTGAGATCCAGGGAGTTGCCTGGCCAAGGATCCAAAATTTCAATGTCATGATCTTCGAGCCACTTCTTTATCACTCTTGCTTTGTGACTCCATCATGCTGAAATGCACGGATCATTACCAAATTGCTCATGGATTGTTGGAAGAAGTTGCTCTTGCAGGACGTTTTGATACCATTCTTTATTCATGGCTGTGTTTTTTGGCAGAATTATGAGAGAGCCCACTCCCTTGGTTGAAAAGCCCCACACATGGATGGTCTCAGGATGTTTCACAGTTGGCACGACGCAGGACTCATGGTAGCGTTCACCTTTTCTTCTCCGGACAATCGATTTTCCAGAAGTCCCAAACAGTCAGAAGGGAGCTTCATCAGAGAAAATAACTTTGTGCCAGTCTTCTGCTGTCCAAGCCTTGTACTTCCTGCAGAATTTGAGTCTGTCCTTGATGTTTTTCTTGGAGAGAAGTGGCTTCTTTGCTGCCCTTCTTGACACCAGTCCATTGTCCAAAAGTCTTGGCCTCACTGTGCGTGCAGATGCTTTCAAACCCACCTGTTGCCATTCTTGAGCAAGCTCTGCACTGGTTGTGGCACGATTCTGTAACTGACTCCTCAGGAGGAGACGGTCCTGGCGCTTGCTGGACACTCTGGGACATCCAGAAGACTTCTTCACTGCAGTTGAACCTATTTCCTTAAAGTTTTTGATGATCTGGTAAATGGTTCTTTCAGGTGCAATATTCTTTGTAGCGATTTCTTTGCATGTGAGGCATTTTGATGCAAAGTGATGATGGCTGCTCGTGTTTCTTTGGAGGTAACCATTGCTAACAAGAGCACAATGATTGGAAGCTCTTCTTCCGTTCTTTTATAGCAATCAGTCTGCTGTTACAATAGTGATTTCACCTGACTAGTGCTCATTCACACTTTCACATGTGCTGCTGATAATTATCAATTGGTGTTAGCAGATCATTTTGTGTCAGGATCAAAAAAACTTAATTTAGTTTTTTTTGTGCAAAGTTAATTTTTTTGACCAATGAAGCTTTTAGCAATTATATAAAATGCATCTGATCACTCTACACAATAATCTAGAAACAATGTGAATGAACACCACAACAGCTTAAGCAGCAAACCTTTCAAAACACAATTTATGTCACAGCCAAAACTTTTGGCCATGACTATACATTAACAGTGCAATCCATGGTGCTGTTTACATCCGAGTATCATCACAATGGCCCCGCATCTGGGTAACTGAACAAAACGTGACGTAGGTGCAAACCCTCCATTGAACAAACATGGAAATGGATGGTTAAAAAAATAATAATTAGAAAAAACAAATTAGAATTGGCCATTAAGATGTATAGTGCAAACAAGGCCTTTTGCGTTTTTCCCTTATTTGACACACTTAATTCAAATCATCTCAGCTGAGTCTGTCAGAAACATATTGTTTGAATAATACTTAATGACTTAATTGGGATATACATATACATATAACATATACATAAACACACAAACAAACAAATATATCAGCCATTGTTTCCGTGTTCACAATTCCTTTGTTTAGTTCCTATTTCCACAGTTCCATAGGTATGGAACCAAGTATGTTCTTGATTTGTTTCTGTGGTTCTTGATTATATACCTGTGTTTACATTATTTCATAGTTTGAGATATACATACTGTGTATATCCAACAGCTTTACATCCAATTTTATTCTATCACTTCAATTAAAACTTTGCAGAAGTTAGTCTTTCATATCACTTATTTTCTTCCAGCAGTTCTGGATTCACTGTTTGAGGCATTACATCAAATACATACACTGTATGTGGCATCGATAAATAATAAATTGTAAATTTAAATAATAAATAAATCATTAATTAGCATATTAGAATGATGTTTATCTCTAAACTTTGTGTAAGTATACCAAATCTAAAATAAAAAGGTTAAGAGTCATATAAGTGCTTTTTGTTGGGGTGGGAGCCTGCAACATTAATTTTGCTTACACAGGCCCTAAGTCCCAGCAAACAGGGAGAACATAAGGGAAAGCCAGAGAGTCACAAAATAAAAAAACAAAATCAAATAAAGTTCCTGAAATTTAACACCAAATATGTTCAACGGGTCTAACAACTTCACCTTGGCTTTCCATTCTGAGTTTTATTAATCAAGTCAAAAGTATAAGCAGTTGACTTATTTTGACTTCTTTAATGTGAAATAACAGTTATAAAAATATGTTGTGTTGATTATTTATATGTTGATATATATTAGTTGCCAGAGCTGGGTAGTAACTGGTTCCATGTAATCTGGTTACGTAATCAGATTCCAAAAATAAAGTACTTGTAATTAGAGTAAATTACATTTTAAAGTACTCGTAATCAGACTACAGTTACTTTTTAATGGATCACATGATTCCATATTATTCACACAATAGCAATAAATTCATCATTCATTGATTCCCCCTAATTTCTCTTTTTCATTTTTACATTTTCCTTTACCGATTATATACATTCAGAAAGTTCAGTTTTGTTGACATTCACACATAGACTAGTCATTAGTCAGGCGGCGACACAGCATTTGACCACTGGATTTACAAAAGGGATTCACATCAGTTACTGATGAACACATTCATTTTTATTTCAATTATCAGTCTGTTTTTTTTAACCATGTATTGTTTTGTCTTTTGGAAGGCTTTTGTCTTCCATACTCATTAAAATGCAGCGTTATTTACATGCAATGTAGTCATTCTCAAACTTTTTGTCATCTAAACCTTATTTACCAAATATATTTACTTTAAGTACCCCTGAGATTTTAAATGAAATATTTCAATAATTAAGTATCACATTTGCATGTTCACGGTTTCTTTGATGTTGATTAATGGTAACATGGCATGCAGGTAAATAAAAATATTTCATCTTTTTTAGTAAGTGTTTTATTTTAATTGTTATTTTAAAACAAAGACTAAAGAAACACAATGACGGTTCACTCCTAAACTGCAACATGCAGTATGGAGGAATAGTCCCACCTTCTAAATGAGAGAGACAAATTTCCCATAGAAAGCTGAGGCTAGACCAGCCAATGCGCATGCACAATCATAAGTACGTTATGACTGCGTATGCACATTTTCTGGTCTAGCCTGAAAAATAAGCCTTTTAAACACTATTTGAGCATAAGAAACAACATTCATGGGGCAATTAATTTAAGATTTGTGTTGCTGATTTGATATATGTTATTTAATTTCAAATCAGCTCTCTATAAATTAAATAAAATATGTTTTTTAGTCACAAAACATAAAGAAAATGACACACATACAGCAGGATAATATAATTTCACTTACCTGGTCTATCACTTGAAGCAAACATCCATAAAAGTCTATGTTAAAAGAGAGCTATCTGTCAGTGTTGTCAGATTGGGCGGGTTGCCGCCCAATTGGGCTTCTTTTGATAGTCCTGGACTGGAGAATAACGCATTGGGTGGGTAGACAAAATCTGGGCTGCTTTTAAAAATTAAACCGCCCAATCAGCTTGTCACACCGTCAGCACATCCTCTCAGCCCCAGTCACCGTGTTCAGTCACCATCCAACCAATCCCCAACGCATCACCCACGTGATCCATCAACGGAGTTCTAATTATCCGCACCTGGTTCAGTAATTACCCACTCTCTTTAAATACTCACCTTTGTCATTCACTCACCGGCTGGAATTGAAGTTACATGGATCCTGTTCTGTGGCTCTTCACCTCATCGCATTCATCCCCCTGTGCTCCCTAAAGGACTGCCTTTGTGGACCTGTGGAAATATAAATACTCAGCTTTAAGGGAAGTGACTCTTTCAAGTGCTGTCTTAAACTGTGAATGTGCACTCACCTGCTGGACCGTGTATTTGTGGGTTAAATACCCAACTCACCTGATTCACCTGTTTGAAGTGTGTGATCTACACAATAAATATCACAAAGTAATATCCGCCTTCTCTCTTTTGTGTGTAGACGTGACAGGATTCCAGCCCCTTAAAAAGGAATCAACGAGCTACGCTCAACAATGGAGGCTCAAGCTGCAGCTGCAGGCGCCTCGTCTGACCCATTCGCGGAAATGGTTAATGCCCTTCGTCAATCTATGCAGTCTATTCCCCCTGTTATCGGAACTAATTCTTCTGTGATCGGCAGCACACCTCTCTCCCATCCCGTGAATTACTCCGGAGATCCGGGCAGCTGTAATGGGTTCCTCCTACAGTGTTCCCTATATATTGAGGCGAATATACACAACTTTCCCAACGAAATCACCAAGGTCGCCTTTGTAATATCCCTCCTCACAGGGCGAGCGCTCCAACGGGCGGAGGCGCTCTGGAATACCAAAAGCCCCGCATTATCATCACTCAACGCTTTTGTCAGCCACTTCAAAGAGGTATTCGGTGTGGCTCTTACTCCACCAATCCGCCAACAAATGGTCATCTATGATGATAGCGCTCACCTGGAGACCTTCATCAAAAAAGCTATCAGCGTCTCACAACACCTCTCTACCTGCACTCCAGCTGTTTCACTCACCAGATCCCCATCATCCAGAGCATCTTCGCCCCAGCGGAACACAGAGGAGCCTATGATCACCGATTCCTACCGGCTTAAGGCCTCAGAAAGGATGCGCCGGATCCGAGACAGGTTGTGCCTGTATTGTGGTGAAGCCACACATCTCATCAGTACCTGCCCTGTCCGTCCGCCTCGTCCAATGGTGAGTACAGTATCACTTACTCCTACCATATCCCACGTACCACATATCAAGGCCAGTCTGGTGGTTAACTCTCATACTCTTCCCGTACATGTACTGGTGGACCTGGAGCGGCAGGCAATTTCATCTCTTCTTGCTATGTCACTAAACATCATATACCCACCGTACTCAACGAAACCAGGTACCAGATTACCACCATCCAGGGCTCACCATTGGGCGATGGCCGAAACTCCAGCAGGACAAAAGAAATAAACCTCATCTCTCACCAGAACCACCACAAAGACCTCACGCTCCTCGTACTTCCCCAGGCCACCGTTGATGTCATCTTGGGCAGGCCTTGACTCGTAAAGCACCATCCACGTATCGACTGGAGCACAGGGGAGATCCTGGAATGTAGTGAAGAATGCAGGAATCGGTCCGCTCCATTTCCGTTCACTTCCCCACCATTGAAAGCCCAGACACTCATACCTCCGTTGATATCCCTGCCATCTATCATTCATACTCCGATGTCTTCAGTAAGGAACAAGCCACTAAGTTACCACCTCATCGGCCCTGGGATTGTAGTATCGACCTGCTGCCTGATGCCAAACTACCACACGGAAAAATCTATCCACTTTCCCGTCCTGAGCAGGAGGCCATGGAAGAATACATCCAGGAAGCTCTCCATCAGGGGTTCATCAGATCTTCTACATCACCCGCAGCATCCAGCTTCTTCTTCGTGTCAAAGAAGGATGGCGGTCTCAGGCCCTGTATAGATTGTAGGGTGCTGAATGATGCCACAGTCAAATTTGCTTATCCACTTCCACTCGTACCGGCTGCCCTAGAGGAACTCCGAGAAGCTTGTGTGTTCACCAAACTCGACCTCCGCAGTGCTTACAATCTGATCCGTATCCGAGAAAGAGACGAGTAGAAGACCACCTTCATCACTCCATCAGGCCACTATGAATATCAGGTAATGCCCTACGGGCTTGCCAACAGCCCGTCCATATTCCAAAATTTTATGAATGAAATCTTCCGTGACTACCTCCACCGGTCTTCCGTGACTACCTCCACCGGTTTACCATAATCTACAGTGATGACATCTTGATTTTCTCTCGTAACATGGAAGAACACCAAACCCATGTCCGTCAAGTCCTTCAACAAATCCGGGAACACCACCTATATCTAAAAGCCGAGAAATGCGAATTCCATCAAACCACCGTCTCCTTTCTCAGGTACGTGATCTCTGCGGAGGGAGTCCGGATGGAACCTGGTAAGGTGGATGCTGTGGCCAACTGGACAGAGCCTAAGACAGTGAAGGAACTACAACGCTTCCTCGGCTTTGCAAACTTCTACCGCCACTTCATAAAGAACTACAGCCTTCACTCTGCCCCCTAACTTCCCTGCTGAAGGGAGGTCAGCGAGTCTTACACTGGACAGCCGAAGCTCAACACGCCTTCAACCATCTAAAGCACCTGTTTACCACAGCACCCATTCTCAAACATCCTGATCCTTCCTTGCCATTCATAGTGGAACTGGACGCGGCCGATGTAGGAGTTGGAGCGATCTTATCACAATGATCTGGTGAACCCCGCTCGCTCCATCCATGTGCGTACTTCTCGAGGAAGCTCACCCCAGCAGAACGGAATTATGGCATAGGTGATCGCGAGTTGTTGGCCATCAAGCTCGCCCTCGAGGAGTGGCGGCACTGGTTAGAGGGCGCTCAATTCCCTTCACAGTTGTTACTGATCACAAGAATCTTCAATACCTCCTAAATGCAAAAAGACTCAATGCCCGCCAGGCTCGCTGGTCACTATTCTTTGCCCGATTCAACTCCCAAATCACTTATCAACCAGGTCACAAGAATGTGAAGGCAGATGCTCTGTCTCGTATGTACTCACCTGAACCCACCACTGATGTGCCTGATCCTATTTTACCTCCTTCTGTCTGTCTAGCGCCCATTCTTTGGCAGATCGATGAGGAGATCCGAGCCGCCACCCTTGAGGAGCCCGCTCCCCAGGGAGTACCTCCGGGCCTCACCTATGTTCCAGAAAGCCACCGACTCCGTCTGCTGGACAGTACGCACACGTCTCCTGGCTCAGGACATCCAGGCAGCAGGCGAACCCTCTCGCTCCTCCAACAGAGATACTGGTGGCCCGACATGATTTGTGACATCACCCGGTATGTCCGTGGATGCTTGGTCTGCGCCGTGACTACCACGCCTCGCCATCTGCCTGAAGGTAAATTTCAACCGTTAACTATTCCCCGCCGACCCTGGCCCACTTAGGGGTAGATTTTGCCACTGATCTACCCCCCTCTCGGGGCTACACGACTATCCTCATGGTAGTAGATAAATTCTCAAAAGCCTGCAAGTTAATCCCTCTGAAAGGTCTTCCCACAGCTCTCGAGACAGCCGAGGCTCTGTTTACCCACGTGTTCCAGAACTATGGAATTCCGGAAGACATCGTATCCGACAGAGGGCCACAATTCATCTCCAGGGTCTGGAGATCCTTCTTCCGGCATTTTGGAACATCAGTCAGCCTGTCATCAGGATATCACCCTCAAACTAACGGCCAGACTGAGCGCAAAATCCAGGAAATCTCACGTTACCTGTGGACATACTGTTCACAACACCAGGACCCCTGGAGCCAGTATCTACCATGGGCTGAGTATGCACAAAATTACCTCCGTCAAACATCTACCGGTCTAACTCCATTTCAATGTATTCTAGGATACCAGCCGCCGCTGTTCCGGTGGAACGGTGAGACCTCAGAGGTGCCCGCGGTAGATCACTGGTTCCGAGAGAGCGAGAGGGTGTGGGACTCAACATTAGCCTATATACTCTGTCTACATTATGCATTTAAGACTCAATTTATTTTTAGTTATAATTTGAAAAACACTTTCTCATCAAGATTAGGCTACATGTTTTTGTGAAAATTATTTAATCCATTGTAGATAACTTCAGCACGGACTTCAAAGGATGTTCAGTGCTGCTGCCACTGGCCAGGATGCATAGTTGCTGGTGCAACCAAAACGTAATTGCTAGAGGCAAACCTCCGTTTCACCTCCTCAGCATCCATTGTTGCATCTTTCTCGCGCTAATTGAAACGCATCACATTACCACTCGCCCGAACCCGACATAACCCGGGTCCCGTCGGGTTCGGGCAAAGATCTTCAGCTCTAGCTCAGCTCTCCCCCAGGCCTCCCCCTCCCCTTCTCTATCACTTAGCGGTTGTATTGACATTAGCAGATTTGGCACATTTGCAATAGAAAAGCGGCGCTTTCCAACTTCAGTAACATGCATATGAAATTACAAATACACATTCTGAGACATGAACTTAATGAATTGTGAATTTTATTAATATTAAATCATCTTCCTCCCATTTTCACTTAAAAATGTTGGGGAAGCTGTGCCTCCCACGACGAGCCGCCACTGCTTATTACTCTGTGTCTGTTCATTATTATTACTCGGTTTATAACTTCTGGAAGACAATTAAAAATATTAGTGACTGTTATGTTATTAATGCCACAGGACGACGACTTGCTTCCAATTCTCGTTATTTATTAAGTGCGCAGACACATAGCACTCAACTCTCTAGCTTAGTGCAACACCCAGAACCTTCCTGTCTACAACACCTTACCAGAACCCTAGTTGTTATAGGACATAACATCACATCTTCCCCTCTTTAAAAGAAAATAACTTTCCTTTGAAATCTTTTGTTCTATCAATTTCTTCTTATGCCAAAATAAAATTTTCATAACAACAACAAAACTATACCATCACAGAATTTTACAATAAACTGTTCCCTCTGTTCCTTCTTAGAATTGCACCATGCTCTGTCTGAGTTTTGTATGAGCGTGGTACTACTTCTCTTTCAACACAACCTTGTCTCGTCCATGTTCCTGTTGGAACTCCAGGCTTGAGTTTTCGCAGGGTCTTTGCTTTCTTGTCGTAGTTTTCTTTTGTTTGTTTTTAAGTTGTTTTACTACTTTGACTTTGTTCGCCCCGACAGGTGTCAACAAGTCCTGGTGGATGGGCAAGTTAGTGCATATCATTCGGCTCATCAGCATTTGGGCTGGGGACAACACATTTTGAAGCGGAGCACTCCTATAAATCATTAGACGCTTATGGAAGTCAGTCTATCCATCATGACTCTTCTTCATGAGAGCCTTCACAATCTTTACAGAACTCTCCGCCAGCCCATTGGACCTAGGATAGTTTGGGCTTGATGTGGTGTGTTGAAATCCCCACTCTTTTGCAAAGGCATGAAACTCCCTACTGCAAAATTGAGGACCATTATCAGAAAACACTTCACATGGAACTCTATGTCTTGCAAAGACTGTCTTCAGAAATGCAATGACAGCTTGGCTGGGTGTCACCTGAAGTGTTGCAACTTCTAGATAATTGGAGAAATAATCAGTAGCTATAATGTGTCTCTTACCATTGCAGTCAAACAGGTCTACCCCCACCTTTTGGTATGGATGATCAGGCATTGGTTGAGGCATGAGTGGCTCTGCTTGTTGCCTAGACCTGTATGTGAGGCATATTTCACATGAAGCTGTAAGCTGACTAATGTCATGGTTTATCCTTGGCCAATACATTACCTTGCAGGCCCTGCGCTTACATTTCTCCTTTCCTAGATGTCCTTCGTGAACCTTGTGCAGCATCTCCTTGCGCATCAGTGCTGGGTTTCCCTTGAAGATGAAGATTCACTACCAAAAGCTCCGCTCTGCATGCTCAGAAATCATGAATTTGCTTTGGACAGTCTCTCTTCTTTTCTGGCCAACCTTTTAGTATGGTCTCTTCGGGTTGTGTCATTGTTCCATCCCTATCACTTGCATTTCTAATTTGTTCAGTTTTCTCTTCAGATACGGGAAGAGAGGTTACAATCATATCGACATACGCCTGTATGTTTGCACCTTTCTCACTGATAAGGTTTTCATGCTTGTCGACAGCCCGAGAGAGTGTATCAGCTGCGAACATGAAATTTCCAGGTGTATAGATCATTCTGACGTCGTATTTTTTCGAGTCTGATGAGCATTCATTGGATTCTCATGGGACAGTCATTTAAGGCTTTGGACATGATGGACACCAGTGGCTTATGGCCTGTTTCCACTTCAAAGTACTGTCTATAGACCTACTGGTGGAACCTTTCACAGGCATACGTGCAAGCCAAAAGTTCCTTCTCAATTTGTGCATAGTTGGTTTCTGCACCCGTCAAGGCCCTTGATGCGTAAGCTACTGGCTCCCAGCTCTTACCATGTTGCTGCAAAAGCACAGCACCTAGACCATACCTCTTGTGTTAATTAGGCTAAGTATCTGACGTGCTCCTCCTGAACTTTGTTAATAAAACATCATTTATAGTCAGTGGTACAATCTATTCAGCTTTGTCTGTCATGTTTGTTTGAACAGAAACAACAAAGAATTCTTCTGACTTTTCTTCCATTGTATGTATCTTTTTCTTTGCAACATCAGTTTTGTAACACTTCACAAAATGATTATTCTTCCCACAACTATTGCAGGTTTTTCCATAAGCAGGACAAGATCATGGTATATGTGTCCCTCCACATCTGCTGCACTTACTTTTTGTGGTTTTCATTCTCTGCTGTCTTTGTTTTGTTGGTTGTTTTGTGAGCTGCTCCTCTCTTTTTACTACATGGAAAGTAGCATCATCCCTATGCAGTTCCAGTTAGAAAATACTCAACCTAATATCAGATCGTTGAGGTAAATGCAGTCAGAGGTCATTTTCATCTCTCTCACGTAAAAAAAAGGTTTGCTGTGAAATACCAGCATAATAAATCAAATAGACTAAAGAATATTTATTAATATTTGCAGAAAAATATTATTATTAATGATTGTTGGAAATGTGTTCCAGCAAATATGCTTTTAAAAATGATGTAGGAATTTATTCTCCAGTAAATCACTGAGTCATGTTTCGTGTTTTACCTGCTATTTGACACATGCACACGCAAGGGCTACAAAACTAACATTTTTATTTAAAACATTCTTACCTGCAAGCGACCCGCGAGCATCATCCCGCTGTCTTTTCTTTTTCCTTTTTTCCGCCCCCGACTCTTGGTGCCTTTCGAGGCCATGTCGGTGTCTCGTGTCTGCCAATTTGCCAAAAGTGCCACTGCCAAATTTGACATTGATTGAGGCATAATCGAACATACCACTGGGAGGTGGGGAAGGGGGGCACCAGAGGGAGACTGGAGAGAGGGCCGCACAGGAGATTTCTCAGCTAATTTGGTCTAGGCCTATATTTTATATTGCTTTTGTATATCAACATGCTTTAGACATATTTTATTTGTTATTTATACTAGTAGCCTGTTTTAGATTTTTTGGTGCCCCTTGAAGTTGAAAGAAATCTTGAAAGACATGGCTCTCAAAAGAAATAATCAAATTTCAACAGATGGAAGATGGAATTCTTTGTGCAGGAGGACGTCTATCAAAAGCTGCTCTTCCAGAAAAGATAAAACATCCTGCCATTTTTCCCAAAAATACCCACATACCCACATATCCACCTTAACTCTTCGGCACATGCATGAGAAAATGGGACATGCAGGAAGAAATCTCATGCTCTCAGAACTTAGTAAAAAATTTTGGATCATTAATGCCAGTTCTGCAGCATGTAAAATTATAACCATTTGCACTGTTTGCCGCAGAAACAAAGCCAAAATAGGCCAACAAAAATGGCTGATTTACCACAAGAAAGGTTGGTTGCTGATTTACATGTATGACCAGCAGAGCTGTCAGAAGCTGCTCATTCGCTTGACACAGACTCCTGTATTCAGGCCATTAAGCATTTCAATTGTAGAAGAGCCCAAGTAAAACACATAAGGTCTGACAATGGCACAAGTTTTATGGCTGCAGAAAAGGAACTAAGGAAGGCCCTTGCAGCCTGCAATCAAAATCATATTCAAAAGGCTTTACGTCATCGTGGAGTAGAATGGGGTTTCAACTCCCCTGGAGCATCTCACTGTGGAGGAGTGTGGGAACGCCTGATCAGGTATACTAGAAAAGTGCTTCTCTTTGTCTTAAAACAACAAGATTTGACTGAAGAAGGATTGCAAATTATATTATGTGAAGTAGAGGCTATTTTAAATAGTTGTCCAATAACTACAATGTCTGAGGACCCTCAAGATTTAGAGACTCTCACTCCAAATCACATTTTGCTCTTGCAATCTGATCCCATCTTTCCTCCTGGATTATTTCACAAAACAAACTTGTATGCAAGACGCCGTTGGAGGCAAGTCCAGTACATAGCGGACATATTCTGGAAACGGTGGATTCATGAATTCTTGCCTCTTATGCAAGAAAAATAACAATGGGAACATGAGGGCTACTTATACTGAACAAAGAGGGTAACATGACACAAACCAACTAATGAGAAACACTGAACATAACAGCAATCAGAACAGAGCACACCATGGCAAAACATGAACCAATCAAAACATGACATGTGGACAAGCAGGATAACATGAGGGAGCAAGGGAAGCATGACACAAACAGGAACCATGATGAAACTGCAAAATAAAAGACATGAAAACAAGAACATGAACAAACCCCAAAACAAAACCCCCATGTTAAAAAAAACACTTTGTTACCCCAAACTACATACAAAAGCCTGATCAGTGGCATAAAAGTAATCAGAATGCAGCTTTTTTTTCCTTTGTTACTAATTGTTACTCATTGATGTGTGAACATTCCTTTTAAACAACGTGATACTCTGTCCTCTATGTGTATGGCGCTTTCAGCGCTGTTAGAAGTGAATGAATTGATTCAGCATTTCGAGACGTCCTTGAGGATGCGTTAAAGTCGACAAATCGGTTTAATAAAGGATGTATTGATCTTGTGAATTTACTATACCAATATTTTTTTTAAATTGGCTGTTAAAGTTTTATATGAGAATTTTACACAACATGCTGATCGTTTAACAATGCATTGGCACAAAAATGCACACCTTTTGGACTAATTTTGCAACATGATTTCTCGACTGCCACAAATACTGACCAAACAAGTACTCATTTTATGCACTTTGTACTGTAACAGTAAAAATATTTAAAATTTGCCTTTGAACTTAGCTTTATTGCATGGTTTTAAAAAAAAAAGTGTTACCTTGCCAAAACACTGACAGAGCCAATTGATCTAATGGTGTTGTTGACCACTCCAAATGCAAACTTTGCATGCAGCAATTGACAGCACTCTGATCCAATGCAATACATGTATCGTCAGATTGACAGTACTCTAGCCCAATGACATTGGGGGATCCAGTGGAGGCAACAAACATATTTCAGGGTGACCATGCCACGTGCTACACCTGAATCTAAAATTGTGTTGATTGACATTGTGATAATAACCAGAGCAATGTATAGGACAAAAAAAATCCCATACGCATATCAGAATAGATCTGTGGATTAAGTCTTGCAGTTTAAAACAGACCTGACACTTTTTTAATGCAATCTTTAATTAACTGAACAATATTTGAAGGATATGTGATAATGGTTTAATGCATCATTAACTTATGTTATTAACATCTTTAATGAATAACTAACTTCACATATTTAATGTTTTTAATACTTTTACTATGTAATTGAAATTGGTACAGAAAACAGTAACAACTAGTGAAATTTTTGTATTACAATGACACTAGTGCAAAGTAATTATATCAGTAATGTTTCAATTAATTAATATTTAGTTTAAGCTGTATATTTATATATTACATTAAAACATTAATGAAAAAAGTTAATTACCTTGACTATAAACTATAAACATCCCAAGTCGATCTGAAGTTTCAGGATCGGACTGATTAATGTATAGAACTGGTTTAGTGTTCAGCAGCAGCAGCCTGCAACACAATCACAATCTCAATCATACTTCAATCAGATTAATCCTAATCTTAATTACAAATGTGTTGTTTTGGGATTAAATGAAGTAGGAACTATTTTAGTAATATTAATTGTGGGCACTGGTGAATTATTTCATGTATTTGTTTGGCACTCAGCCTTGGTGTTTCCATTGACCTAGGCTCTATTGGCCTGAGCTTTCCTCAGTTAATGGAGCACCAGAGAATATTTCATAGAGAGATATTTCATCAACAGCAGGAAAACTTAAAATGTTTTGTCCAGCTGACAGCAGATGGAACAAACAAAAAACTGGATGGGGTGATCAGAGTTGACTCTTAGTTGTTTACTTCAACATTGTGTTGAGTGTACGACAGTAGGGTTCGCTCTTGGGAGACCAAACACCTCTGACCTCTTGAGAAAAGGCCAATGCAATGCTTACTTGTTATGCTTGGAGCCGAATGCAGTGTCTCTCTGTGAGAAGCAGCATTCCCCAAGTGGAGAGGGTGATCGCGGTGCATCTTTGGCCACAAAACGCTGTCCAATGGTTAAGGAAAGTGGCACCGCCAGCTTGTCATCAGGCCACCAAGAACCCTCAACAGGCTTTTAAACATTAAAGAGACGGGCAATCCAGGGAAGAGGGACCAGCTGACCTGCCTGGATCCACTCTAGACAGGGGGATGCGAGGTTGATATGACTCCATCCCAGCTGTCTGTCCTCTGGCAGACGGCCACAACATGGTCAATAAACAAAGCATTTTCCTTCTTCTCTGGGTTATATTCACAGCACTACAGGCCCTCAGCAAGATGCCCAGACCTTGACACTACAGAACAAAACATGTTTGGACACACCTCATGTCTCCACATGTTGTGGCACATCAGATTCGTCACCCGGACAATCTCCATCTGGTAGACGGAGCTTCATCCATGTCCCACCTGATGAATTCATCTGACTTTTCATCTCCAGTCACAGTGCCTCTGGGTAAAGCTCCCAACCCCTCTTGTTGGCTTCTCAAGACCATCTGGCTCAGCTACGCGATTCAGTTTTCGCAAGGCCCCACGCAATTGCATGCTTTGTGTGGTGTGTAAACATGCCACTGCAACTATATACTCTAGCAGCAACCTAACAACTGCATAGCAACCACCTAGTCTATGCTAGCAACCAACTGGCAACAATTTAGCAAACATCTAGAACATCTAACTAAACAAACTATTTATGTTTTTTAAACAAGACATCAAAACAAGCCAGCATATATTTGTCTTTCAAACCTTTCAATCTAGTTATTACAGGTATTCCTAAATGCTTTTACACAATTCAAATATACAGATGACTTTACTGCCCAGTGAACACTCAGGAGCTCAATAACACTATAACAAAAAACTCTTATTAGGATTCAGGAAATATTTTTGCAGCTCAATGTCTATTACAGTATACAACATAAATTAAATTACAGATACAGCTGAATAATTCAGCAATGGACTTTTGGGAAAAATATATTTTTATTGTACTGCTGTATAGTAATCTTGCAGTAGATGAAAAGCACAAAAAAAAATAAAATACCAAAGAATTGCATATGAATTTATGAAAGTAGATGATTCATTTAGTCAGATATGTTAAAAAGGCCTATATCCATGATAAAAGTGGGGCAAGCAGTTGGAGAATCAGGTCACCAAACAATGACGCAATGAATTTAAACATAGATTTTTTGCAAACATAGTTATAAACATAGTTTTTATGCAAAACATAAAAACAACTGCATTTAAGACCAAACATAATGGTGATTATGAGAGTAATCCAGGAGTGAAACCAGGATGCATCAGTGAATGGTGAGATATTTCGCTAAATAAAATGATCCTGCCAGAAGAATGGAGTGAAAACTCTGTGACGTCTGTTCATCTGTACCATCTCAGTGAGCTTTTATGATGCTTCATGCATGTGCAGAAAGGTCAGTTTAGTGTTTCTGATGTTTCAGTGTTTGATGAGAAGCTTTTGGAAAACATTTGACAACTCTAGTGTGGACAGAGTGTGTTTTAAATGAAAATATTGCTTTCAAATGTATCTGAAGTCAAGACACATAGCAGGTAAGCAGGTGTAGCAGGTAATCCGGGCATTTCATGCATACAGACAATTAACATACTATTCACAGCACACACATAGCATACTGCAAAATAGTAGGAGGTGTATGGTAGTATGCCATTCCGAGCACAGCTTCTATACTGATTTCAGTGTACTTGAGTTATATTTAGCACATTCTGGCAAATAGGTAGGTCATCCTGGTATTCCATGCATACAGAAAAGTTGCATACTATGCACAGTATACATACTGGATACTGCAGAAATAGTAAGAGTAGTATGATAGTATGGCATTTCGAACATAGCCCCTCTCTCTTTTGTTGTGTTTTTTGTTCCTGTCTTTCGTTGGTTTAGTCCTTTTGTATTTTGGCTCGTTCCATTTCCTGTTTTACCACATTTGGTCTTGTTCTTGTTCCTCCTCCTTGTTATGTTGTCATCAATTAATTAATCACACCTGTCCTGATAATTTGCCACCCTTTATAAGCCTGTTCAGTTTCACATTGTCAGATCTACTGGTATGTGCCAAAAAATTTGAATATCGAGGGAACGTCCATTTATTTCAATAATTTGTTTCAAAAAGTGAAACTTGTAGGTTATTGTCACGCTGCGGGCGTGGAGATTACAAGAAACGGAGAGAACACGGAGATAAACAAACCAGACTTTAATTAAACAAAATGCAGGGAATACAAATGACGAGCGCACAGGAGACAGGGTAACGACATTAAAGACCGACAAGCTAACAAAGATCACAGGTAACTTATATAGGGTGGTTGATGAGGCAGACAGGTGAAGGCACTTAACTGATAATGAGATAATGAGGGGTGGAGACAGGAACATGACCAAATAAGGACAGGACTAAACCAAATACACAGGACTAAACCAACATGAAACAGTACATGGGTGTGACATTTATATTAGTTCACTACACACAAAGTGAAATATTTCAAGCCTTTGTTTGTTTCAATTTTAATGATTATGGATTAAAGATCAAAAAAAAATCCAGTATTTCACAAAATTAGAATATCATGACAAAGTTCAACATTGTAGGCTCCCTGTGTCCCAATCTAGTCAGCTAATTGATGCAAAATACCTGCAAAGGTTTCCTCAGCCTTCAAGGGGAAGACTGCTGACTTGACGGTTGTGTGGAAGACCATCACTGACACCCTTCATAAGGAGGAAAAGTCTCAAAAGGCAATTGCAAACAAAGCTGGATCCTCACAGAGCGCAGTATCGAAGTATATTAACAAAGTGATAAGAGGAAGGAAAAAATGTGGCCGGAAAAGGTGCACAAGTGACAGTGAAACCCGCAGGCTTGAGAGGATTGTCAAGCAAGGGCGATTCAGAAATCTGGGGGAGCTACATAAGGAGTGGACTGAGGCTGGTGTCAGTACATCAAGAACCACCACATACAGACGTCTGCATGCCATGGGCTACAGCTGTAGAATTCCATGCGTCAAGCCACTCCTGAACCAAAAACAACGTCAGAAGCATCTGTGCTGGGCTAAGGAGAAAAAGTACTGGTCTGTTGCCCAGTGGTCCCAAGTCCTGTTTTCAGATGAAAGCAAATTTTGCATTTCATTTGGAAATCAAGGTCCCAGAGTCTGGAGGAAGACCGGAGAGGCACAAAAGTCAAGCTGCTTAAAGTCCAGTGTGAAGTTTCCACAGTCAGTGATGGTTTGGGGAGCCATGTCATCTGCTGGTGTGGGTCAATTGTCTTTTATCAAGTCCACAGTCAATGCAGCTGTCTACCAGGAAATTTTAGAACACTTCATGCTTCCCACTGCCGACAAGCTTTTTGGAGATGATGATTTTATTTTCCAGCAGGATTTGGCACCTGTCCACAAAGCCAAAACTACCAGTATCTGGTTTAATAGCCATGGAATAACTGTACTTGTTTGACCAGCAAACTCGCCTGACTTAAACCCCATTGAAAATCTATGGTGTTTTGTCAAGAGGAAGATGAGGGAACAGGGAATCTACCATAACACTTCAACTGTGTCAAAGGCTGATCACCTTGATGCTGTAATTAGTGCAAAAGGAGGCCCAACAAAGTATTATTTAAACAAAGTACTAGGACATAATACAGTACATTAACAACACAGCATGATGGTTTCTTATGCAATGCCAATATTATGTGTGGTAGTTGGTGAAAGACCTACATTTTTTAAAGAAATTTCTTAGGAAATTTAATAGCAACAGAACAGCAGAAGAGAACAGCAGTCTGTAAGTGTTTTGTCTCTTTTTGTCATTAGATTTTAACGCGATTGTCGTTGCTAGGAGATATTTGTTTTACTTACTTTGTTTACCGTGTGAACCACTCGCTTAAGTCGCGTTCGGTCTCGTGCAGTTTTGTAGTTTCGGTTAGCCAACTAGCAAGGCGTGGCCTGCTGAATTCAATTAACGTGTCAGAATATACAAACGGGTATTACACCGCGGCAGTCCTCGTGTGAAGACCGACGAGTGTAAAGACCTTCGACTCTACCTTGCACGACTCCACCGAGCAAGGACACCGACAAGGCACTTGAGTATCACTTTCCCTTTCTTTACTTTTATACAGTCTACTCTTTCTTTTAACTGATTAAATCTTTTATACTCACTATGTGTTTACAAATCCCTACTATTACTACTAACAGTCGCAACTCACGCACTTTACACTGGAGGCAGCGCAACCCTAATCATCTGCGCAATGTCTCTATATCCTCTATATCCGTTTCAATTGGGCTCTGGAACTGCCAGTCTGCAGTAAATAAAGCTGATTTTATTTCCTAAATTGCTAATCATTCATGTCTCAACCTTTTGGCCCTAACTGAGACTTGGATTAAACCTGAGGACACAGCCACTCCGGCTGCCCTCTCCAATATGTACACTTTTTCACACACCCCTCGCCAAACTGGGAGGGGTGGAGGTACTGGTCTACTCATTTCAAATGATTGGAAATTCAGTCCTCTATCATCTTTCACCAACAACACATCATTTGAATCCCATGCAATTACTGTTACCCACCCTGTTACAATCCACCTTGTAGTTGTTTATCGGCCACCAGGTCAACTTGGTAATTTCTTGGAGGAGTTGGACATGCTACTCTCACACTTTCCGGAGGATGGTACTCCTCTGGTACTACTTGGAGACTTCAACATCCATCTAGAAAAACTCCAAGCTACAGACTTCAATACTCTTCTTACATCATTCGACCTCAAGCGAGTATCTACCGCAGCTACTCACAAATCAGGTAACCAATTGGACCTTATCTACACTTGCTACTGTTCAACTGCCAACACTCTAGTTACTCCGTTGCACACTTCAGACCACTTCCTTATCACCTCTGACCTCACATTGGCTACAGGCACAACACGCACTCCACCACAAGTCACCTTTAGGCGTAATCTACGCACACTTTCTACCTCCTGTCTATCGTCTATGGTTTCATCCACACTTCCTCCACCATCTCACTTCTCAGCACTGGACACTAACACTGCTACTGACACTCTTTGCTCCACTTTATCAGCCTGTCTAGACAACTTCTGTCCCCTCTTATCCAGACCAGCACGCACCACACCCGCTGCTCCCTGGCTGTCCGATGTTCTCCGTGAACATCGTTCTAGACTCAGGGCTGCAGAACGGAAGTGGTGCAGATCACACAACCCTATTGACCTTAGTGCGTGACTTAATCAGTCACTCCTCTCTTCATTCTCTGCAAATGTCTCCACTGCTAAATCAACATACTACCACAACAAAATTAATAATTGTCCCGATTCTCGCACACTTTTTAAAACATTCTCTTCTCTCCTTTGTCCTCCTCCTCCCCCTCCTACATCAACTCTTACAGCTGATGACTTTGCAACATTTTTCATTAATAAGACAAGAACAATTAGCGACCAATTTTCCACACCACATACTGATGCAAATTTCACAACAACTACTCACTCTCTCTCCACTTTCTCTCCACTCATGGAGACCGACGTCTCCAAACTTATTCTTTCCAATCATCCTACTACCTGTCCGCTTGATCCTATCCCCACTCACATTCTCCAAGCCATTTCTGCCTCCATTATACCAGCACTTACGCTCTAAATCCAGCTCTTTTAGAAAACTACAGACCAGTATCCCTTCTCCCATTCATCGCTAAGACACTTGAACGAGTTGTATTCAACCAACTCTCTGTCTTTCTTGCACAGAACCATCTCCTGGACATAAACCAGTCTGGCTTTAAAAGTGGCCACTCAACTGAGACTGCCCTGCTCTCAGTCACTGAAGCCCTAAGATTGGCAAGAGCAGCATCCAAATCCTCAGTACTCATTTTGCTGGATCTGTCTGCTGCTTTTGACACAGTCAACCACCAGATCCTCCTGTCCACCCTCATGAAGATGGGCGTCTCAGGAACCGCACTCCAGTGGTTCAAGTCTTACCTCTCAGGTAGGTCCTTCAAGGTGGCTTGGAGAAGTGAAGTCTCTGAGTCACAACTTCTTACTACTGGAGTTCCTCAGGGCTCAGTGCTTGGACCACTGCTCTTCTTCATCTACATATCATCGTTAGGTTCTGTCATTCGGAAGCATGCTTTTTCCTATCACTGCTATGCTGATGACACACAATTCTACTTCTCCTTCCATCCAGATGACCCCACGGTTCCTGCTCGCATCGCAGCTTGTCTGACCGACATCTCTGGCTGGATGAAAGAACACCATCTTCAGCTCAACCTTGCTAAGACTGAACTGATTGTGATCTCAGCCAACCCTGCACTTCATCAAAACTTCTCTATACAGCTAAATTCATCAACCATAACTTCCTCTAGGACAGCTAGGAATCTTGGAGTTGTGATGGATGACCAGTTAACCTTCACAGACCATATTGCTGCTACAGCTCGATCCTGCAGATTTGCCTTGTACAACATTAGGAAGATCAGATCCTTCCTATCAGAGCAGGCTACACAACTTCTTGTCCAAGCTCTTGTCCTATCCAGACTGGACTATTGTAATGCACTCTTGGTGGGCATTCCTGCATGCACTTCCAAGCCTTTGCAGATGATTCAAAATGCAGCAGCAAGAGTGGTCTTTAATGAGCCGAAGAAAGCCCATGTCACACCTCTCCTCATCAGACTGCACTGGCTGCCAGTAGCTGCTCGCATCAAATTCAAGGTACTGGTGCTTGCCTACAAGACAACCACTGGCACTGCACCAGAATACCTAAACTGTCTAATCCAACCTTATGTCCCCTCCAGAAGCTTGCGTTCTGCAAATGAACGACGCCTTGTGGTGCCATCCCAAAGAGGCTCAAAATCACTTTCACGGACCTTTTTGTGGACTGTTCCCAGCTGGTGGAATGACCTACCCATCTCAATTCGATCAGCTGAGTCATTGGCCATCTTCAAAAAACGCCTGAAAACCCATCTTTTTCACCAGCACTTGACCAATTGACACTAGCACTTTCCTACTCCTTTCAGTTTTTCTATATACTTATTTCTATATACTTATTTAAAAAAAAAAAAAAAAAAAACCTTGCAAGACTTATCATGTTTATCTAACTGAAATTTGCCTCAGCACTTATACACTGTCGCTCTCTTGTTGCTCTGATTGCTTCTATTGTAAGTCGCTTTGGATAAAAGCGTCTGCCAAATGACTAAATGTAAATGTAAATTTGTTTAACACTTTTGTCATGAAATTTGGCATAAAGTGATGAGACATGATCCAGCCTCACTTGCAAAGACTCAAATACTCCTTCTATACCCAAACATGATATCCTCTATTTCCATTTTACCTGCTTACTGTGAACAGTTTTAAAGCTGTTTAATTTGGATATTCTATAACCTTTTCACTTTTATTTAGCCTCTGTCCCAACTTTTCTGGAGTGTGTTTCAGCCATGAAAATCTAAGATTGTTTATATTTACAAGATAAATGTAAAAGCTGGCCATTGAAAACATTGGACATTTTTTTCTTTGTACTTGTAGTCAATTAAATAAAGATTAAAGAGAATGATCAGATAACATATTCTTGATTTTTTTTATAGCATTTCACGAAATGTCCCAACTTTTCTGGAACTGGGGTTGTACAGACACACATCAACATTATGATCCATTGAATGTAAATGATCTCCAATATGTTCTTAAATACTTCAGTATCTCCAGCTGACAGTTTGGATTCTTCTGTCCATCAAAGATAAGCTTTACATCGGATTCCTGCAGGCGATTGTTATTTAGATCTAGCTCTCTCAGGACAGAGTTTGAGGATTGTAGAGCTGATGATACAATTTCACAATGCTCATCTGAGAGATCACAGCCAGAAAATCTACAAGAGATAAAATACAATTTAAGAAATTACAAGACAATAAAAATGTAAAGAGGGTTGCCAGTTTTCTGTTCTCAGGGAACCAAGGATGACATGGTCTGGACACTGAATCATAATAAGATGAGCTCCTGAGAGTGTGATAATCTGATAACTTTATCATTTAGATTGATTCATATCTGAAATCAGATGAGCTTCTGACAGTTTTCTGAGGGTATTAAAATGAAAGGTTTTGAATTATGAATTATGTTAATTTTATAAATAGTTTCCATTATTTCGTGCTTTATTCAACATCAAAGCCATTCATACTCTAATGAGATGTATTGAATAAATGCATGACATGTAGTTTAAGCTATACAGTAAGAGTACAAAGATTAATTCACTGAGTCATAAATATAGAAATCAAATCCTTCCAAGTCCCACAGATGTAACTTTACTTCACTTCTGATGAGGAGTGAGATGTGATGACATTAACCAATCAAAACAGTGGGTTGACAGACGGTCAGAATGAGGGTGGAAATGTTAATGTTTTGAACATGTATGACTTTTTGTGCAAAAATATTATTTGAAATAATATTTGAAACGTCAGATCTTACTCTCCTTTCATGAGGTTTGACATCAACACACCCACGGATGAAATCTCAGTCAAATCACAAAATCTCTGAAAATCCAGACCATCAAAGATGAACACAACTTTACACTCCTCATAAATCTTTGAGTCCAGATCTTGAAGTTCAGGATGAAAGTCCATCAGAAGCCTATGAAGACTGTATTGATGATCTCGGATCAAGTCCAGCTCTCGAAATGGAAGCACAAACATGAAATCTACATCCTGATGGATTTTCCCTCGGCCCAGTCCAGAATGAACTTCTGCACAGAGACAGTTTTTCTGATTCCAGTGATACGTTTAACGATCTTTCTTCTCACATCCTGGTTCAGGTGATGCTTTAAAAATGTCATTGCAGTCAATTGGAATGTCTTGTGAGTGTTTTGGTCTGGCTGATTTCTCCATCTGTAAAACCTCATGTTCTTCATTCACTAGTTCACTCTCTCCCTTTATGATGTAGAGTTGTGTTGTAGATCCCGTTCAAGAGGGTTTCATTGTCTTGGAGTCTCATTCCATCAAATAATCTCTCATATTTTTTTTATCATGGAGGTTTTGTGGTGGTCTTTGACTATTTGTAATTCATTATTCACTGATTGTGGAGGACCTCTCATCTGATCATCTCTATTCCCACTGCTGAATAAAAAAAAAGATACTATAGATAAAAGAAACTATAAATAATGGATTTAAACTATGAACAAAATTAAAATGTAAATCATTACAGATATATATTTTATGTCTTATATCGTGACTCTGGGATCAAAGTTAATTTTCCATAACTGAAATTTTGTCCACAGATTTGCTGTAAAATCAGAAATAAAAACTAATTTCTCAGTGTGCATTCCGTGTGTTTTCATGTGCCCTCTCATGAATTTGTTACCAGGTTTCATTCACTAGTTATAAATACAGCTGGGTTCAGGAGATACTGCTCTATGACTCCTCTTTCTGGAGATACTAAGAAAGCACACATCAATAGCTCAGGTTATTAGCCAGAACACTGCAGTCACTTAGTTGTAGTAAAAAAAAATGTTGATGTTAATGCAGTAAATTGAGGTAATTCTGAAAATATAGTTTGAATATATGTAAATTGTGAATTTATTTATGTTTATTATTCTAATTATGCAAGAGTAAATCACAATGTAGGTTTATAAATCTTGGGTATATACATGCAAATCTGAATTTATGTGAATATATAGTTTACATTTCAATTTAAACATATATTTACTATTAGGCATGTCAATAGGCAGATGTTCTTATTGCTTTTTTAATAAAAAACAGTATGCTATGTATTCTGTACATGTATTAATGCAAATATTGTACTATATTAATTATTTTAAGTATTACTGTCTATCACATGCTGCACGTCTATTTTACTATTTATAAATATATGATGTTGCTGACAATTTCCCTAGCCCTCTCAGCCATGTTGACCTGTGTAGAAAATATGGGTATTAGCATTGTATTAGCTCACTGACTGTGAGGACCTTATGGCCCCACAGCAAGCCTTTTTTAAAGGAGAAGTTCGGTGTGAAATGGACCTGGGGTGTATTAAAACTTGTTACAGAGTACAATCATATGTCCAATTCCTACCTCCGTTAACCCAAAGCTTTCCGAATTATAACATTATTTGCCTGTGCTTCCATTAGGCTTACAATGTTAGTGATAGGGGCATAGCATAGCCCCAGCTAAATCACTATTTTTACACCATTAACAACATTCAAAGTAAGTTAGTAATAAGTAGATTGATGATCACGAACGAACAAGTAGGACAGAGGAACAGAACAGAACAGAGGATTATGAAGATCGTCAATCGACTTATCGCGTCTTAATTTTAAGATGGCGGCAAACGGGAAATTCAAGGAAGGTACTGTCTGTATAAACTGTCTTTTTAATAAACTACTTGCGCACTTTCAAAGTTCTCAGTGTCTCGTTTTAAATGTCAAGGCCCTCAGAAGTCCACCAATTAAGTGTGGAGTTACTTTGAACGTTGTTAATGGTGTAAAAATAGTGATTTAGCTGCATAGGCTATGCTATGCCCCTATCACTAACATTGTAAGCCTAATGGAAGCACAGGCAAATAATGTTATAATTCGGAAAGCTTTGGGTTAACGGAGGTGGGAATTGGACATATGATTGTACTTGGTAACATGTTTTAATACACCCCAGGTCCATTTCACACCGAACTTCTCCTTTAAAGTAGATGGAAAACACTCTTTTTGAATTAGATTTGCGAGATTTACTTACGATGATTAATATAGTAAAATATCTACATTGACAACTATATACAGGATGCACAGGTGTAAAAAAATATGCCTTATAATAAAGATATAGTTTTATTCAGATGTCGACAATATACAGGGGCTGGACAATGAAACAAACACTTTAGACCACTTTAGGTTTTAGACCACAATTAGTACAGTGTTGGGCCTCCTTTTCTGGCCAATATAGCATCCTTTTGTTTTGGGATTGACAAATACATGTCATGCACAGTAGCCAGAGGGATTTTGAGCCATTCCTTTTATAGAACAGTGGGCAGGTCACTATGTGTTTCTGGTGTAAGAAAACGTTTCCTGACTCGCTCCTCCAAAACATCCCAAAGTGCCTCAATAATATTCAGATCTATTCAGAATGTGCAGGCCATGGGAGATGTTCAACTTTTTTTTCCATGTTCATTAAACCTCTCTGTCTCCAGTCTTGCTATGTGTATTAGTGCATTATCATCCTTATACATGGCACCACCTTTAGGGTACAATGTCTGAACCATTGGGTGCACATAGTCAGCCTTCACACTTTGCTCTGACTGGTGGAATGTGCAATAAGTGAAGATTGGCCACCAGGCTGCACAAATATAGCCATGAAACCTCCAACACTATATTGGCCAGTGTTTCATTTTCATTGTCCAACCCCTGTTTATTGTCATGAATCGGGTCCATAATGTCTTGTCCACTCAACAATAGAGGTCACACTATGCCCACATTCTCTCACTCTACACGGAGTGTTGTATATCACCCGGACTACACTTCTCATCATCCTTTGCACTAATCACGTGCACACACCTGCAGACAATCAGACACCTTATAAATAACACACCCCTTCCACCATACCCTCGCCGAGTATTGTTCTAGCCTAGCCTGTTCTGACCAATTTCCCGTTGCCTATCTGGAAATCGGATAGAATTTTCAGAATTTCAGAATTTACATTTATATATTCAGGATTATATTCAGAATTATAACTATATTCAGATTTGCTTTTATATATTCAAAATTACAACTGTATATTCAGATTTAACTCTATATATTCACAATTTACATTTATATATTGAGGATTATAACTGTATATTCAGATTTACTTCTATATATTCAGAATTATAACTATATATATATTCAGAATTACAACTATATATTCAGAATTATAACTATATTCAGATTTGCTTTTATATATTCAGAATTACAACTATATATTCAGATTAAATTCTATATATTCACAATTTACATTTATATATTCAAGATTATAACTGTATATTCAGATTTACTTCTATATATTCAGAATTATAACTATATATTCAGATTTACTTTTATATATTCAAAATTACAACTGTATATTCAGATTTACTTCTATATATTCAGAATTATAACTATATATATTCAGAATTACTTATGAATTACAACTATATGTTCAGATTTAATTTTATACATTCACAACGTACATTTATGTATTCAGGATTATAACTATACATTCAGATTTACATTTATATATTCAGACATACTTCTATATATTCAGATGTATATTCAGTTGTACATTTCTACATTCATGTTTACTTTTATATACTCAAACAGAACACTATATTCATAACTTGCATTTATATATTCAGTTAAACAGTCATGCAGATGCAGTCATTGTAGATTGATAAGCAAATACATATAAAAACAACTTGATCATACCTAGACTAAATTAATATTTAAAAAATATCTTTTTATACTATTTGATGTAGCTTACTTTCATGGCATTCATCCCATTTCACCTGCCACATTTTTAATATAAGAGCTTTTAAATCGTCTAATATCAAAGGGTAAAATTTGACGCTTGGATATATGCAAGTTGAGAGCCTCCTTTGCAGCAATATCTGTTTCTCATTACCAGATATGCCAATATGACCTGGAACCCTGCATAAAGTAACTACTTTAGCGAAGATACTTTTGATCATGGGACAGTCCATCTTTACAGATTCAAGTCATATGATGGCACATAATGCAGTTTTTAAGGATTGTATATGAGAAATGAGAGTGGTTCTTATTTATCATTCCTGATGACTGTCATCCTGATGAAAAATAACAAATCATGGATATGCCAGCTTGAGTAATTATTAAGTAATTATCTATAAGACATATGTAAGCCTACCAGTATGTGATCATGTGTGTAAAGACCACTAAACAGTGTTTTATAATAATAATAAAAGTAAACAGTATTATTATTATCAGTGGTGGAAATGGCCAGAATTCATTGAGGGGACTCTAGATTGGAAGGCAGGGGGTTAATAATGGTAATTTTAGATGACCTTTCGGATGTATTTTGAAAACCCTTTATAATCTATAATAACATTTATTAACAACTTATTTCATAAGTTATTTAAACCTTGTTGTACATTAAGACAGGCACCTGCAATTCTGGCCAAATTAAAGATAAGTTGTGTATGAATTTGTATGTGAGCATCATTAATGAGCCCCTGTGTTTGATTTAAAAAAATAATAGTTAAAAAAAAGTCTCTAAAAAAATGTCTCTAATTGGCCTGTTTAGTAAAACCCTTAAAACGCTTATATTTAATAGGTTACACTTTACAAAAACGATTGCACTTAGTTTTTAAAAGGATTACATTCTTAAGGACTCTACCCTTACATTTCTTTTCAGGAGCACTAGTGCTCCTACTTAAAACAAATAAAAAATAAATTGGGAACAGTGACAGAAATAAACCTTCCCACTGTAAAAATTCAAAGAGGTCTTTTTTACTCTATGTTGATGAAATGGAAGTAGCTTCAACACATGACTATTCCTCCAACTGAGACTGGAATCAGCTATTTCTAAATATTTCATTGATCTGTTACTTAAATATGCTTATCAGTTGTTACAATATTTTATATAGAGATATTTTCAATCATTTTGAGCTGCTGTTGTTGCAGAAATAGAGGCTTTGTACTGTATTTATGGTTTGGAACATTAGGTCTTCATTTCTGACATGCTGTGTTTAAGCATTTGCAAATAAGACTAAAAAGACCCATGATTTTGGTTTTGGGTAAGCTTGTATGAAAAGAAAATGTTTGCATTTTAGAAACATGGTAATTGACTGCATATTGTGCGAAAACAACACAAATTGTGTTAATGGTATGGTCACAACAGACCGATGTTGTGCTTGTGTTTAGAGTTTTGAAAATGTAACTACAGATTGGACAAAAGTATGTTAGCAACTGAAAAAAAAAAATTTATTTCTTCTCTTCCTAACTGCTAGTCTAACTGCTAAAGCCAACAACAGATTGCCAGTAATGCTATATCGTGTCTACAGATGCAGCAACCTGACTGTTGCAAAGCACCAGGACAAAGTTACCGTGTATACTTTACATAAAATAGCATTTGAGAGGTCAAATAAAATCATGCCAGGGGAAATGTGCATATCTAATACAGCCTACCAGCGAAATTTTATACAGTACAAAAAAAACAACAGTCTCAACCTCAGGGGGGCAGCCGTGGCCTAATGCTTAGGGAGTCTGACTTGTAACCAAAAGGTTGTGAGTTCGAGTCCCAGGGCCGGCAGGGATTGTGGGGGGAGTGATTATGGCAATATGGCTGCCCATTGCTCCGGGTGTATGTTCACAGTGTGTGTGCACTTGGATGGGTTAAATGCAAAGCACAAATTACAAGTATGGGTCACCATACTTGGCCACACGTCAAGTCACTTTCACACTTTCACACTCAGTGTGAAACTGACTTTTTGACCATGTGACCCTAAATTTAGCCGCGAAAATGCAGACCCTTAAAGCTCCCTTGAAGTGCCTTGAAACCAGTGTTGCCAAGTCTGTGGTTTTCCTACAGAATTGGGCTACTTTAACATTGTTGCCACAGGTTATTTTTGATGTCCGCGGGTTGTAACGTCATATTTAGCCCCTGAAAAGCCAACTGAAACAGGAAAATAGTGCAGGTCAAATTAGTTTTTTAAAATAGCCAATAGCGTTCCATTTATCTGCTCTCGGGCCAGAACCATCACGCTCAGTAAAGCCGCATTTGATAGACTGTGACAGCCACAGTCTAATAGATTACCCTAGATTCAATATGAAACTCTTACTAAAATGAAATAGTGATTATAATCATGATGTGTCTGTGTAGTTTAATAGATGCTGACTCGCACATATGGTCTGCTCCGTGCGATTGCGTCTCTGGACCGGAGCCAAAGTCTGGAGTAGACAGCACGCTGCCGTGGTTCACTTGACACAGCGTGAAACCAGACCTCATTTGCCCCAATGGAAAGCATATTTAAACTGTCTGAATCGTTCCCTATCACCTACATTGTTTATTTCTTACTCCAAGTCATCAGGCTTCTCTCCAAAACCACATTTTGTTAAATAAATTCAAACTCTACATTTCAAAATGCTTAATACCTTTTTCTACATATACTAACTCTATAAAAACAGCAAACCTTTTTCAAAACCGAGTCATTTGGCCGAGTCATTTGGCCAAACTGCATTACTTGTCATGTTTCAGTTCTACCTGCATAT
This sequence comes from Cirrhinus molitorella, assembly GCA_033026305.1. Classification (NCBI taxonomy): domain Eukaryota; kingdom Metazoa; phylum Chordata; class Actinopteri; order Cypriniformes; family Cyprinidae; genus Cirrhinus; species Cirrhinus molitorella. The sequence goes on along the minus strand of CM065139.1, from coordinate 30,536,727 downwards.
AATAGATTTAAAATTCTTTTTTTTTTGTTTGTTTGTTTGTTTGTTTTAGTCTTCAGCTTGCCTTCAACGAAACCCATATTCCATTTTAAATTTTAAACCCATTTTACATTTACGTTTAAAGTGTTGAATGTGTTCTTTCTTGGCAACATACCATCTAACTGATTTGAGTCATTACTTTACAGAATGTACAATAGAAAAAGATATTTCAGTTGGAACCATGATTGAAATTGCTTTCCAGTTGGTAGAGGTTGGATATGGATGGTGCCCCCATGGTAGCTGATGCCACAGAATATTAAGGATAAAGGGTAACTGTGACTTTTTTTTTTGTTTCACAATTCTGATAAAGTCTGAATTGCAAGATGTAAACCCACAATTCCAAGAATAGAAGTTAGAATTGCGAGATAAAAAAGTCACAGTTACCCACAGTTGTGAAATAAGCTTTCATAGGTTTCACATGTGTTAGGGGAAAAAACAAAAATAAAAAATGCATAGTCCAACACACATTCTTACTCCTCTCCCCTGCCTCTTCTTCTCCCTATTTCTAATACAACTACAACTATTTTTCTCCCTCTCTCAGTTTTTTCTCTCTCTCTCTGATTCTTTGTGTTGTTTTGCATCCACAAAACCAATTCAAAGAGGTATTTTTTTACTCTATGTTGATGTAATTGAAGTAGCTTCAACACCTGACTATTCCTCCTACTGAAACTGGAATCAGCTATTTCTAAATATTTCATTGATCTGTTATTTAAATATGCTTATAAGTTGTTACAATACTGTATACAGAGATATTTTCAATCATTTTGAGCTGCTGTTGTTGCAGAAATAGAGGCTTTGTACTGTATTTATGGTTTGGAACATTAGGTCTTCATTTCTGACATGCTGTGTTTAAGCATTTGCAAATAAGACTAAAAAGACCCATGATTTTGGTTTTGGGTAAGCTTGTATGAAAAGAAAATGTTTGCATTTTAGAAACAAAGTAATTGACTGCATATTGTGTGAAAACAACACAAATTGTGTTAATGGTATGGTCACAACAGACAGATGTTGTGCTAATTGTGTTTAGAGTTTTGAAAATGTAACTACAGATTGGACAAAAGTATGTTAACAAATGAACTGTAATTAAACAATACATTTATTTAAACTAATATGATACAATTAGGAAGAATAAGTTAGCAGTCAAATGAAATCAGCGACAACAATTCACCTTTGCATGGCACACAAGAGCACAAATGTGGAATTAAGGAATATTTATTGAGTTTTGACGAGATTTAGAGGTGGCATAATGCATTTTATAATAACATTTCATAATGCATTCCATGAAACAGCACTATGTCAAAGACTACAGATTAGCAGAGGCTCAGGACTTTGTTTGGAACTATTTATTTATTTTATTAATTTTTTATTTATTTATTTTTTTTGACAAAATATAGCACAATCAGACAAGTGTTCCTAGGATGCAAGTCACTTAATACTACATTTTGCGGAGAGTCACGTCGGGGATATACCCACTTCTCCAGGCAAAAAGTGTAAGAACAAAGTAGGGAATGTATTAAAAAGTTATTTTCAGACTTCAATACACCTTCAAAAATAAAAATAAAAAGGTTTTTAAAATACATTTTGTAATTAAGTGGCCAATTCTACCTAAAATGAAGGATTGTTTAGAATAATAAATTATCCGGCTGCTGCAATTTTACAGAGAAGATTCCGTTTTGAGGTAGATATTTTTTCTTGTCTAGTCACATTTTGGAAGGATATCTACAGTTGGATAAATATTGATATTAGTACAGATATTCCGTCATTTAATTTGTTTCAAGTGATGGTAGATGGTTTTTCGATAAAGATGTCATTGATGGTAAACATCATTTGGAGTAAGTGGAATAACTGTAAACCTGCTATAAAAATGAATGTAAAAAATACATAGAATCTTTAAAACACTTATTCCAAGATGATGAACCCCTTGGTATTTGTATGAAACTATGAGTCTCTTTCCTTTTAAGAATGGTAATATTTTATAGCATATATGTTTTATTTATTTATTTATTTTCCTTGCAACCTCCAAAAATGTTATACAAATATTTAGTTTTGTTTGTTGTTTATTATGTGTAGATTTATATACATGGATATTTATGTGTACTTGGAAACAAAATTATTGGGAAGTGTATGGTTTTCATATGCATATTTGTATTCTCCACTTGAGTGTGTAAATTGTTAACCCACTTCAGTGGTGAGTTTACAATATTCTATCCGGCCCCTGGGAGTGAGTTTTTTTTAGGCGACTGTTATTTCAGAACATTCACCCTTAATCTTTTTACTAGTACATGTGTGTATTTACATGTCTAAAACATAAAATAAGCATTAGGTGGTTAAAAACACTGCATAATTGTGATAATATGACAAGTCTCTGTCTGGGTCAGCGCCAGCCAACGCGCCAAAGCGCAGTTTGAACTTTTCAGTTGCGTGACGTCACCGAACGTTCTAAATCCCATATGTGGGACCTTACTCCCAGGGGCACAGAAATAAGAATCCCACATGTGGGACCGTACCGCTCAAGGGGTTAATGTTCAATAATAAACAAATAATACAAATAAAAAATACAGAATTAAAACTATCACAGCAGTTCAGACCATAGGTTCAGACCGCCCGGCAGCTACCGCAAATACTCGTAACATACGCACAATTTTTGCAGACCAACTGCCCCCTAGTGGTCGGTAGCATTTCCGTTGTGTTGTGAGCTTAATGTCGTTGTGTTGTGAGCTAATGTTTGCTTTTGTTAATGTCGTTGTGTTGTGAATTTATGTTTACTTTTTTAATGTCGTTGTGTTGTGAGTTTATGTTTGCTTTTTTTAATGTTGTTGTGTTGTGAGCTTAATGTTGTGTTGTGAGCTTATGTTTGCTTTTTTAATGTCGTTGTGTTTGGCACTACTGGGCCACCGTATGAATGCCTTATTAAAGTGACGTGTGAGAGGTCAAGAATATTCCAATGTTTATCCTTTGATTCCTTCGTCCTCAATTCCTTTCCTTGCATCCTTCCCTCATATCCTAAGGAGGTGGAGCTAAGACACGAGGAAAGGAAGCAAGGAAAGGAATCGAGGATGCACAAATATGAAATGAGAAGCACCCCTAGTGGCTGCAGTCTGCAGGTATTATGGCTAATCACAAAAAACGGTATTGCGCAGCGAACCATAGGCACAAATATTCTGTTACGTTTTTAGTCTACATTGCGCTGTGTTTATTTGCAGAACTGGGATCGATTTCACAGTGTTTTGAATGGATAAAATATAGAAATCACTTGTTGTAGAGTGCGTTTTTGTGATGACCTTAGGCACTCTAGAGGGCAAGCTTATGTTGTTTGTATTTGCTTAAAAAGCAGCAGAGAAGAATGCATGGGGTGTGCACCTGGAAGCCACCTGGAACTTGATTGAGTGTACTGCTTGTTGACAAACTCTGCGGAGTAAAATGCAATCTTGGACAGATCTCTTGTCTCTCTCCCTTTATTATATCTTTTGGTGACGAGGATGAACAAAGAAAATTCTTTGAAGAAGAAAAAAAACTGGATCTCTATGAGTATCAGGGTGTCGTGTGGAGGAGGATAAAAGGAGCGCAAGATGAAGGTCGGGTGCAAAACAAGTCCAGGGTGGATCAGACGAAGGGAGGAGCCAGGGAGAAGACAGGAGGGATTTGGCGCAGGAGGAGCCAGGAGAGACCCAGGCCACAGCCGAGATGGCGGCCCACGGTGGAGCCGACAGAGGGAGGAGCCATGGTGGAGGAAGGGCTGACGGAGGACCGCAGCGGAGCCGGAGGGAGGAAGGAGTCCAATGGAGCCGGTGGGACGGAGTGACAAGGTGCAGCCAGAGGAGTGGAGTCCTGAGGCGATGGTGGGACAACGCCCGACCAAGGCGGAGGAACGAGGGAGCCCGGTGGAGATAGTGGGCCAACGGGCGACGGTGGAGATGAGGGAGCTAGGTGGCACAGTGCAGCCGCAGGGTCAGAGGGCAGAGGGCAGAGGTGGAGTCCAAGGATCGGAGGCTGGAGGCGGAGATGAAGGATCCTGCTCTGGGTCTTGAGTGGGGCTGGTGTCATCCATGATGTCCACAGTCACTGCCGAATTGCAGGACACCAGCACCCACTCAATAAAGGCGGTGAGGTTTTCTCGAGGACCATCTCCGGACAACTGCGCTCTGGTGGTAGTGTTCAGTCCACCGTAATAAAACACGCAGAGGCAGTCATCCTGATGTGCATGAGGTTAGCAAGGGTCTGTCAGTGATAGTATGGTGTTAGTATGGTCCTCGAGAGACCGATCCCCCTGCGCCAACAGGAGGACGAGGACAGCAGGGTTATTCATCATGTAGGGGAGAAAAAAAAAAAAAAAAAGAAAACACTGAAAAAAATGAGGACAAAAACACGCCGTCAAACTTTTAGTGGTCCATTCTTCTGTCAGGGTGTCGTGTGGAGGTGGATAAAAGGAGCGTAAGATGAAGGTCGGGTGCAAAACAAGTCTTTTAATAAATCCACAATAGGTAATCCAACAGGCAACGACAGGTAAGAAGACATGCACACATAGACGAGAACGGACCATAAACACTGAACAGAATCAAACTAAAGAAGGGTGGTTAACGAGACACAGACAGGTAATGGTGATTAACTAATAATGACCTAATAAGGGGAGGAACAGGAACAAAACCAAATAAGGGCAGACAGGAAGTGGATGAAACCAAACTCAAAAAGGACTAAACCAAATAAAAACACAACCAAAGAGTATAATTCCTGACAATGAGTTGGAACTTTGGAAAAGAAGATGGCCACTATAGTAGGAACAGTTACACCATTTGATAGTCAATCTCAGTCTTGGGAAGAATATTGTGAAACTTTGCAACATTTCTTCGAGGCAAATGAAAATATAGAAGCAACCAAGCAGAAAGCTATATTGTTGAGCTCTGTAGGAAGTCAAACATACAGTCTACTGAGAAATTTGATAAGTCCAGTTAAACCAGGAACAAAGACATTTGGTGAATTAACAGAATTGCTGAAAGAGCATTTCAATCCAAAGTGAAATTGTACAACAATTTAAATTCAATTCCGTATCAAGAGAAGAGGGGGAAGCTGTGCTTGAGTATCTGGCAGTATTGAGGAATTTAGCTCATGATTGTAATTATGGAGAAAAACTGACAGAAATGAATTTTCTGGTTCTAGTCAGAATCCTGGCAGCTGCATTCTGGATGAGCTGCAACTGCCTAATGGTCTTCTTGGGAAGACCAGTGAGGAGACCATTACAATAGTCCACCCTGCTGGTGATAAAGGCATGAACAAGTTTCTCTAAGTCTTGACTGGAAACAAAATCTAATTCTTGCAATGTTTTTTAGATGATAGTATGCTGATTTAGTTACTGCTTTGACATGACTACTGAAACTAAGGTCTGACTCCAAAATCACCCCAAGATTTTTGACTTGATTTTTAGTTATTTGACCCCTAGCGTCAAGGTACGCATTCACCTTAAGAACTTCATCTTTTTTCCAAATGCAATGACTTCAGTTTTCTCCTTGTTTTGCTGAAGAAAGTTCTGGCACATCCAATTGTTAATTTCATCAAAGCATTGGCAGAGGGAGTCAATAGTCACTTGGCGATCAGGCTAGGTAAATCTGGGTGTCATCTGCATAGCTGTTATATGCAATTTGGTTCTTTCTCATTATTTGGCTTAGAGAGAGCATATGCAGGCTAAATAAGAGCAAATTGAGCCTTGTGGGACTCCATGCAAGGGGTCGAGGCGGGCGGCTAGCAAACAGCGTAATCCAAGAGATGAGCAAGGGGGGTCGGTAGGCAGGCAGATATCGATCAGGAACGAGAAACTAGACTAGGTCAGCAACGGGAAATAAACACAACTAATAAACGCTCGGAATTTATAGCCAGGGCAAACTAAATAACACAGTGAAATGTGGGTCTATATATAGTCCGGGTGTGATAAGGCCAACACCTGTGAAGGTGATAGGTCATGAAAAGGGGTTGTGGGTAATGGAGTGTGTGATAGAGTTCAGAGTTTCTGTGAAGGCTCCCTCTAATGATGGAGGAAGGGAGCTGCAGCAGCATGATTTGTGACAGATGCATTCATTAGCTAAGAAATTTTTTTAAAACACAATAACATGCTCCACCTCTGTGACCTCACTCACCAATAGACCATTGAGAGTACTGAGGGGCGACAAACCAACAAATTGGTTTTGGCAGAAAAAGATACTTTTCATAACTTCGTCAGCTCCTCATGCACATTCAGGAAGAAAGTAACTGGGGTGGAGCACCAGCTGTATATTGTGCTTTGATACCAGAAACCTTTCGCAGTTGCGAGCACTCAGGGCAGGGCTAAAAGAGTTCAATCAATTCACCTGAAGGTGAACCGCTTACCCCACCTGTCCATAAGTCCCATGCAAATGTCTGTATTATCCCAACACTTCTCCTTATGTGTTTTAGACCTGCCTGAGCTAACATTTGAGCAGAAATCTTACGCCATGCTTTGATTTATAAAATTTTAATAATATTAGAAAGAAACTGCTAAGACTGGCCATTTTAACATCAGGTTTTTAATAAATTATATTATTACATATTTCATTAAAAGATATATTTGTCATATAACCACATCTTATTACATTCTAGTCCTCATTTTATGAAGAGTAGATTCTGTTCAATAATGTGCTTTTGTAAAATTAAAGACAAAAAAGAGGGTGCCTCTCTGCCGTCTCAGTCTCTGTCATCTTTCTTATAGATGCATAAATAAAACAAACTGAGTTGGTGGCTATGTTCCTCCAAATGGCCAAGACCATTGGGTTGAAGGTGAACTCGCTACCTTCTCCTGAGCTCTTGAGGCTTGATGATTGGTGTCTTGGCTCTGGACGTGCCTCTCAGCCACACTCCGCCACAGTGCCTTTCTGGAGGTTCATGAAGAGCTTGTCAAAACACGGAAAGCCCCGTATACCACCTGATCATGGTTGAACTCTTCCCTCCTCACTACCCTCAATGATGGGGTGGCCAAAGGGAACACTGATGTCCCCCAGGTGTAAGGTGCAGTTGTGGTCCACCTGTGGCTGCAAAATGCTGCCACTTGGAAGAACCATCCAAGCCTTCTATCCAAGGCCTGTAAGGTTTCGCCAGCCCTGGCTGCCAAAGCTTATAGTGCTGCGGGCCAGGCTCCCCCCATCCATAGACTGTAAAAAACATGGACGTAGTGTCAGTGACGTCACCCGTAGGTTTCTGAAGAGCGTTTTTGAAGCAAAAGTTGGGCGGGGCCTGTTGTCGCCATTTTGGAACGTGTCACCGCGCGTCACTCCAGGAAAATAGAAAATGGACAAAGAGGCGGGACGTGGGTGGAGCTAAGATGTCTGGTTTTTAAAATTATTAAAATAATCCTGATAAAGTAACACCATAAGAAAAAACAAATGCGCAATAACACGGCTGAAATGCCAAGTTCAACTGCTGGAATAAGCTGAGGTAATGTGACGGCTGCCTGACACCTGTCACTCAAGTGGCCACACCCTTAATTATGCAGAATTTTAATGCTTAATATAATTTAAACGGGTGAGTTAGAAAAAAATTCACCCCCCTCAGAGTTGTCATGAAGGGCAAAACTAGCTGTAAAAACCAAAACCACTTTTTGCACCAGGTTGTAAACATGTTTTTATCTGTTATAAAGTTGAGCATTTTAACACGAGAGTCTATGGGGATTTGCTCCGTTTTGCAGCCAGCCTCAAGCGGCCAGCCGATGAACTGCAGCTTCAGTCACTTCCGTATTGTTTCAAGAGCGAGAGCGGGAGGTTACCGCTTGCCCCCATCCTGCATGCCATGGCTATCCTGCAATTACACCAAGCCAATGCACTAAAAAAGCTGGATGAGGGTGGTTTTGATTCGGGGGCTGATGCAGGAGTTGCGTATGGCGACCGACTTCTCTTTTTTAGGGGCGACTAAGGTCACAGCACGGTCCCTCGGTCAGGTGATGTCCGCTATAGTTGTCCAGGAGCACCATCTCTGGCTAAACCTGACTGAGATGTGTGACGCAGACAAAGTATGCTTTCTCAACACCGCCGTCTCACAGGCTGGCCTCTTCGGTGACACTGTCATGGACTTTGCCCAGCAGTTCTCAGGGAGTCCTGAAACAAACGGAGGCTATTAAGCAAAAAAGCATCTTGCCCCCATTTGACACTCCAATCAAAAGAACCAACTTGTGAGGGCTAGGCCTTCGTCGCTGGGGCACCCCTCTGTGGCCTCAATATATGCTTCACCCCCACAGGAAGCATCCAAGGAGGTAACCCTCCAGCAGGGGCATTGAGCTGGTCACAGGAAGGGGACACAGCCCTCCTCATAAGTCTCATCAGAAGACCGCGAAGCATCCCTGAGACGGGCCACCCAGAGATAACAGGAACTGTTCTTTGGGGGACCCTGACATCTGCAATCCCCCATCACTATCAAACATCCACATCACCTCCATAAAGAAACCTGAAGATTCAGGTTTATCTTGGATGCTGTTTTTGGAAGAAGACGAGCTGAGAAGAATGAAACTAAATTTATCTCTAAAGAGGAATGCAATGCAACATGCAACTTGATCCAGTGGAGGCAATCATTCGAATGAGTAAGATCACTTGTGTTGGTTGTGATTGTGTTATTGTGATGTAACCTGTACACATTTTACTAGACTTTTCACAGCTGTAATTCCAGGCAACATGTATGAAATGAAAGTGAAACATTTTGAAATATGTGTCATTTCATTGCATCTAAATGTCTCACAATGCCACAATGTTTTTTTAATGTTTTCACGAGTTTAAACTCACAGACTATAAACTGAGCAAAAGGTTATGCGTATTTGGTGTGCTGTCAAGTTCGGTAGTCATTCCCGAGGCCAGGGCACTCGGCATTTGGCCCGAACTCAAAAGTGGACTTATACGTCTTGTAAACAAATGTTCTGTATGTGTTTTATTGCCTTATTTTAGAATTCAGTTTTTCACTAACCATGCACAAATGTTATTTTCTCAAGAACCCCTGTTTTTGTGATGATATTTAGTAATGAAAGTTCTTCTTTTTTTACATTTTCCAGTGGAAGAAGGAAAGGAAAGTCTACAGTCACCACTGCAATCAAAAACATGGAAACAGACATCACTAACAATAACAACAGCATTGACAGTAGCAGTAGTTGCAGTAGTAGTATATAGGGCAGGAACAGTAGAAGTAGTGGATACAGTAGCAGGAGTAATTGCAGCAGCAGTTGCAGGATCAGCAGCAGGTACAGGAGTAGCCATTTTACAGTCACTATGGAAAGCAGAAGAAAGAGTAGTAACAGCAGTAGCAGGTGCAATAGCAGCAGCAGTGGGTGCAGTAGCAGGAAGTGCAGCAGGAACAGCAGCAGCAGCATTATTAGGATCATTAGTAGGAGCACAGTCACAAACTGGATCAGCAGTAGCAGGAGCAATAGCAGGAGCTGCAACAGTAGCACTAGCAAGAACACAATTACAATGGGCAACAAATAAAATACAATGGGCAATAAATAAACTACAGTGGGTAATCGATATACTAAAACAGGTGCAAAAGTTTACACAAAAAGCCAAAAAAGCATTACCCATAATAATTGGAGTATCAGGATTAGCAGCAGTAGGTGCAGCAGTAGCAGGTGCAGCAGCAGCAGGAATAGCAGGTGCAGCAGTAATCGCAGGAGCAATAGCAGCAGTAGTAACAGGAACAGCAATATCAGGATTATTCAGGGGATTTTTTCAAGGGTTGCAGAGAAGGCTACGAAGCATTTTTGGATCACAACTGGGAAAAAAGACACAAACAGCAGTGAAGGTAATAATGCATATATGATTAAAATGAATAGCATGACAGCTTCATTGATAATGACATTTATATCAATCTTCAAAATTATTTAAGAAAACTATGCATGAACACATTCCTAATAAAGTTTTTTAAACATTTTTTTTTTTTTTTTTCTGAGACTCTGAATGCCCAGTGATGCATGTTGGTTGGTTAGAATGATTCTAATATATAGATACTACACTGATGAACCAAAACATTATGACCAGTCAGAGGTGAAGCGAATATCATTGATCATCTCCAGTAGGCCACATATTATGGTCTGGGTAGATTAGATGGTAAGCAAAAAATAATCATAATCTCGTAATCAACTTGTTGGATACAGGAGAAGTTGGCAGGAAAAAAAATCTAAATTACTTTGATAGCAAATTGTTATGTCAAGGCATGTGGGTTTCTCCTGGTCAGCAGTGGTGAGAATATACCAACATTGGTCCAAGGATGGACAAACAAATTGGAAAAAGGGTACTGGGGATCAAAGGTTCATTGATGCACAAGGGCAATGAAGGCTATCCCTTTTGGTTCGATCCCCCAGAAGGTCTACTGTAATACAACAATTTAATGATGGTTATGGATGTAATGTGTTACAACACAGAGCATTGAACTCTACAGCATATGGGGATATGTAACCTCAGACAAATCAGATTGTTTATGATGACCCCTGCCCATCGTCGAAAGCACCTGCAATGGGCACGCAAACCACAGATCTGGAATTTGGAGCAGTGGAAGAAGGTCTGTGCTATTTGCTCAACCAACAAGTTCAATCCACAGTGACTCAACCTCACAGCTTACAAGACTTGAGGGAACTGCTGCTTAATTCTTGGTGCCAGACACTACAGGACACATATAGGGGTCTTGTAGAGTTCATGCCTCAGTGGATCAGCATTGTTTTGGCCATGAGTAGGACGAACAGCATATTAGGCAGGTGGTAATAATGTTTTGACTCATCAGTATACACACGATCGCGCACAAAATTAAAAGTAAACAAACTTGCTTGCATTAAATTTGACATTTATGCAAAAAAAAAAAAAAATACTAATACTAAAAAAAAAAAAAAATGTACCTTGTTAAAATGTAAAACATACAAATTTGATGTGTTGTAGTCTTTTATAGTCATGCCATTATAATGTTGTATTACTTTATTGAAAGTATAGTAACTGAATATGTATTGGACAGATGTGCATTGGACAGATATGTACCTTTAGTAAACTGCTTTGTCTTGAATTACTGAACAGAGAGTGGAAGAGTGGGACAGAAAAACATCAGAGTATTTTAGTGTTTTAAACTCACACCATCATTCATTATTGTCAACAGACATATAAACCTCCACACATAGATGGATCCTCACAGTCAAGCAACTTTTCAAAGATGGATAGATCTCCCCAGGAAGAATCTCACCGGATAGATGAAGCTCCACAGACAGAGGAACAGTCCACAAAAGAAACAAATAAATCTCCTTTAATGACAGGTACAAACAGTTTTAGTTCATTTTATACTTTGTACAGTATTTGTTCATTATATTTTACGATGTGGGTGATTACATCCACTTGTGTGTGTGTATTGTTGTGCATTACATGAGGTGGAGGCAAAGAACACAAAGCAGGAAGAGGTTGTCACTGAATAAAAAATGTGTTCTTTTAATGATGATCTCAGGCTGATAGGTCCTTGACATATATAGTAGGCTAAAAATCAGTGGTAGGGCTATCATATTTTCCATGTCATTTTTGATCAGCACAGTAAAAGTTAAATCTCAGTTTACTGGTTATGAATAAAGTCAATTAAAATATTTAATCTAATTAATTACATGATGTTTCGATTAATTCATCTAATTAATCGCACATCAAATTTGGCTGAGAATTTTTTTTCCCAAAAGATAATATAAAGTCATTGCTGTGTAAAACATCAAACAGATACATCAAAAGTAGCTTCCTCAGGAAATAATTTGTTTACTAAAATGTACTGTACCATTCAAAATAGAATTTATTACACAAACATTTAGGCTGCAATTGTCTGATATAAACTATGGAAAAGAAGATCATTTGAAAAACATCTCAGTGTTTTTTGTTCATACAATGTAAGTCAAGTCAAGTCAAGTCAAGTTTATTTGTATAGCGCTTTTCACGAAACAAATCGTTTCAAAGCAGCTTAACAGCAAATTACATTTGTACAATAATTAAAGTTTGTTAAATTAAAGTTTCTACAATAATTAAGGTTTGTTAAATTAAAGTTTGTACAATAATTAAAGTTTGTTAAATTAAAGTTTGTACAATTTGTATAATGTTAACATTAATGATTATATGTTGCAATCAAATCACTGCAGTAAAATTGTGTAGTGATGTATGGTGTTTCAGGGCTGATATCATCTAAAGTCCTCCGAGGGGTTGGTATCTTCATCTCTTCTTAGGTGTTCCTGATCCAGACTGTAGCTTGTGTAATTCCTAGTTACCACGTGATGTCAATCCCGTGGCAGAAACAGAGAACAAATAGGAACATAATTAGCGTAGCTGCTGTTCAAACCAAGCAAAAGGATTTGTTCAACCAAAGGTAAAAATTCATAATGTGCAATTGATCAGATATAACTGCAGTAAAAGATGAGGTGCATTATGTGAATGCTTGGCTAAAAAGATGTGTCTTTAATCTAGATTTAAACAGAGAGAGTGTGTCTGAACCCCGAACATTATCAGGAAGGCTATTCCAGAGTTTGGGAGCCAAATGTGAAAAAGCTCTACCTCCTTTAGTGGACTTTGCTATTCTAGGTACTACCAAGAGTCCTGAGTTTTGCGACCTTAGGGAGCGTGATGGATTGTAGCGAGGTAGAAGACTAGTTAGGTACGCAGGAGCTGAACCATTTAGGGCCTTATAGGTAAGAAGTAGTATTTTATAGTTGATACGGAACCTAATAGGAAGCCAGTGCAGAGACTTTAAAATTGGGGTAATATGATCAGATTTTCTTGACCTGGTAAGGACTCTAGCAGCTGCATTTTGGACTAACTGTAGCTTGTTTATTGAAGATGCAGGACAACCACCTAGCAATGCATTACAATAGTCCAGCCTAGAGGTCATAAATGCATGAACTAACTTTTCTGCATCAGAAACAGGTAACATGTTTCATAGTTTTGCAATGTTTCTAAGATGGAAGAATGCTGTTTTTGTAACATGGGAAATATGATTTTCAAAAGACAAGTTGCCATCTAATATAACACCCAGACTTTTGACTGTAGAGGAAGCAGCAGTACATCCATCTAGTTGCAAATTGTAATCCAAGAGATTTTGTGTATTAATTTTTGGTCCGATAAGTAATATCTCTGTCTTATCTGAATTTAATAGGAGAAAATTATTGGTCATCCAGTCTTTTACATTTTTAACACACTCTGTTAACTTTGATAATTTAGAAGTTTCATCTGGTCTTGTTGAGATATATAGTTGAGTATCATCAGCATAACAATGGAAACTAATTCCATATTTCCTAATAATATTGCCAAGGGGCAACATGTATATTGAGAAAAGCAGAGGACCTAGGACAGATCCTTGTGGCACTCCATACTTTACTGGTGATAATTGAGACGACTCCCCGTTTAAGTAAACAAAGTGGTAGCGATCAGATAGGTAGGATCTAAACCATCTTAAAGCCAAGTATTGTCTGCCTGTTAATCTGGCTACTGTTCTAAATAAAAACCTTGGATTGTTTTGGTTATTTTCTATGAGTTTGCGGATGTGCTCGTCCCTGGCAGCTTTTAGAGCCTGTCTATAACTGGACATACTGTTTTTCCACGCAATTCTAAAAACTTCCAAATTAGTTTTTCGCCATTTGCGCTCAAGATTACGAGTTTCTTTCTTGAGAGAATGGGTAGTACTGTTGTACCATGGCGCAGTATGTTTTCCTCTAACTTTTTTCAATTTGATGGGGGCAACAGCTTCTAATGTATTAGAGAAGATAGTGTCCATGTTGCTAGTTAATTTGTCTAGATCCTGTGTATTACTGGGTGCACAGAGCAGTTGAGATAAATCAGGCAGGTTAATTGTGAATAAATGTTTGGTGGCTGGAACAATGGTTCTGCCCAAACGATAGCGTGGAGCGATATAGTTAATATCAGTCATACGCAGCATGCATGATACAAGGAAATGGTCAGTAACATCATCGCTTTGAGGTACGATATCTATATCACTAAGATCAATTCCATGCGATATAATTAAATCTAGCGTATGATTGAAACGATGAGTGGGCCCGGTGACATTTTGCTTGACTCCAAAAGAATTTAATAGGTCAGTAAACGCAAGCCCTAAGGCATCACTAGTATTATCAACGTGAATGTTAAAGTCTCCGACAATTAGTGCTTTATCAAAATTAACCAACAGGTCAGAAAGGAAATCTGAAAATTCTTTTAGAAAGTCTGTATACGGCCCTGGTGGTCTATACTTCTTTTGCATATCTGACAGAGTAACTTTAAGCAAAAGTATTTCAAATGAATTAAACTTGTATCCTTTTTTCTGAGTTACATCGAGAATATCACTATATATTGTTGCGACACCACCGCCACGACCAATCTGACGGGGCTCATGCTTATAACAGTAGCTTATTTAGACCAATATAATCATTTGGTTTTAGCCAGGTTTCAGTCAAGCAGAGTACATCAAAACTATTATCTGTGATCATGTCATTTACAGTAACTGCTTTTGGTGCGAGTGATCTAATGTTTAGGAGCCCAAACTTTAAAAATGTTTTTTGTTCGTTTATTTTGCATTTTTCCGGGTTAATCACGATCAGACTTTTTCTAGATCCTGCATTAAATTTATGTTTTGACCTCACTATTCGAGGAACAGACACAGTATTTATAGATTGGACAGCACTTGTGCTATCATTTAAGTGTTCAGAGCAAAAACCATCATAGCAGTTATTTGGGAATCGGCTTACTAGTCAAATGGAGCGCAGCGTCCTGGAGATGTTGTCCGACAGCAGTTCTGCTCCGACTCTGCTGGGGTGCAGGCCATCAGCACGGAAAAGCCTAGGACGCTCCCAGAAAATTATTAACAAGCAGTTTCTGTTCTTTACACCATGTCAATAACCATTCATTTAGAGCAAAAAGTCTACTGAACCTTTCGTGCCCACGTCGATACGTGGGAAGCGGTCCTGACACGATGATCCTCGTCGCGGGCGCCGTGCTGCGAACCGTCTCGATCAGGCTGCCGAAGTCCCGCTTCAAGACCTCCGTCTGCCACAGCCTGACGTTGTTCACCCCCGCGTGCAGGACGATCGCGTCCTTCAGGATTGCGGGTATCTGCGCAGAAACATCGAGAACACGAGCACCAGGATAATAATGAGTTTGCACATTACCTTTAGATAAAGTAGCACGAACGTACCTGACGATGGAATCTCCGACGATCACCGCGTCGCGTTCCGTCTCGCGGAGGGGAGCGAGGCGGTTCCGGGTGGAGATCTCGAAGACCGGGGGCGGCGGAGGGGGTCTTCCGCTGCAGAGGGCCTGCACAGAGAAGCACAAGGAGTGGAAGTGGTAGGAGTGTTAGTATCGCGCCGTATACTTACCCGAGAGGATTCCAGAGCTGCCCCCAGGAGCTGGCGGATCTGCTTCTCCACGGCCTCCAGCTCCATCTGCACCGAGTGCAGCTCGAACGTGTCATCACCTGTATTCAAAGGTAGACACAAATTTGCCATTAAAGCAAGTAACAGTTAGCAAACAATAGTAGTGTGTGTATAAACAACGCAAGCAAGAGTAGCGGCAACCACGCTGGTGATGCTAACGGGCTATAAGATAGCGGTCTCGGGAATTCAAAACAAAACTAGTGTTAACAAAGTACTCCGGTTGTTTTAGTTTTAAAACACAACAAGGGGTATATTAACACGTTATAAGAAACGTAAATGATGGTGTAAAAATTAGATTTTCGTTTGTAAATTAGACAATATTAAATTGACTTGACGGAGCCCAAACTCAAAGCATACGGCAGCAACAGTCAACGTTGTTACCAACATTTTTCAAAATACCTTCTTTCATGTTCCACAAAAGAAAGGTTTATTAGGTTTAATTAAAAATGACATGAGGGTGAGTAAAATATGACAGAATAAAAAATGGTTTAATGTTTATTAATTTTTTTTTTATTCTTCTTATTTTTTATTTTATTATTTTTTAATTATGAAAAACTAAAATGAAAAAAAACAAAATATGCCAGCAGGTGGCAGTAAATGTCTTTGATTCATTCAAATGGCTGATTTATTCAGGAATTTAGTAAATGGCTCTCTGAATCATCAAAATGAAACTAAACACCACTGTGTTGATCGGAGACTGATTATGCTTACAGGTGTATCCAATCAGACTCTGTTTAAATACAAGGCCCTTTCCACTCTTCCGGGCCAAGTATTGTCTGCGTTTAGCACTCTCCAAGTTACCACATTACCATTTCCAAGGCTCCTGTTCCTAGCTGATCTTGTTCCTAGTTCAGTCATTTGTGTCTTGATTCCCTGCCTGTTTATCTCATCTTGTCTGCCTGCCACCTGCCTTGGAATCATCGCTTGTTTTTGGATTACTCTTTGTCTTGCCCTCTCGGATTGCGTTCACCCCTCATTTGTACTATTGACTGTCTGTTTGGATTACTCATTTGCCTCGTCCCTTTGGATGACGTTCTCCGTGAATTGACCCTCGCGTTGTCTTGCCCTCTGTATATGTGTTTGCTAATGTCGACCCCCGTCTGTTTTGACCATTTTTATTAATAAAGGCTTGCATTTGAATCCGCCCGCTTCACGTCGCCCCGTTACAGAATACACGGCCGCACAAGGACCCAGCAGCTTTTCACACAGAAATTGGCCAGGTATGAACACTGCAAGACTGTTATTAGCCCTCAAGCGATCGCATACTCTGCTTGAGGACTAATAACAGTCTTGCAGTGTTCATACTTGGCCAATAGGTACGCAGTGTTCATACCTGGACTGTGTCTTGATATGAAGGGCCACGGACATTCAAGTCTATTGATCGCTACTCCGGTGTGTTAACCCGCTCATGAAATGACGGCCGCACCAGAGGACGTTCACATAATGACGGCTACAACTGAGCTCCGTCATGTCACTGCTGCCCTTCCTATGTCAAGTCAAGTCAGAGCTGCTGTTCCTGTATCAAGTCAAGCCACAGCTGATCTTTCTGTGTCAAGTCAAGTCATAGCTGCTCTTCCTGTGTCAGGTCACCGCAGTCACAGATCTCTCTCTCCCACTGTTGGCATTTCCTGTTACCTGGTGCTCATTGGAGAGCTTGCCTGTCTCATTGCTCTTGTGCTGTTGCTCTCAGCCATTCACTCTGGAACCCCTTTCCTGGACACCTCCCGCTGGGCTGACATTCACTTCCATGGACCTGGCTGGAATCTCTCTTGGTTACCCTCTCAGACAATGCCTTAATGTTTACTTCTTGAGATCCTGTTTGTGTTTTAACCCTCTGCGGTATGGAGTTGCCATATGGCAACAATTAATTTCTACTGATTTCCTTGTTATTCGGAATAAAATACAATATACTGTAATATTCTAATTAAAAGGGCCAGCCCTAAGGTAGTCAGTGATGTGCTGTTTTTAAGTAAAATTATATTAGAATGTTCCTCCAAAATTTTTCCCACTGTCACCCTCACATGGAGGACATCGGTTGAAGTGCTCCAGAAATGGCCCTGTTAACCTCATTTCTGAAAATCTCTTCTCAAGGGGGATTTTTTTGCATCATCTTTAGTTACTAAATTACATATTTATATTCACAAATCAACATTATAACATAGTTTTACTGTAAAATTATAAAATATCAATGTTGCCTTATGGCAACACTGTACCACTATAGAAAAATAGCTATGTTGCCATATGGCAACACTGTACCACGGTGGAATTGAAGTAATGTATTTCCCCATTGGGATTTTTTATAAATAGTAACATCAATCATTTGATTGCAGTTATTTATTAATTTGAAGTGTTTATTGTAGTATACATATTTATGTATGAATAAGAGAATTATTTATTCTTTTTAGAAAATGAAAACAGCAATGTTTCACAGAAAGGGCAATAGGAAGAGTGCAGAGTTGGCTCTTATTGTCACAGTACTGATAATAGAAATTTAGTACTTTTTTATTTTGGGGCTTTGCAAATGTGACTAATTTTGTTCTCATTAACAGAGAACATCATGAAGAAACTCCTGGAAAATTTGGGTTTGGTAAAGTATTTTGATGAGAAGCTCACTCTCCACACAGTGCTACAGATCAACAAGAACAGTGTCACAGATGTGCCTCTCCAGTCCCCTTCAGATCTGCCATGGCTCTTCTTGAAGAGACTGATGATGCTACAAAGAACAGCGAGGAGTGTGAAGTGTTCCTCATCAGATGGGACAAAAGATTCAGAGTGGGATGATGATCAGGATAGTGCTAAAGCAGACTGTCCTCAGTCAGTAAATCCTTTAGACATTTTGACTGCTGTGTTCCTTTGTTCTGATAGTTTTCTTCAGCAGGAAATGATCATGAAAATGTCCATGTGCCAGTTTGCTGTTCCTTTGCTGCTGCCAAACAGTGGTAAGAACCAGATCACTCTTATGCTTTGGGCAATGAGAGATATTGTGAAAAAATACAGACCACACTCTTTATCAGATCCAAGTAGATTTGTGGAAAAAAGGATTGCTCTGTCAGACCTACCTTTAATGTCTTTTGTGAGACTTGGTAGATGCAAAATTTCCAAATCAGAAATTCTGAATAAGCTCCTCAGCAATCCACAGCAGTACACTGATGTCTTTGTGCATTTCAACATGGATTGTGGAAACATTAATAAGAAAATATCAAATGGCTTAGTTGAGATATCCTGGTATCTTCCTTGTGGAAACAAGAACATTGATGTCTTTCCTGAGCCTGTAGCGATTGCCAACTTGAGAGGTGACATCCAGGACTTTGAAACACAGTATGCTTTTCTATGTGAGGCTTCAACTGCTGTGTTTGTGTTCTTTGAATCCCAACATTTAGATTCACAATTAATTTCAGTTCCCATTTGTAAATCTACACCTCAGCTATTTTTTGTGGGGGACTCTAACAATGGGAACATTAAAGCAACAGTCAACAAGCTCAAGCTGATGAAAAACAATTTCATCTTTAAAGCCAATCAGAATGATGCAGACTTCATTGAAAAATTTCACAGCAAGTTACAAGAAGCAATTAAGAACAACAATCACAAAATGTCAGTTGTTGGTTTAGCTGAGATTGCACGGAAACTAAACATTTTGGTGGATGAGGATGCTGAAGAATGTCAGCATGCCAAAAAAAGTGCAAATGAAATCACATCCAAACTTAATGATATAGTGCAGTTCAAGGAAAAGGAACTACCATTGCAAGGGGAAATCTTAATAAAACTAGCCAAGTTAGAGAAGGAAGAATGCAGAATGAAGAAAGCAGGGGAAAGGAGTATTGAGAAATACAAAAATGAACTTTTGATGCAGAAAAAAAAACTCAGAGAGAATCAATACAGAATAAACATGTCTGCTATTATGAGCTGTTTTATCAGTGCAATATCAACCCCAGAAAGGGCCTACTTCTTAAAATGGTTGAGAATCAATTTGGAGAATTGCTCACAAAAGGTACTGCCTCAGCTCAGACAACTGTACAAACAAAAATGTCAAAATATTTCTGAGAACAAGAAGGAAATTGCTGAGCTTGATAAAAAGATTTCAAACAGTTCATTAGGAGTAGAGCACTTTATTCGAGAGATGAGCCAGCTTTACGAAGCTGCAGTCTCACTCTCAGAAGATGCACTTTGCCGAAAACAACTGGAACATTTGCCTAGACTCTGTGCTGAACTACTACTGGATGGATTTTCACTTGAACTGGTGGATGGAGATTCTTCAAATATCCCTGAAAAATGGATTACTAGTGTGTTTTCTGAATTAAACACACTGGTGGAGCCCAAAAATAAGATTATGGTTGTCACCGTTTTGGGCGTTCAGAGTTCAGGAAAGTCAACGCTGCTAAACACCATGTTTGGAGTCCAGTTTGCAGTGAGCAGTGGAAGATGCACCAGAGGAGCCTTTATGCAGCTCATTAAAGTAACAGAAGAGTTTAATGCAGAACTCAAATGTGATTATATAGTGATAATTGACACTGAAGGACTGAAATCCCCTGAGCTTGCACAACTGGACAACAGCTATGAACATGACAATGAGTTGGCAACTCTTGTTGTTGGACTGAGTGATGTTACAATTGTCAACATCGCTATGGAGAATTCAACAGAAATGAAAGACATTTTACAGATTATTGTTCATGCCTTCCTCAGAATGAAGGAAATAGGAAAGAAACACACATGTTTGTTTGTACACCAGAATGTTGCTGATGTCTCAGCTCATGATTCAAACATGAGAGACCGTAAATTTCTGTTGGAGCAACTGAATGAAATGACACAAGCTGCAGCCAAAATGGAGAACAAGACAGAGATCAAGACATTCACAGATGTGATGAACTATGACACTGAGACGGGTGACCACTACATCCCTGGACTGTGGCATGGAACACCCCCAATGGCACCAGTGAGTATTGGCTATAGTGAGTCTGTGTATGCTCTCAAAAAGCATATAATAGATATCTTCAGAGGTTATAAGTCCAGCACCATCAATACATTTCTTCAATGGACCAAAGACTTGTGGACTGCTGTGAAATATGAGAAATTCATCTTCAGCTTCAGAAACAGTCTGGTGGCTGATGCATACATGAAACTGTGCACAGAGTACAATAGTTGGGACTGGACACTGAGAAAGCAAATGCACAAATGGGCATTAGAAGCTGAAACAAAGATCTTAAACCATGGAAAATTTAAAAACTCTGAGCAGTGCACTATTGAAGATGTCCATTGTCATTTACTTCAAGAAGCAGAATCTGAGCTTTCAAAAGGACAAAATGAAATTATTGACAAGATCCAATCATACTATGAACAAGGAGAAGGTCATGTTGAACTTGTGGAAAGTTATCGACAAGACTTCATAAACTCTGCTAGTTCTTTAAAGACAGAACTTTCAAATTCTATCAACAGAAAACTGGATGCAGCTGTTTCACGTCGAAATGGGATAATCAAAGTGGAAGTAATCACAAAGACATACATGGAAACAATGGAGAAAAAAGTGCTGGACTTGCTGAAACACTGTCGTGAGAAAAAGTCAGACATGTCAGACTCCTTGCTGGATGAAGCATTTGAAAAGATGTGGCAGGAGACTGTCAGCACATTGTCATACACAGGGCTCCAGAAACAAGATATCATCACAAGTGTTCTTTTTCATTTAAGAAAAAATCTTCAATCTAGAGGAAGTTCAATGGCTCAACGCTTAGACGAAGTAAAGCATCTGCACAATCAAGGCCATGGAAATTTTGTTGTAAAAGGTAACATTATTTCCAAGAAGTTTTATGCTCACTGGATCAAGACAGTTCAAGAGATGTCAGACAACCTTATCAGGGACTGTAGTGAATTTGTTAAAGCAAAGAGGGAAAGTAAGGATGATTATGATGAAACATACATCAGGGAAATTCTCAACATGATTGATGGGAAACTTAAGGCTCATGAAAATATGAATCTAAAGGAAGATTTTGAACTGTCTCTTAAATTGCACATATGTGGCTTTGCAAGCAGAGAATTTCAAAATATTCACAATCAATTCATCCAGGACAATAACCCATGCACAGCCTTGGAGAACTTCAAACACTCATACCATTCTGACTTCATTGATCTTTACCGTGAACGAGACCAGTGTCAGAAGAAAGCTGATGAATTTGTTAGTAACTGCCTAAAACCTGCCTTGGAAAAATATATTTCTGAGAACTTGGGCATGGAAATGGCAGACAAGATGGTGACTGGTGAAAACTCAGAAGTTTTTGGAACACGGACAACATTTCAGATTTCAGTCTTGAAAAATCTTCTTGATGAATCTCAATTTGAAACATATTTGAGGTTCATTATGTCATATGAAACATTTGTTAAAATGTTCATTTTTTCCAAAGTCAGAGAGCACTTTACAGCAGAGAACAGAATGTTCAAATTAGAGGAAAAGCTTCTGAATGAACTCATCAGCAATATTACTGAGGCAATTGAAAAGGCAGAACAAGACTTAAAAAGAAATGACATCAAGGGATTCATCGAAAACATCTGCAAGAAACTTGAAAAGAAGCTTGTGTTTCCCAAGGACGCAGTGGACAAAATAAGCACACTGAACAATGCAAATCAGAAAAAATTCACTGAATGCCTTCAATGTTCTGTGAAGGACATGGAAAATTCAGTGAAAGACAGTTTTCAAGCTAGAGTTTAAAAAAAAAAAAAAAATGGTCTTCAAACCAAACCGCAGGATGTGCTGTTCAAACGAGTGTGGGGCTGTGGGAAACAGTGTCCATTCTGTAAAGCACCATGTGAGGCTGGAGGAGAAGCCCACGCTAAACACTTTGTCTCAATTCACAGACCAGAAGGTCTTGGCTGCTACAGCGATGTATATTTTAACACTCTAGTGACAGATATCTGTACATCATCTGTGCACAGTGACACTAGATTCAAGAACCATGACACCAATGATAAGTGGCATCTATATAAAGAATACAGTAAAATCTATCCAGACTGGCGAATCGATCCAGACTCCAGCATAGAGGCCTCAGTATACTGGAAATATGTGATGGCAAACTTCAATGAGCAATTTGCAGATACATATGAGGTAGAGCCTGCAGATATACCTTCATCTTGGGTAAAAATCACAGTAGCCCAAGTAAAGGAAAGCCTAGAGAAAACATCAAACACTAACTCTCTGGCCTCTGTTTAAATTAGTTTGGTATGTGATGGTAAAAATATAAAAATTACATCTTAATATTTACAGTAGATATTCTTAGAAAAAAAAAATATATATATATTTAACAATAGAAGTGCAAAAATCTGCATTGTTAAATAGGTAATGATTTCATATCATGATTATTGCATGAAATAGAGAACAAATAAGTAACATTAGACTAAATTCTTCACATTTAAACAAAGCAGCAATTTTGTAATGATTCCTGATTTAGACGGACTAGAGCTTGCAGTTGTTCTTGGCATGAAAGAAGCCATGGCAAGTAAAGTGATTTTTAGTTACAATAAATCTGTCATTGAAAACTAATATAATACTGATATAAGATCACCTCTTATTGAAACATTATTTTAGTCATGCATTCATTGATACTTTTGTTCTCTTTAAAGAGAGTTTTTAAAAAAAATGTTTTGAAAATTTTGAAATGATATTTTAGACACATTGTTTAACAATTGTTTTTCTTTCTTTCTTTCTTTCTTTGACTGTTGAGAACAGTTTTTATTTAACATTATGATACTCTAAATATTACATTGATTTGAAATCATATTTCCACAGGCTATGTTCTTAAGTTTCATTTTATTTGAGTTTTTGTATTTAAGTTTAATAAGTGTAATCTTGTCTATTGTAACTGCACAGAGACGTGTTGTTCGGTGTGTTATGTATACAGGCTTGTCTGTGTAATTGAAGGCACAACATTACTGACATCCGCAACAGGTTAATTCATTCTGGAGACTTTGTTTGCCAATCACATGCAAACAATGTTACCTGAATAACTTCAGATAACTGTATTGTTAAATGTGATTGTCTGTTGTGTATGGTTTCATGCACCACTATCAAACAACTACCAATTATATTACAATATATAAATGTATAAAACATTATGATAATCAAATGGGCTTTGACTATCTTTTGTAGCACCCTACATTTTCCAGAAAATGTAGGGTCTACTCATCAATGTAAACTGTCACTAGTCTGGTTCATCCCTCTCAGTACCTTTTTTTTAAAATATATGTGGGAATAAATCACTTGATATCTAAATAATTTAATGTTTAACAATGTCTACAATGTCCTGATATTACAAACAAAGGTCCATGAACCATAGCAATGGCATACAACCTTTTATCTTTGTTTCAGCATTTCATATAAATAAGTCTTCAAAGCTGTCTGGTCAACACTTTATTTTATTTCAGGTGGCAAAGAAATGTAGTGACAAATTCCATATGCATTCAGCAAAAATGCTAAATAAACCAAATTCAACATGATAGTAACTACTATTATAACATAATACTAGAGTTGCTAATTGAATTCTGAAATTATTTGTCTAAATAACACACAACTATATTGGCCCATATGTGTTAAATGCTGAAACAACCCCCCTGGGTCCTACTCACACCCGCTCCAAGTGATACTTGAACACAGCCATAATTCGCTAGTGCACCTCTTAAGATCGGGGAGTGAGGTTTTCCTGCACAGCACCTACCACTGGCCTCTTTTATATCTGCATTCCATTTTTTTCTTCTCATAGTTAAGCATACAATGAGAACAAATTTGTAATCTAGAATAATCTTCTTGAACAAAACAGCTAAATTATTTATTTATAACCAGTGGTGGCTCGTCAGGGGAGGCACAGCTTCCCCAAAATTTTGAGATGAAAATGGGAGGAGGGCGATTTAATGATAATAAAATTCACAATTCATTTCAATTAATGTCTCAGAATGTGTATTTGTCACGCCCCTGGACTGTGTTTGTTGTGTTTCCTTCCCCATGTGCTCGGTGTGATCTAGTTTCTGTTAATTGGTTCATTAAGTTCAGGTGTGTGTCGTTATCCTCCCTTTATAAGTTCCTTTCTGTTCTGTGGTTTTTGTCCGGTCTTCGACCTCACGTCAATGCAATGTCAGTGTAAACGTTAACCTCCTGTATTGAAATCCTTCTTTGTGGAATATTAAATGACTGTTTCTTCATCTCCGTGAGCCTGCGTGTTCCTATACAAAACCGAGTGTGACAGTATTTTTTTTTTTTTTTTTTTTTTTTGTAATTTCACAGCTGTGACACCAACATGTTACTGAAGTTGGAAAGCGCAGATTTTCTATTGCGAATGTGCCAAATCTGCTGATGTAACTGACCACATGCACAGAGCGTTCTTTAGAACTTCCGCATAATGATAAGCCAGCTTGTAAACTTCTCACAGAAAACTCTCCTGCTTCATTCTTATCAGAAACTGAGAAAAAAACAATGCAACAACGTAAATAATGATAGCGGCATTAACATTCAGTTTAATGTTAACATTTAATTTTATATGCCAAGCCTGGTAATCCCAGGAGAGTTCATAGACACCTAACTGTACATTTAAATGCTGATAGCTAAGCACTATCATAACTGTTTAGGCTAGCGTTAGCTAGCTATAATGTGTATCTCTTTACTGACATCATAATGTTATTCTTGTAAATCAATAACTTGCCTTCATGAATACATTTTAAAATCTTATAATATTTTAAAGCCTCTATTTTTCAACTCTAGAACTGTGCAGTAAAATTCACTTTAAAGATTCACTTTTCATTCTTCAAGACGACATGGAAAAATGTCTTTTCATGGAAAACAAAGGTTTTAAAGATGGAAAAAGACATGAAATTACCTTTATAACCAGGAGATAAAAAAGAAACCTTGCAAGGGTTTTCTTTTTTGTCTGGTATATCAATCAGTCATCATAGAGATGTAAATTATGTGATATTAGTTTGAACATCTCCCGCTGTTCTGATAATGTACCAAGTATACTGGTAGACTGGGTATTACTGTACTCAGTTGTACAGTGAGTAACAACGACATTTTGAATAAATAAGTGAGCAACAATATTAGAACAGCAACTTGCATGATTGACGATGAGGATGGAGTTCAACACAGGTGAGCAGCACACACATACTTTGAATGTCATTGGTGCTTTATTAAAGGAGATCTATCCGATCTTACACTGTCAGGGTTCAGGTAGAGGGATGATGCAAGGACTCAGTGATGCAGGAGAATGGGCTTTTATTTGCACAAAATAAACATTAAAAAAAATTCCCCATGTGGGTAAAAACACTGCTGGCAACATTGCAGGCTTGGCAGGCCAGGAATAAGTAGAGAGCAAATGAGGGTGGTAATGAGGGGAACACAGGTGGGGCAAATAAACCAATAATCAGGAAACACGTAGGGTGAGGTCGAAACAAAAGACATGAGAGCACATGGCACAAGAAACCAAACAAGACAAAAGCTATGTGCTCACACAAAACAAAAACACAAGCACATGGCCAGCAATACAAATCACAAGTCATGTGCCTGAACAAAACAAGACACGAACACACAGCTAATGAGAAAACTCATAAGCTGTGTTTGCACACAAAACATGACATGAAAGCACGCAGCCAGTGAAAAACAAGCTGCATGCTACACAGTACAAGACAAAACATAAACACACAGCCAAAACACAAGCTGTGTGCAACGACACGAGACAACAAGAAAAGCATGTGGCCAAACATGAACCGCATGCTACACAAAACACAACACCACACATGGACAAAAGAGCGTACGGCCCAAGCGAACACGAGACCGCACACTCCCACAACAAGACAGAACATGGAGCATGAGTGTCTAGACCCCGACACAAAACTCAACAAGACATGAGTGCCGGGATCCGAACAACAAGAATAATACAAAGTACATACACAACAAGAAAACAAGACATGACGGGAGTGTCAGGGCTCTGTCACAAAACCAGAAGAAAACCAGACCAAAATGATAGAACCCTGACATACACGAACTTCGGAAGCAAACTTGGAAACTGGAGCAAAGAAACTGAAACACTGGAGCGGACAATCAATGCGAAGGTAAGTAATACATGGAGTAGAACATCCAATGCTTAGGTGAGTCTAAGTCATTGGTGTGTAATGGCTGAATAAATAAAATGTTTCCAACACTGATAATAAATTAGTATATTAGAATGATGTTTGAAGATCATGCGACACTTAGAACTTCAGTAATAATGATAAAAATATTTATGAGTCTATGGCAACCCATAGAACCGCTTGAGGGAAAGTTGTGTATTTTGGCACACTGATAGAGGACAGTCTCAACATTAACTATAGCAAATTTGGAGTCTCTAACTCAAAGTGTAGCACCATCACTTGTTCAAAGTGTCACTTTTTTATGCTAATAACTTTTTAACCATAAGGCACAGAAGCATAATTCTGTTTTTACTCCGATTCCTTAGCTCATGCCAAGTCAAATGGACACCAAAATTTAAAAATCATAAGGTTTAGATTTTTTCACCATTTTTAATTGTTCATAAAACCTACTTTTTTGAACTCATCCTAGACGGTTTGTCTGACTTTACCAAAATTGGCTCAGATCATCTTCAGGTCATGCTGGCAAAAAGTTATGGAATTCAAGTTTATTTGTCAAACGGTTCTCGAATAACATGCGAATGAATTCTATGAAAAGTGTGCAAAAAAGGATGTGAGGCTATATCTCTGCAATGGTTTGGCGTATTGAGACCAAACTTGATGTGTTAGCAAGCATGACTTGAAGCTACCTACAGTGTTTCGGCACAGTACCAACAAGTGGTCAGCAGATGCAATAAATTGCTATTTTTGCTAGTAATTGCCAAAATCTGGTATCTTTAGATTCTGTGCATCATGCCGAGTTGAATGATATCCAATTTTTTCCATGTCAGCCATTTTGGGCGTCTGCCATTTTGCATTATGTAGTAAAATCCATTGACATATCAGTACAAATCTCAGTGTGGGTCATCAGCACCATGCCCTGAAGCTGAAGGAGCCTGAGTAGTTTCGAGCCAGTGCCACCAAGTGGTAAAATCAAATATTCACAAGCTTATAACTTTGGGTGTGGTTGACTTATTTTCACAGGAGAAACATAGCGCTGGCTATATGCCAATTGTCAAAATTTTCATAGTAAGTGGCAAAAAATGCAAACAAAGTCAGTCATCTGTAATTTTTTCTCTTCTCATATATAAAAATGTCTAGAACTCCAAAACAAAATTAGATCATTTCAATTTGACACGTGTGTATGGGCACACTCTAAGGACACACAAAAAAAATTGGTGGTATTGTGCCTCTTGGTTACGCTATAATTGAACAGAACATGAAATTGCCATTGACTACAGTAGAGTATTATGATATAAAATCCAAAATGTTCACCAATACATTGGTGTACCATTACAAAACTTTGTATGTACCATGACAACCATGACCTGAAAGCGCTCAAAACGTTTTGAGACGGTGCCACCTTGTGGTCAAAAGTGATAAATGATTAAATCATATTACTAGTGGTTATGCACACTTAACTTATGCACATTGAATATAAACATTAAAAAAATGTTTTGTCAGGGGCTGTAAATAAGTGTTACATCTTTAAAATAAAAACAGTTTCATTCAGGGTTTAAACATCATGATGTTTGTGTGTGGTTTAGTGCCAGCATTTGAAATTCAAATTTGGGAAACATATTACATATTATCTGACGGATCAGCACAGAGAAGGAAAAAATACAAAAGTCTGCACTCAGTCAAACAGCAATAAAGAGCATTCTGCTAAATTCTACACTATACAAAATCTGCCAAGAAAACTTTAAGAAGAATCTGCTGTGCAACAATGGAGGTAAGATTAATTGTGGGGATTGTAGACCTTATGTTTGTATATAAATCATATAAAATATTGGTTGATCTTTTAAAAAAGAGAAAACAGGCGTCCACCTATCTATGATAAACAGCAAGTTACTTGAGCTATTCAAATGCAAATGTGTTGATCTGGGAACATTAAAGGTTCTGTGACAAAGTTGGTTAAAAACAGTCAGAATTTCACCCAATAATGAACATTTTTTCATCCCTGTATAACTGACTTCCTTCTGTTGAACATAAAGGAAGATCGTTTGAGAAATAGCTTGTTTGTTTGTCCATATAATGGTAACCAAATTGGCAAACATTCTCAATATCTTCATTTGCATTCAGCAGAAGAAAGAATTTCATACAGGTTTGGACCAACATGTGGGTGAGTAAAAGATGGCAGAATTTTTAAGTCTCGAGAATTGCTTTAATAAAACTTTTACCACACAATACATAGATTAAAGTTAAAAATATATACATGGGATGCCTTCATTTCACTAGAACTAGTAGTTCTGTAAACAGCAACATAATGTTTAACATGTTCTGTACTGATGGAGCTCAAGTAACAATGTTCTTATGCGCAATATGATATTTCCTCACATACATACATCTGTGTGTCTCTCACATTTGTTTCTGTCATTATTGCCAAGTCAGCATCAACAAACATTTATAATACACTGTTTAACATTCTTCCTAAACATCAGATAACTGATGTAAACAAACTAGGAGGAAACTGCTGTTCCTGTCTGTGTATATCCTTCTGAAAGAAAACAAAATCTCTGATCATTTCAGTTTGATCTGGATAGTTTTTGAGATTGGTGGTAAAAGATTAATAATTAGGAACAATTAAATGTTTGGTGCAAAAAAAAAACTATAATTATTAGTGGATAGCAATAAAAAGATTCATAAAATTATCTAGTCTTGTATGTTTGTTATTGTATGATACATCTATGATGAATGGAGATGGTCAAGAAAATCGCAGAAACATTCGGGGAAGGTGCTCTGAAGGATGCAGTTGTTCTCTTCACTCATGGTGATGAACTTGGACCATTAAAGAGTTGAGGGTGAAAACGGGAGCTGGTGGACACTTGTGGAGGTCGCTGTCATGTCATTGATAATAAGTACTGGAATTAGCAGAAGCATGGGTACAGGTACTGCTGAACCATATATGGTTGAGAGAATATAAGTAGGGCTAACGTTAGGCTAAAACGTCTAAAAATGAGATCGCAGCAGGGACGTGCACATACACTTTGAGGGTAGGGTTGCCAACTTCTGCAAAGGAAAATAAGGGACAATCTTCATTCTTTATAGGAAAACAAGGGACATTATAAGGGACACTCAAAAAAGTATCTTTTTTTTGTTTGAACTAAATGCTAAAATGAATCACATAAACACGTTTTTAATTTAATTCTAAAAAGAATTATGTCATATAAAAATGTCACACACCATACACACAAACCACGTATATATGAGTAAATTATTTACCACCATAAAATTGTGACTGCAACAGTGACGAGAAACAAATTGTTCTTTTAAATGCATTTTGTAATTTTTATTTAAAAGTGCGTTAATCTTTTAACAACTGTAATTCTTATGTATTGTGCAATGAAAAGTACAGGATTTGATAAACTCATTTTATATGAACAGCAACTAATTAAATTTAGACATGCATGTGGAAATGTTACTTTACAGTAAATGTAGAAATGTTCTGTTTTTTTGTTCCACATTTTTATGAACAATGCAAAAAAAAGTGCAAAAATTTTACAGATTAATGTGCATAAAAAAAAGATTGTAACTTTTTCTGTCTTTGCTTCTCAAAGCCCACTCATTTTTTTCCATGAGTACTTCTCACTTCTTGCAGCAGCAAGAATTTGTTTGTCTTGAAGTACAGTTTTATAAAATTCATAACGTGTGTTAATGGTGATAAGCAGTTCGCTTTTCATGAGTTCAACAAAGCATCTAGGTAACGTACTGTAGCAACACCCAATGATAGAGAGCTCTCACGAGCGCACACGCATAGACACACGCACGCACACATCTCTTAAAACAATTAACTATTTAGATTCACTCTTTAATTAAGCAACTGTATACCGCGACCTTGCTCAGACATTAACTCCACATTAAGTGTATATATATATACTCTGCATGTAGATTATACGGGACAAACTGCGTTCCGTATGGGATTAATAGCTACGGAACGATTCCGTTTTATACGGAACGGTTGGCAACCCTATTTGAGGGGCAGGGGCTCAAGTGGAAAAAGGGCAGTCTATTTTATATTTTTTTTTCAACTAAATGTTAAATATATTAACACAACTCTGCAGGCCCGGATTGGCTAATCGGGAGGACCGGGAGAATTCCCGGTGGGCCGGTCCGTTTTTTGGCTGCGAGGGCCGGTGTCCCAGTCGCACTTATTCATTATTTTACCGCAGCTCCACTCTTTTTATTTATTTTCTCGCAGCCCCATGCGCAGAATGTAGCCTGCAGGTTAATGATGACGTAATTATCATTCGACGCCCCCGACAGCGGCACCTTGCTCAACAGCAAAATCAGTTGTTAAGAGATACGCGTCGCGAGAGATGAAAAAATAGATAATAAAAAGAACAACAACACATGAAGACGATGAAACGGTCGGTAAATTAACGTTAAGCTAGTTAGGAGCAGTGCAAAACAACGATGTCTGCAAACCACCGTTCATGTTTGTATCGAACTTTTTCTTGGAGCCTACTGCTCTTCAGCAGCAGCAGCCTCTAGTCCAGTTTATTTATGAGCACTAATTCTTACAGAAAATATATTCTGATACTGTTAAACATTACATTGTGTTAACTGTTCAAATAAATATTAAATAAATAAATATTACCCACCCTCCGATGCCCATCATTCAGTAGTGTCCTGCATTAGCCAAAACCATGACTGTCCACCACATCCAGGCATAAAATAATAAATGCAAATATTCACTAAAAACACCCAGTAAAGACAGTGATGATGCTGCCAGAAACGTGGCGCTGGCTTGCTTTGAAATGTGTTTGATGATTGAGCCTGATGCGCCCGCGCCCGCTCTGTCTCCCGCTCCCCAGATGCTGCCTGTTCATACGCGAGAGCACGTTGGAGGAGGCGCAAGAGTGGAAAAGTACTAATTATTATTTATTACTGATTTGAATCAGTTTGTAATAACGAAAACAATACCTCACAAATAAAAGAAGCAAGTTTTTACGATTAGAAAACGATTTTTTCTGTAAAAGAAGGGCCGTCGCCAGAAAATCTTCAATGGGGGGCATTTCGTTTTCATAGGGGAGCACAATTATGAGCAGTTATAAAATTGTAGTACATATTTTTATATATAAATGATAAAATAAAACACAAATTATAATGGCATTCGTTATAAACAACATTAGTCTAACCAAAACTAATTTATTTAAGAAACAGACCAATTATAAAATAAAACGCAAATTATAATGGGAAAGAAACGGACAAATTACAAAATAAGACACACACTTTAATGGCATTCGTTATAAACAACATACAAACTAAAAACGAATTTAACGAATTTAAAGAGAAACTGAAACGCACTGATACATCTCTCATTCGATACGAATACAAATATTTCCCACGATCGCTTAGAATTTATTTCCTTATAGTAACAGAAACAACTTAAAATAAATACTATGTCATTTTTGGTAATATAGATAAGAATAAGACATGAACTGTAAAAGGTTCAGAGCGCGCAGATGAAGCGCGGTCGTGTTTTCTTATGTTCAGAGTCTGCTGTTCTAGGAGCTAATTATAAAGAAGCACTTCGAGGAGACTTTGCTCAAGCATTTTAGAATGACAAAACTAGCATTTCAGATGCTGTGCAAAGAGATCGGTTAGATAGTTAGTCCAGTTATGCTGTCCCATCGCAAAGTCACATTAATTTTTAATGCGCATTAAGGTGTTCCCATTGTAGTTCATGCGCACGTTGTATACCCACTTTTCCAGGCACCACTACACCACTGTTGGAATTGACGTTATTTTAATATAGTCAGTCCTAAAGTGGGCCGGTCTAAGGCTTGAAACTCCAGGGCTGAAAAGGAGTCCCACTCCGGGCCTGCAACTCTGACTTACTTACCAATTTATTTTAATTCCATTACACTAACCTAAATTGTTTCACGTTTTTTTTTTTTTTAACAGATGTCTACAAAATAATCAATTCAAATAGGCACCATCTTCTTTAGCATTCAC
Source organism: Cirrhinus molitorella (assembly GCA_033026305.1). NCBI lineage: Eukaryota > Metazoa > Chordata > Actinopteri > Cypriniformes > Cyprinidae > Cirrhinus > Cirrhinus molitorella. Next base: position 30,504,209 of record CM065139.1, on the reverse strand, counting down.
AAATTTTATCAAAAGATCCGGCAACAATAAAGAAAACTAAGCTACAGTGTGCATGTTTTCTATGTTACTAGTTTCAAGTAGGCTATATATTTAGATTCTGATGACTTTATTAATTTTACTATATTTAGATGTCGTTCTCCATTAAGTTAGCTTATACGCCCATGATATATTGCCTTAGCTAAACTAATAATATAATAATAAATATAAAAATAAAAATAAATAATGTGCTTTCAATAATTAAATTATGTATATAACGATTTTATTTATATATTTCAACATTTAATTAATGATTTAATTTAGAGTAATTTGGCCCTCCATATCCTGAATCCTTTGACTGAAAAGAATATAGTAGGGGTTCACCGGTTTAAGACATTTCTGATCGTAAAAACCTGCTTCTTTTTATTTGTAAAGTATTGTTTTCATTATTATGTACTGTTTCAATGCAGTAATAAATAATAATAATTTTTTGACACCCTGACATGCTCTTGCAGGTCATTCATCCCATCCCACACTATCAACAGGCACTTAATGTGGCGACACCTCTTGTATTTTGTTTGGGCCACAAAGTGTCACTGTGGCCTCAAAGCCTATCCCTCGCCTACTCTGGCTCGAAATAATAAATAATAAATACATAAATGTGGAAATAAATAATAATTAAATACATAAATGTGAAAATAAATAAAAGTGAAAATACATAAATGTATAAATAAAATGTGGAAAACAATATTTAAAAATACATAAATAAGGAAATTAGATTATAAATATTTATTTTTTTATTTTTAACTTTTCTTCATATATTTATTTATATTTGCCTTTTTACATTTGCTTGTACATTTATTTATTTATTTCTAATTATGTCAGCTTTGGCATTCTATAACTGATGAGCTCATCAGTGCTTGAGTGAGAACTCTTCCAACTACCTCCACAAAAGCTGAGCTATTAGTGAATTCTTGATTAGCACTTTAGTAAATAATGAAATCATTAGGTTCCTTGGCCCTCATCAACCAAAACACTGAGTTTTGTTCACTAAGGGTTTTTTTTTTTTTTTTTTTTTTCTGTATCTAGGTCAAGATGATGTTGAATTAAAAGAGAAGTTTCAGTTTCTTTGCAGAAACTGATTTGAACGTTTGTTGTATTGTTGCTGGATTTGAAGGTTTTTTATTTTCCTTACTGAATGAAGTCATGTTTTATTGGGGCCAAATTAATACTATATAAATAATCACAATAAATACTTAACAGAGGATTTGTGTGTGTGTGTGTGGTGTCAAACTGCAGTTTTACGCCATTTGCATTTTTCTCAGCCAGTCTGGATGTGTTATTTACTGATCTGCATTCATTTTTGCTGGTGTCGCTGAAACGAGATTGGTCCCTCTGTACTCGCCGTCAGCAGCTGATATGCAGGTCAAAGGTCAGTCCGGTGCAGCAAACAAGATGGATGTCAACCAGACAAAACAAGAGCATCTTCTCGCATTAAAAGGTACTGCGAGTGTTTACCTTTCTTACTAGAGTACCGAGAGTGCAGCTGAATGTCTGAACAGTTTTGCGGCTTTACACACATTCAGAAATATTGCTGAAATGTCCGCTGTAGCTGTGAAGTGCTCTTCCCTGCTAGCTGCTAATGCTAAACATTTCTGCTGAGTACAGAAGATAATAAATCTCAAACCTTCTGCAGCTCATTAAGTGTGAGGCACAGTACATGTTTACTATTGTACGTTTGTCAGAATCACTCAGTTAATGTGCGTCTAGTAGTTTTCTATAGTTGTCCTGTAGTAAACAAATGACAGGTGATGTTTTGCATCAGACAGACAGATCTCTGTCTCATGATAAATATAGTATTGAATGAGGTGATAGAAAAGCACTTAGAAGAGATGTTTTTATGTGTACTGGGGATTTTAGGATTAATGTCTTGTGTATAAAATGAATGAAAAACAAAAAATGATATTTGATATTTGAAAATACGTGATAATATATTTGATAATGATATGTTATCTTGGTATATTTAGTAGCTTAAAGAGACTGAATCAATTTTGTTTTAGTACAGAGAGCATAGATGGGTGGATTAAACAGATAATACTCAATAGTCAGTACTGCAGTGAGCAGCAGGCAGGCGAAGTGCTAAAGGAACGAACTGCAGTATAGCACTATGGTACAGTACTTGTAAAAAATAAAGAAAGAAAGTTATATTTTGCATAAAAAAAATGTTGTTTTATATTATATATTTTTTTATTTTGATATTTTGTATTTTGAGGGGACTTCATGGTACTAGACAACATTAATAAATGTTAAATTATACACTATTTATTTCTTTATAAAATAATAGAAATAATTCAAATAATAGAAATAATTCAAAATAATAAAATATTTAATACTAAACAATAAATGCTTGTAAACACTAGATGCCAGTATAGTATATAATATATAGTATACACACATATTTCCCATTAATTTGCTGTCATTTTTGACCATGAAGTTCACAATTGTGAAACTTTTTTTTTGGCCATTTAGCCTTTTCTACTTAAGGCTATATACTATAGTATTATGTCCGAACAAGATGATTTTCATTACTGTATTACATTTAGCTTTTTAGATTTTGGTGTCTTTGTAACTGAGGACTCACAGAGATATAGATTAAGGAAGACATTTAACTATATAATGACTTCATACTGAAGATATCACTTTATTGCTTATTTGGTCTTTGAATCAACTACTTCAACTAAGCATTTAAAATGACACAAAAATCAAACTATGTAGTATGCTTGTGTATATACAGTTGAAGTTAAAAGTTCACATACACCTTGCAGAATGTGCAAAATGTTCATTATTTGACCAAAATAAGAGGGATCATATAAAATGCATGTTATTTTTTATTTAGTACTGGCCTGAATAAGATATTTCACAGATATTTCACATAAAAGACATTTACATATAGTCCACAGGAGAAAATAATAGATGAATTTATAAAAATGACCATGTTCAGAAGTTTACACTTGATTCTTAATACTGTGTTGTTACCTGAATGATCTACAGTTGTGTTTTTTTGTTTAGTGATAGTTGTTCATGAGTCCCTTGTTTGTCCTGAACAGTTAAACTGCCTGCTGTTCTTCAGAAAAATCCTTCAGGTCCCACAAATTCTTTGGTTTTCTGGCATTTTTGTGTATGATGAGGGGTGAACACTTTTGAACAGAATGAGGGCGTGAACATTTTTTCAAATTTGTCTTACAAATTATACTTACAGATACTTACATTTCCCAGAAGACAAAATAAGTCATATTTACCCTGATTTTCAAAATGTAAAAAGTTCTCTGGCTTAATGCATCGTGTTTCCTTCTGAAGCATCAGTGAGCGTTTGAACCTTCTGTAATAGTCCCTCAGTTTTCCTCAGTGTGAAAAGATGGATCTCAAATTCATACAGTCATTGATAAAAGGGTTCAAACACACACACACACACAAACAAAAGCATTTGTGGGACATGAAGGTTTCTTTCTGAAGAACAGCAGGCAGTTTAACGGTTCAGGACAAACGAGGGACTCATGAACAACTATCACTAAACAAAAAACACAGCTGTGGATCATTCAGGTAACAACAGAGCATTAAGAATCAAGTGTATATTTGAATTGGGTAATTTATAAATTAAACTATTATTTTCTCTATATGTATATGTAATTCTGAATGTAAACATCTTTTATGTGACACATTCAGGTCAGTAAAAAAAAAAACAAAAAAAAAACATGCATTTTGTATGATCCCTCTTATTTTGGTCATAATAATTAAACTTTTGTAGATTCTGCAAGGTGTATGTAAACTTTTGACTTTTGAATTGTATGTATGAGTTGTTACTGATACTCTTATCATCGTTTAAAAGTATTGTAACAATTTCGGTCAATTATGTTTCTCTTTCCAGTGATGCGACTGACCAAACCTACGCTTTTCACAAACATGCCGGTGACGTGTGAGGACAGAGATCTTCCAGGTACAATCCAATCACACTTATGTTAACTGTGATTTTATACTAATCATGACACATTTAAAGAAAAAAAAAGTATTTTATGAAACCATATACATTTAAATGATTTTCAGAGTTCATTAATTATTATTAAAAGCTGAGGTAACTGAAATGTTTGCCATGAAGGGCTAAAATGAAATGATTGAGCAGCTGAAATTACAAACTACATTTTATATATAAAAAATGCATTTTAAAACAAGAATTCATTATGTTCTCTACATGCCGAAGCAAAAATGCAACAAAAATATGAAGACTTCAGATGCAAAAAAAAAAACTGTTTGTCTGTCTGAGAATTTTATGAGATTTTTTTTTTTTCTTTTATTCATTTATTTTCTTTGCATTTTATGCACCTCCAATGTCTAGGTTCAGTAATTTTACTTTAATGGCAATGAAAAGATTATTAGTCAGTTAATAAATGTCTTATTTTCAGAAAAAAAAAGAAAATTCCAGAAGAACTTCTGAAGTCTGCATATGCTTTCATGGATGCCATGTTTGTTTGTTTTTTTTATTTAAAAAAAACAACTATTTCCAGCCCTCCTGATGTGGCATGGAGGGCCAAATCAAACGGCAATCACAGGCCATTTTTTTGCCTGCAGCCTTGGTTTGGGCTAGAGGTCGACCGATGTATCAGTTTTGCAAAAATCCATGGTGATAGTTTTTCCAGGATGTGTCCGTTGCTGAAGCGGCTAAGAAGGCTCCGCTGTCATTATACAGTATGAGAGCCATAGATATGTATGACGATAGCGGCCTCTAGAGGCGAAAATCACTAACAACACTGTTTGTTTACACAAGTGATGCTGTCTGCTAAACAGAGCGGGACACCTCAAATGCATAAAATGCAACAAATAGTGATGTGAGACAACAAACTCTGTTCATTCAGCCAACAGAAATCCTGTAGCATCACAGAGTTTAACATTAAATACATCATATCTGTCCCAAATTGATGTAAATGCACATAAACACTTCACCATAAGCTGGAAGATTGTGTGTATTGTGCATTTTTAGCTAAATTTAGCTGCATTTTTCTTTCTATTGCTCTAATAAAGTCTGTATGTTTCATTTAGAGAGCTATAATATTGATGTTTTAAACACCAAACTTCAAACGGCGCTTTTTGATCATTTGTGAAGTAAACTTATGTCCGTTTGGTGATTATATAAACAGTTTTAGACCTCTGTTTGAACTGAACACGACGCATCTAGTGTGTGATAAGGGCTTTTGCTTGGTTTGTGACTAAAATATTTTGTTATTTAAATTAGATATTCATCGTGTTGTGAGACTATGCGTACAATATCCATATGATGTAATTTCAATACTATGGCTTGTGTAGATGTTTAAAGACTGTTGTAAAATGGTAACACTTTTACACTTTAGCATTAACTAAGATTAATAAAAGCTGTAGAATGTAAGTATTGATCCTTGTTAATTTCAATATTTACTCATATTTTTAAATATATAATTAATATTAATACATTTATTCTTTTACAAAGTATGGTTTAATCCCTTTTTAAATAGTAGACCACTGTTTTGGTTTCCAATCAGTATCCATTTTAAAATCGGTCAATTAATCGGTTTCGGCCAGTGTGTCCAACCTAGCTATCGGTAAAAATCAAATATCGGTCGACCTCTAGATTGGGCATCTCTGGTCTAAAGTATTACATTGCAACGTTGTTGTTGTAATGCAATGCCTCGCATTAGCCGTTGCTGAGTCCAGTATTGAGCTTCTCTGAAAGCTATTAGCAGCAGCTCAATGATCCCTGCTATAATGCTTCCTCCTAGTATGCCCGTGTGATAGATCAGCAATTTGCAGTGTTTGTTTTCAGTTGCAGGTAGCAATGGCTCTGAAAGGCGATCTCTAGCAGACGTGCTCCAGAACCACATTTCACTATGACAGTTCTGAGTAGCACTACTATATATAAAAGGGGCTGAAATATGTTCCCCTATAAATCAGCATGAATGAAATTGTTATGCTGGACACATGAAGTGAATGAAGTACATGAAACACCACCTTGTGTTGTTTTTAATCTGTATAAATAGTCAACAGAACCATGGCTTGCTACTAGTTTGATTATTACTTATAATTAGATGATTTATACGATGTTGATGTTATACTTGTTGTACAGGAGATGTTATACATCTGGAGATTTACACATGTTGGCAAATTACGGTCTGTGACCTACATGTCAAAAATGGCTGCCTATGCATAAATAAGACACAGATAAAACAGTCTATTGATTTAGATGTCTAGTGCGGTCTAAATCTAAGCGCCGACTGTCACTCAAAAGCTTTGCATATCACATGTCTACAGGTGATTTGTTTATACGACTCATGAAAGACGATCCATCGACCGTAAAAGGGGCAGAAACACTCATCCTTGGGGAAATGCTCACCCTGCCACAGAATTTTGGGTAATGTTTGTTTAATAAAATCAAATTATAAGCATGTTGATAACTGAAAAGCTGATTTATTTTTGGATGTTTAACTCATTCAAGGCACTTTCCACAAATATGGTACACTGCAGTATCGCATGACTTTTTAAAATATTTACAGGCAAAATGGCAAAAAAAATTGCCTCTAAAATTCGAACAAAATTAACTTTCATTATAATCTAGTTTAAACCACATCAAATGTCTGTTGTTGTCATCCCAAATCAGAACATTTGCAATTTTCTAACAAAATAAAAAAAATAAGTAATGCTAGAAATGTGGGTAACACTTTAGAATAGTTAATATCAATCACAGATGATGGATAAACTAAGAATGAGGAATGCATTTGATATATTATATATTAATCTTTGTTCAACTTGCTTAACAGAAATACAACTATTCATTTGTTCAGTTCATTTTTTTAGTTTAAGTCCATAACATAATATTACATTTAATAAATGCTTTAGAAGTATTTTTTTATTGTTAGCTTTTGTTTGTTAACAAATTGCAAAATGACACAAAACTGCATATAGATAAACATCACATATAAAGAATAGAAAGTAAATCAGCTTGTATAGTATTTCCCCTGACCCTCCTGAGGTAAATGATTATAATTTTCTGCTGGTTAAGTGCCTTAGGTCCTATTCTGTGTCCTGTTCGTGGAAAGTGGCACATGTCTCTTTGAATCTCTAAGTACTCCAGCGATTCGAAACATGCGTTCTCATCATTTCCTGTACAGAAATATTTTCCTTGGCGAGACCTTCTCCAGTTACATCAGCGTTCACAACGACAGCAATCAAGTGGTCAAAGATATTCTCGTAAAGGTAACGGCTCGTGGGAAGTAATGGAGTATATTCTGCTGTTGTGACAGCTGTTTTGTCTCATTGCTATCCCATGATTCTCTCCTCTCTCAGGCGGACCTGCAGACGAGCTCCCAGAGGTTGAATTTATCTGCTTCAAACTCTGCCGTTTCAGAGCTCAAGCCAGAGTGCTGCATTGATGATGTTATCCATCATGAGGTCAAGGAGATCGGGACACACATGTACGTAACATTTGATGCTTGTTAATGCAACTAAAAGTGTTAAAAAATAATTTTTAGTACTTTAAAGGATTCATTCACTCCAGAAATAAAATTCCTGATAATTTACTCACCCCCATGTCATCCAAGATGTTCATGATTTTCTTTTTTCAGTCAAAAAGAAATTTAAGTAATTTGAGGAAAACATTCCAGTATTTTTCTCCATATAGTGGACTTCAATGGGGATCAATGGGGTTGAGGGTCCAATTTGCAGTTTCAGTGCAGCTTCAAAGGGGTCTACATGATCCCAGACAAGGAATAAGGGTCTTAAATGGTGAAACGATTGGTTATTGCTTTTTAATCATAAATGCTTGTCTTGCACAAGCTCAATTTAACGCATTACATAGTCAAATGACTTTTACAAAATAAAGGTAAAACAATATGTTGGATGGCTTTGAAATTGGAGGAGAAAATTATAATTTTGACCTACCCTAGCTTTTTGAACCAAAGTACACAGATGAAGAACTAACCGTATGTGACCTTTTTAACATGATTATGCAATGCTCATCTCAGAGCTAGTGCATGATGAGCATTTGTGGTTAAAAAGTATATACATTTATATTTACTTTAGAAAATGACTGATCGTTTTGCTAGATACCCCTTGTTCCTCAGCTGGGATCGTGTAGAGCTCTTTGAAGCTGCATTGAAACTGCAGTTTGGACCTTCAACCCGCTGATCCCTAATGAAGTCCACTATATGGAGAATATTCTCTTCTCAACTGAAGAAAGAAAGGCATGAACATTTTGGATGACGTGGTGTGAGTAAATTATCAGGACATTTTTATTCTGGAGTGAACTATATCCTTTAAATAAAACTGAAGTAAAATGCTTAGCATTACTATAGTAAAGGGGTTTGAGAATAATAGCAAATAATTATTTTCTTTTTAATCTAGTGTTGTTACTGTTAACAGAAATTAAATAAAAGTGTTTTTAGTAATTTATATAGAGCTACAATAAAATATAAATATTAGATGAAAAACTTGAAAGGCTTACACTTTAAAAAAATTTTTTTGAATGGCTACTAACTAAATAACTGAATGACTAAAGCTAAAATAAAAATACATATAAAGCTAAACAGAAATATTAAAACACTAATGAAAATGACACTTAATAAGCCCTTATTAAGATTTAAATGAAAATGAAAACTATAAAATTAGACATCAAGATTTTATTAAATACTATAATATTAATAAGGGATACTCCATCATATGAGTAGCCCTTTAAATACAACTGCTACAAACCACTGCAAATGCATGCATACTCTGATCTGGCCACACCCACTTTTCACAATCCAATCAATTCCACATGGGCAAGTTCAATTTCCGCCCCTACATTTTTGAGGCATATAACATATAACTGCTTAAAGCTCAGAAATATGTGACATTGCTGAAATGAAATCCATAATAAATGCTGTTACATTACCGATCAAAAGTTTTTGAACAGTACGATTTTTAATGTTTATTAATTTAGTCTCTTCTGCGCACTCAAGCCTGCATTTGTTTGATTCAAAGTACAGCAAAAACAATACAATTTTGACATTTTTAGTTTTCTATTTGAATATATTATAAAATGTAGTTTATTCCTGTGATTTCAAAGCTGATTTTTTAGCATCAGTACTCCAGTCATATGATCCTTTAGAAATCATTCTAATCTAATCTGCTCAAAAAACGTTTATTACTATGTTGAAAATAGCTGAGTAGAATTTTTTCAGGTTTCTTTGATGAATTGGAAGTTTAGAAGAACAGCATTTATCTAAAATAGAAATATTTTGTAACATAAATAATAAAAACAGAGTGTACTTGAACAGCAAATCATCATATGTGACCCAGGACCACAGGTCATAAGGGTAATTTTTTCGAAACTGAGATTTATACATCATCTGAAAGCTGAATAAATAAGCTGTTATGCTATTGTTATGATGTGACAATATTTGGTGAAGATACAACTATTTAAAAATCTGGAATCTGAGAGTGCGAAAGAATACAAATATTTATTTCATAACTTAAACTTTGTTTGGTAATTTTTTATATATTTATGGTAGGAAATCTTGACCCATTCAATGTAGTTTTTGGCTATTGGTACAAATATACTCCAGCGAATTATGACTGGTTTTGTGGTCCAGGGTCACATATTAGAATGATTTCTAAAGGATCATGTGACACTGAAGACTTGAGTAATGTTGCTGACAATGTAACTTTGATCACAGGATTAAGTTTATATTCAAATAGAAAACAGTTATTTTAAATAGTAAAAAAATCAGAATATTACTGCTTTTGCTGTATTTTGGATGAATAAATGCAGGCTTGGTGAGCAGAAGAGACTTAAAAAACATAAAAACATATACATACTGTCCAAAAACCTTTGACTGGTAGTGTACATGCTGCAACAATTATGTTGTGTACAAAATGCTGTTGTCCTCACCATATTTGTTCTGTATCATCATCCAGCTTGGTCTGTGCTGTCAGTTACACCACTCAGACTGGAGAGAAGCTTTACTTCAGAAAGTTTTTCAAATTTCAGGTGAGCTCATTTCTGAGTCTTGCTGTGATTGGACGCCAGCTCCACGCATCACTCGTAAACCATTTCGCACAGAGCCGAGACTTTTAATTTACACTAAAGCTTAACATTTGAGCTCAAGCATGAGATCTCGTGCTGCTCGGTGTATCAGTAGATAGTCAGCAGAGCGTTGTGTTGAAGAGCTTAAGCTACGTCATTGAAAGCAGTCTTGAGTTGTGCGATAAATTGAATTTTACATGGATTGTATTGAGGTGGAATCAAACTGCAGCTCCAACTTCAGTTTTAACTCTATTTTGAACCAGGTTCTCAAGCCTCTAGATGTAAAAACCAAATTCTACAATGCTGAGGTAAGTTTACGTTGACTATTTTGACATATTTTATAGGTTTAGCATTTAGAGAATTATCACACACATCTATAGTTTTTTTTCATGGTCATACTGTTTAACCTTCCTTTCTGCACTGCCTCGCTGCTTATGTAATAAATAATTTATAGTGAGGCTATGCTTTAAGAACCCATTTTATACATTTTCATTTGATATCTCTTTTGTAGTGTCTGTGTTTCATTCATAATTAGTTATTTTGTTCACATTTACGCTGCCTCAAGAAGAAAACTGACGTTGTCATTTTCTGGTGCATGTAACCTTCACTTCTCTAATGTTTATTTTTGTGTTTTATTCCTCCATTAGAGTGACCTCAGTTCAGTGGTAATTGTTTTCCCTTCTCATTGCAACTTTTTTTTCAGCATAACCCGTTTCTTTCCTCCTTCTGAATCTTTGAAACAAGCAAGAGGAAAACAAAAAAAGTATTTCTATATTTAGTAGTTCAGAAATCCAAACCTATCCCAATTAGTGTTTTATGTACTGCCAGTCAAAAGTTTTTGAACAGTAAGGTTTTTAATGCTTCTTTTTTAAAGAAATCTCTTCTGCTCACCAAACCTGTGTTTATTTGATCCGAAGTACAGCAAAAACAGTACAATTTTGAAATATTTTTACTATTTAAAATGACTTTTGAATATATTTTAAACTGTAATTTATTCCTGTGATTTCAGTGTCACATGATCCTTCAGAAATGTTGAAAACAGCAGAGTATATATTTTTTTCAGGTTTCTTTGATGAATAGAAAGTTCAGAAGAATAGCATTTATCTGAAATATAAATCTTTTGTAACATTATTATCACTTGCTAAATAAAGTATTAATTTCTATAATTTCTTTCCCCCAAAATAAAAAAAAAGTTTTTTTTTTTTTTTCAGACAAATGCTGATCTTTGGATCTTTTTATTTATCAAGGAATCCTGAAAAAAATGTACTGAACTGTTTTAAATATTGATGATAATAACAATAATAAATGTTTCTTGAACAGAAAATCAACATAGTAATGCTAAAAATTCAGCTTTGAAATCCCAGGAATAAATTACATTTTAAAATATACTCAAATATAAAGCAGTTATTTTAAATGGTAAAATATTTCAAAATTTAACTGCTTTTGCTGTATTTTGGATCAAATAAATGCAAGTTTGATGAGCAGAAGAGACTTCTTTAATCTTGTATCTAAAAGTGAGATAAATATGAAAAAAGTGAGATAAATATGAAAAAGTGAGAAATATTTTTCTTCTGTTTTCCTTGACTTGTTTCCTCTCAGTGCTTTTGCTTTACCGCTCACTCATCTGACCAGTACTCGACTAAATCAATTAAGCATTGAGTCTGACTCTGGGGGAAAAAGAAAAAACAGATATTCACTGTTTTCTTAGACTGTGAGAAACTGATGCTTGTTTTGAATTGATATTTTATGCCATTGCTGTTTTCTTGCTGTTGACAGATTGAAATCAATACCAGAAACATTTCACATACGCGGTCTAATATTTAGTATCGATTGTAATGTGTAAAGAGTTTAAAGACTTGCTGTGACATGTTATAGTCTAATTTTAAATGCACTCTTTCAAAATTGTTTTTTTTTTTTTTTTGGTTATTGAAATAATCAGGCTTGGCATGGGATCTTTGCTTTATGCTGTAACAATAACAATACTTCTGTCAAAAGGTGCTGTTGATCCACAGGCATGAACTAACCTCCACTTTAATACCAACTCGAAATAATACTAATCTACCGGCCGGAGATCAACTGGGCAAACAGCTGCTATATTTGGCTCTCTGCAAAAATTCAATCAATTTTACTTGTCTGAAGCTTCATTTGATGGCCCACATTTATAGACCTTTACATGATGATAATTCAAATTTAGCAGCTCTCAAAAGATTAGTTCACTTTCAGAACAAAAATGTACATATAATGTACTCACCCCCTTGTCATCCAAGATGTTCATGTCTTTCTTTCTTCAGTCGTAAAGAAATTGTTTTTTTGAGGGAAACGTTTCAGGATTTCTCTCCATATAATGGACTTCTATGGTGCCCCGAAGTTTGAACTTCCAAAATGCAGTTTTAAAGAGCTCTAAACAGAGCTCTACCAGTCGATGAAGAAGGGTCTTATCTAGCGAAACAATCGGTTATTTTGGAAACAAATTGACAGCTGATATACTTTTTAACCTCCAATGCCCATCTTGTCTCGTCTCTGCGACAAGCATACATAGTCTGTGTGATCCGGGTCTATACAGTTAGGGTATGTCCAAAAACTCATGCTTTTTTCCCCAACTTCAAAATCGACCTACATCGTTGCAGAGGTACCAACCCAGTGTTTACAAAGTGAACATACAAAGAAGATCAAATGCCCTTTACAAAAAAAAGGTAAAACAGCGTTGTAGGATGATTTTGAATATGAAGACAAAAACGAGATGGGAGATTTTGGACATAATCTGAATGTATTGACCCGGATCACACAGACTACACATGCGTATCGCAGAGACGAGACAAGACGAGCGTTTGAGGTAAAAAAAAAAAAAAAAGTATACCAATTGTCGATTTGTTTTGAAAATAACCGTTTCGCTAGATAATCGTTTAGAGCCATTTGAAGCTGGATTTAAACTGCATTTTGGAACTTCAAACTTGGGGGCACTATAGAAGTCCATTTTATGGAGAGAAATCCTGAAAAGTTTTCCTCAAAAATAAACAATTTCTTTATGAAGAAAGAAAGACATGAACATCCTGGATGACAAGGGGGTGAGTACATTATCTGTACATTTTTGTTCTGAAAGTGAACTCATCCTTCAAGTCACATTGATTGTAATATTATGAACAGATTTTTAGTTGATTGTTAATAATAAATGTAATTCATTAATGTGCATTAAGTCTTTATGTGGAGCCTTTCAAATAAAGTATCTCTTTGGGATATTGTGTATAAAATATAAATGTACATACAGTACAGTACTGCATGAAATCTTACCAGGGCTGAATAAATAGCTGGATGTCAGCAGCTAGTCTGATTTGATGCTTTTGACCTTTGACCCTACAGACGGATGAGGTGTTTCTAGAGGCACAGATCCAGAACATCACTACATCCCCAATGTTCATGGAGAAAGTCTCTCTGGAACCTTCTATGATGTACAATGTCACTGAACTCAACAATGTGTTCTCTGACAATGACAGGTAACTTTTACTTAGACTTGTACCATTGGCCACATTTTGTCTGTGTACACTGCCAGTCAAAAGTTTTAAACAAGTACTTTTTTTTTAATGTTTTTAAAGAAGTCTCTTCTGCTCACCAAACCGAGTAGATTTTTTTTAGGGGTTCTTTGATGAATAGAAAGTTCAGAAGAATTTAAAGCATTCTTACTACATAAAAATATCAATTTCTATAATTTCTCTGTAATTATAAGCTTTTGAATGGTATATTTGTGTTTTAGATAAATGCTGATAATATTTGAATTTTGATCATAATAATTAAAATAAAATGTTTCTTGAGCAGCAAATCAGCATATTATAATTATTTCTGAAGAATCATGTGACACTGAAGACTGGAGTAATGAAGCTGAAAATGTAACTTTGATCACAGGAATAAAATACATTTTAAAATATATTCAAATTGAAAGCAGTTACTAAAAATAGTAAAAATATTTCAAAATTGTACTACTTTTGCTGTACTTTGGATCAAATAAATGCAGGCTTGGTGAGCAGAAGAGACTTCTTTAAAAGTACATAAAAATATCTTTCTGTTCAAAAACTTTTGACTGGTATTTAAAATAAATGCTGTTCTTTTGAACTTTCTGATAATCAAAGATCTAGTGTGACTGTTTATATGAACAGTCAAAAATATGAAAAAAAAAATCAGAAATGTTTCTTGAGCAGCAAATCAGCATATTAGAATGGTTTCTGAAGGATCATGTGACATCAGACTGGAGTAATGATGCTGAATATCCAGCTTTGATCACAGCAATAAATTACATTTTATAATATTTTCAAATAGAAAGCAGCTATTTGAGTAAAATAAATCTAAACTCCAAACTTTTAAGTAGTAGTGTAGGTAAAGTGAGCAATGTTTTAGGTTGAATAGAGTTTATGTGACAGAAAATAATGTTGATTTATCCCTCGGATTGTAAAATCCAACAAAAATCATGTTTACAGTAATGCAATTACAATAGAAGTCTATGGAGCTAATCTTGCAACAATAACATGCACGTTGTTTTAAATTAAGACTAGAAACAGTCAATTGTTCAACTCATGCTTTACCAAAAAATATGAGTTTCACTAGTCTGCTTTTAATTACTCTGGATTGTCTTACTCTATAGACTTCTATTGTAAGTGCATTACTGTTTGCTTTGTCCACCTCATTGTTCAGTGTAGAAGTAAGCATTTTTCTGTAAATATGCAAGATGTCTAATTCATTAGCTGCAGTAGGTAAATCACTAGAAGAGTAACACAATCAGTTGAAAACTGTTCATGCTACAAACATAGCAAATGAAGGTGATTGCACCTTTGAATAGTTCAGCAGCACACTTGATGTTAAAAATAAATGTTAAAATAAAATCTTTTTCTCACATTTCTGTAGTGAATCAACATTCGGGAAGATGTCGTATCTGCAGCCACTGGACACGAGGCAGTATTTGTACTGTTTGAAACCCAAGCCAGAGTTTGCGGAGAAGGCCGGGGTCATCAAGGGAGTGACCGTGATTGGCAAACTAGACATTGTGTGGAAAACCAACCTTGGGGAAAGAGGACGTCTACAGACCAGCCAACTCCAGAGAATGGTACTTTAGCTTTAACATGGATTTCAAAAAATAAAGACTTGCTGCAAGAATTGACCATATGATGAATCCGATTAATCATTTCATCAGTCCTGTCCACACACTTATGCAGAACACATTTCATTCCAGTGTTGGAGAAAGTTACATTTAAAGTAATCCATTACTACCGTATTGACCCTGAATATAAGTCGACCCTTTTTCAAATTATATCTTTTGGAAAAAGACTTTTTGAAAACCAAATCTTGTTTTATTAAGGAAAAAAAAAAATTCTTAAATTATTTTCATATTGCATATTTTTCCTTAGTTTAGTTAGTTGTTTTGAAAGTATGGTAAATACTGGTAAAATGCACCAATGATCACAAAATTAATAAAAATAACAGGTAACCCATCGAAATTATATAACAATTAGGCTATCCGTCTCATAGTAGCCTACCAACATTTCATTAACAGTAGAAGCAGGGTTGCCAGGTTTTCACACCAAAACCTGCCCAATTGTGTTCTGGGGGATAAAATACATGTTTTCTGTTGGGGTTCCCCTGGTAAATTTGAATTTTAAATGCTAAATATGACGTTACTGTGGTTGCTTCAACCCGCGGACATCAAAAACTACCCGTGGCAACAGTGTAAAAGTAGCCCAATTCCGCGGGAGTACCACGGCAACAACTTGGCAACACTGAGTAGTGAAATCTTATTGTCTTCAAATCTGGGTACTGTCTTATGTTTTAAAATCACTTACAGAGGAAGTTTGGTTCCATCAGGCTAACATGACAGTCAAGACTCATGCTGCTGTAAGCTTTTCTCTTTCTTTTGGTTTCAGTCGCGTTCTCACATTACCGACAAACATTACATTACGTTTTTCTTGGCACAATCGTTTTACGTGAATTTGGCGCCACTGTCATGTTGTGGGTGTATTATTGACATGTCAAAGTCTAGACCATGAATATAAGACAAACGCGTTTTTTCAGATGTATATCCAAGAAAAAAACTTGTATATTATATTCGGGTCAACACAATATATTGCGTTACTCCATGAAAAAAGTAACTAATCACGTTACTTAGTTACTTTTTATGAAAAGTAATGCATTACATTATTTTTGCGGTACTTTTATCATGTGGGCTGGGCTTGCTTATTAGTTTTTAAATAACAAAAACCCAAAATTTTTGGCGAATGTGAAGGCCCTTTCACACCAAACGCCTCAAGCAAAAGGAAGCGTCTCTGCACCTCACTCCTTATCTCTCAATATGAGGACAGGAGAGATACCAGTGAATAAATGGAAAACAAAGTAACTTGCGTTACTTATTTGTGACCCTGGACCACAAAACCAGTCTTGAGTAGCAGGGGCATATTTGTCGCAATAGCCAATAATACACTGTATGGGTCAAAATGATTGATTTATCTTTTATGTCAAAAATCATTAGGATATTAAGTAAAGATCACGTTCCATGAACATATCTGTAAATTTCATTCCATAAATGTATTAAAACTTAATTTTTGATTAGTAATATGCGATGCTAAGACCTTCATTTGGACAACTTTAAAGGCAATTTTCTCAGTAATTGGATTTTGTTTGCACCCTCAGATTTTCAAATAGTTGTATCTCTGCCAAATATTGTCCTGTCCTAACCAACCATAAATCAATGGAAAGCTTATTTATTCAGCAAGTATTCAAGTAATGTGTTACTTGAAAAAAGCAATTTGACTGCATAACTTGTTAGTTATTACAACTAACAAGTTACAGAATTGTTACCCGCAACACTGATTCATTCAGATCTTCTCTTCTAGGCTCCTGGTTATGGTGACGTCAGACTTTCTCTTGAGTTGATCCCAGACACTGTCAATCTAGAGGAGCCCTTCGACATCACCTGTAAAATCACAAACTGCAGGTAAGAGTATCACTGTGGGTCTGTCTGTGTTGGTTCTGTAATCTGTGAGTGTTAACCAGTGGTTTGTTTGTTCTCAGTGAGAGGACTATGGATCTAGTGCTGGAGATGTGTAACACTCGCTCCATTCACTGGTGTGGGGTGTCAGGCAGACAGCTGGGTAAACTCAGTCCCAGTGCTTCCCTCTCCATTCCTCTCAAACTACTGTCCTCTGTCCAGGGTTTACAGGTAAGGAAAATTTGGACATGATCAAAGGGCTTTTTTCATTCATATATAGCAGAGGCAAAATGTAAAAGTTAAAGGGCTAGTTCACCAAAAATGAAAGTTCTGTCATTAATTACCCTCATGTCATTCCAAACCCGTAAGACCTTCATTCATCTTTGGAACACGAATTAAGGTATTTTTCATGAAATCCAAGAGCTTTCTGATCCTGCATAGACGGCAACGTAACTGACACGTTCAAGGCCCAGAAAGGTAGTAAGGACCTCAGTCATTCATGCGACATCAGTGGTCCACCCTTATTTTTTTGTGCACAAAGAAAACTAAAATAATGACTTTATTCAGCAATTTCTTCTCTTCTGTGTGTTCACAATGTCGTTACTACCTTTCTGAGCCTTGAACGTGTCAGTTGTGTTGTTGTCTATGCAGTGCCAGAAAGCTCTCAGATGTGACCAAGAATATCTTAATTTGTATTTTGAGGATGAATGAAGGTCTCACAGGTTTGCAACGACATGAGGGTGAGTAATTAATGACAGAATTTTCATTTTTGGGTGAACTATCACTTTAAGAAAACCTTTTCCAAATCCAAATCCACAGGATGTTGAAATGTGAGGCATTCATTAGTAAAACACAAGTTACAGGACAGATGTAATGTTATAAAATAATAACTACAGTTTCTCTAAATTGACAATACTGCCATCAATTATTTAAAATAAAAAAAAAAATTCTAAAGCACCACAAAATGTCAGTTGCATTGTTTTAAGGATAGTTTATGAAAACAAAGTTTGTGACTAAAGTTGCTTTCACAATGGCTCAAATAGAAAGTTAATATATTAAATATAATGAAATATATCTAAATTAAATACACATTTCTGTAATTGACATTTCAAGGATTGATTCTTAATAACATTTAACGTTTCAGGAAAAAGGTTATATGTTAATAACGTGAGTATTCACACTGAAAAATGTAGTATAAATTACATTACAGCAATTATATATGTTCTTTATAATAATTTAATTGAGTTCCATTTTTTAAATTCTATAATATATTTTTTTAAAATGTTATGTTCTATATATAGTCATTAGTCAAAAGTTTACATATACCTTGCTGAATCTGCTGAATATTGAATATTTTACCAAAATAAGAGGGATCATACAAAATGCATGGTATTTTTTTATTTAGTACTGACCTGAATAAGATAATTCACATAAGAGACATTTACATATAGTCCACATAAGAAATTAATAATTGAATTTATAAAAATGACCCCCTTCAAAAGTTTACATTGGTTTTTAATACTGTGTTGTTACCTGAATGATTCACAGCTGTGTTTTTTTGTTTAGTGATAGTTGTTCATGATTCCCTTGTTTGTCCTGAACAATTAAACTGCCTGTATTCTTCAGAAAAATCCTTCAGGTCACACAAATTCTTTGGTTTTTCAGCATTTTTGTATATTTAAACATTTTCCAACAATGACTGTATGATTTTGAGATCCATCTTTTCACATGGAGGACAACTGAGGGACTCATATGCAACTATTACAGAAGGTTCAAACGCTCGCTGATGCTTCAGAAGGAAACAAGATGCATTAAGAGCCGGGGGTGAAAATTTTTGAATTTGAAGATCAGGGTGAATTGCACTTAATTTACTTCATAATACTTTCTGTGGCTTCCGAAGGGCAGTACTAAATAGAAAAAAAAGAGAGAGATTTCAACAAAATAATAAAATTTTGGACCTCTTCATCCTGTTCAAAGGTTTTCACCCCTGGCTTAATGTATTGTGTTTCCTTCTGAAGCATCAGTGAGTGTTTAAATGTTTTTTAATAGTTGTGTTGGAGTCCCTCAATTGTTCTCACTGTGAAAAGGTTTCAAATATGCAAAGGTTGCTGGAAAATTGAAGAATCTGCACGTCCTGGAGGATTTTTCTGAAGAACAGCCATCAGTTTAACTGTTCAGAACAGTAAATCTGTCATAGATCATCCGTCCAACCACACACAGTATTAAGAACCAAGGGTTCCCAAACATTTGAAGGGGGCTATTTTAATAATTTCAGCTATGTTTTTGTCTTGTGGACTATATATAAACATCTTTTATGTAAAATATCTTACTCAAGACAGTACTAAATAAAAAATAACACGCATTTTGTATGATCTCTTATTTTGTTCAAATTATTCACATTTTTACAGATTCTGCAAGGGGTTCCCAAACTTTCCCATGCCACTGTATAGGCCTATCATAACTGGGTTACAGGGAAAAAGGAAAATTATGTAAGTGTAGCATATGACCTCTTTAAGAGCTGAAATGTTTCTGTTTTCAGAGCATATCAGGACTAAGGCTAACAGACACCTTCCTGAAGAGGACGTATGAATATGATGACATCGCACAGGTCTGTGTGGTGTGTCCTTACACCAGTCCAGAGAGCTGAAACCCCTGTGGCATTTTGCACTGTCTGTGTCAATGGACCAACTCCCCATCTGTTCGGCATCTATTAATATAACACCTTTTGCTCTTTACCTTTAAGGTTTTTGTTTTAAAATGTCATTTTTAAAGCTTAACCATGATTTTAAACTGTCTGTCAATGTAAATAAAACGTAAATTAAAATGTGTGTAAAAACAATTATAAAGGCTTCCTATACAAAAGTGGGTTGTGTAAGGAGTTCAGAGACACATTTCTTCTGGAAAGTAATGAACAAATTTCATAATGTTTAACACAAAGGACACTGACATCTTCAGGTTGTTTCCAAGACATTTATTAACATTATTTTTTTTGACAAAAACATTATACTGCTCTGTTTTATAAGCTGCAATCACTCATCTGACTGCAAATATCAGATTATGGAGCATGCAAAAGAAAACCGCAAACGGTGAGATTATGAATGTTTATTATAGCAATATTTTGCTGTCATTTTCAATGAATCAAACGACTAAACAAACAGGATTGGTGAAGCAGACGATAATAGTGATCATCACACACAAATGCCTCTTTTGTTCCTAAAACGAACAGAATATATAGTAAAAAATAATCAGAGAATGTGTTAAAAGGAATAGTTCACCCTTAAATGACAATTCCGTCATCGTTTACTCCAACCAACATGAGTGAGTTGTCATTTTAAGACTGAACTATTCCTAAAAATGTCGGATATTAATAACCATGGCCCCATATCTAGTTAATAGGCACAAACACATGATCAGTCATTCGTTTAGTAAAATAAACTCAACTCTGATGTGTCGTTACCAGCTACATTCATAAAGAGAGGACTGAAACGTTATCTACACAGACAAACACAAAGAAACCTCACTCAGGTATTAAGATAATGTTCTCTGTGTATAAGGTGATTTTAAATGTGTATTTTTTCCTCTTGCCTCCTGATGCCTCCGTATAAAGTGCCATGCCCTCCATCTCGGGTTCGACTAGAATAGAAGAATGATTTAAACGATTGCACTCACGACTTTTCCGCCAGCCCTCCTTCAGTTCTTGATCCTGTAAAGACCAGAAAACAAATTTATAGAGATGCATACATCAAAATCCTGTTCATTTAATCCGAGGTGTAAAGAGTACCTGAAAACCATACTTCAGTGAAAATGCAGATACCTTACAGCAACAAGTAACAAGTTACCAATTTCAGTGCGACTTGAATAAAAGTCTTAAAGTATCTGATGTTAACAGTATAAAAGTATTTTACTCGTACTGAATGTGTAGGCTCAAAGATGCACTAGTACTCAACAACTAAGAGATATGCCAGTGAAAATAAAGAAACAGTTGATTTGTCAGGAGTAATTACTGTAATCCAACTGAAAACCTCAAAACAGCATAAAATCAAGGTTGACAAAACAGCCTCTTAAAGGAACACTCCAATTTTTTGAAAATAGGCTAATTTTCCAACTCCCCTAGAGTTAAACAGATGAGTTTTACCGTTTTTGAATCCATTTAGCTGATCTCTGGGTCTGCTGTTAGCACTTTTAGCATAGCTTAGCATAAATCACTGAATCTGATTAGACCATTAGCATCTCTTTCAAAAATGACCAAATATTTTTCCTATTTAAAACTTGACTCTTCTGTAGTTACATCGTGTACTAATACCGACAGAAAATGACAAGTTGCAATTTTCCAAGCTGAAATGGATAGGAACTATACTCTCATTCCTTCGTAATAATGAAGGAACTTTGCTGCCGTACTATGGGTGCAGCAAGCGCAATGATATTACGCAGCGTCTGAATATAGAGTCAAGTTTTAAATAGGAAAAATATTGAAAATATTTGGTCATTTTTGAAAGAGATGCTAATGGTCTAATCAGATTCAATGACTTATGCTAAGCTATGCTAAACGTGCTACCACCAGACCTGGAGATGAATGGATTCAAAAAAGGTAAAACTTATTTGTTTAACTCTAGGGGAGTTGGAAAATTAGCCTATTTTCAAAAAAGTGGAGTGTTCCTTTAAATGTCTACAAACAATTTTTAGCTCAAGTACTCAAAAACACTTTAGCCTTGTTGACAAGTTTGGATGAGTAATAGTTTGAGTAAAGTGCTTTTTTATGGAGTGTTGTAACTAGTGTTTCACGAGACTTATTCCTCGGCACTGTGCTGTACCAGATGAGCTACTGAGCAAGTTTATTACATCAGAAAAGTCGTACATATGGAGACTCATTTCTTTTGAGTAATAATAACCAATAAACCAATTATGGGTGAGTAAATGATGGCAGAAATTTCATTTTTGGTGAATTTTTTCTTTGACAAAAGCAAATGTGGAAAAAACTAATTGCTGAAGCAACCATGCCATTTTCTATTGCTTCTACAAGTCTTTGAACTCTTTTATCGAGTGTCATAATGTGTTTCAAGAGACATCACAACTGCTGTGCTGTACCAGCTGTGCTACTGAGCAAGTTTACTATGTTAGAGAAGTCATACATACAGTGAGGAAAAAATTATTTGATCCTCTGCTGATTTTGTACGCCTTTTCATGTGACAGCACTGAAGAAATGACACTTTGCTACAATGTAAAGTAGTGAGTGTACAGCTTGTATAACAGTGTAAATTAGCTGTCCCCTCAAAATAACTCAACACACAGCCATTAATGTCTAAACCGCTGGCCACAAGTGAGTACATCAATTAGCCATTTTCTCTCCCCGGTGTCATGTGACTTGTTAGTGTTACAAGGTCTCAGGTGTGAATGGGGAGCAGGTGTGTTAAATTTGGTGTTATCGCTCTCACTCATACTGGTCACTGGAATTCAACATGGCATCTCATGGCAAAGAACTCTCTTGAGGATCTGAAAAAAAGAATTGTTGCTCTACATAAAGATGGCGAAGGCTATAAGAAGATCGCCAAGACTCTGAAACTGAGCTGCAGTCATGGCCAAGACGATAAAGTGGTTTAACAGGACAGGTTCCACTCAGAACAGGCCTCGCCATAGTCGACCAAAGAAGTTGAGTGCACATGCTCAGTGTCATATCCAGAGGCTGTGTTTAGGAAATAGACGTATGAGTGCTGCCAGCATTGCTGCAGAGGTTGAAGGGGTGGGGGGTCAGCCTGTTAGTGCTCAGACCATACGCCAAACACTGCATCAAATTGGTCTGCATGGCTGTCGTTCAAGAAGGAAGCCTCTTCTAAAGATGATGCACAAGAAAGCCTGCAAACAGTTTGCTTAAGACAAGCAGACTAAGGAAATCGATTACTGGAACCATGTCCTGTGGTCTGAGGAGACCAAGATAAACTTTTCTGGTTCAGATGGTGTCAAGCGTGTGTGGCGGCAACCAGGTGAGGAGTACCAAGACAAGTGTGTCAAGCATGGTGGTGGGAGTCTCATGGTCTGGGGCTGCATGAGCACTGCCTGCACTGGGGAGCTACAGTTCATTGAGGGAACCATGAATGCCAACATGTACTGTGAATTTCGTTTTTAAATACTCTCCGTCCTCACTTCAAGCATTTTCCAAAAGTTTCTCATCCACACTGAAACGTAGGAAAATGTTACATTTGCCTTACTGTGCATGCATAAAGCTTCCAAAAACTCACAGAGATTATACAGACGAAACAGACATAATACCTTTTCACGCAATTCTTCTGGCACGATAATTTTATTTACAGAAATGTCTCATCATTCACTGATGTGTCCATGTTGCGCTCACTCATATTTGATCTAAAAAGCAGCTGCTCTTATGTTTTGCCGCAGGAGTCAGGACAGCAACTGTAAGTAAATTTTCATCATTTTAGGACTGTAATATGAAGCGTGTACAAGGTAAATTTCTTTAGCAGCAGTGACAGTGAATAGCACATAACAAGCACAATTACCGGTATAAACGTCACATGCCTAAATATGCGTCATCGTTTTCAAAAGCATCCGTCCACACTGCAACGCAAAAACAGCGTTTTCATATTTATCCACTTCAAAAAGTTGTTTTCCTTGACATAAATGCCGTCTCAATGTGGATGGAAGGCCAAAACGAGAAAAATATGCGTTTTCAAATGAAAAGGTATTACTGTGGACATGGCGATACTGAAGCAGAGCATGATTGGGACGCAGGGAAGTATTCCAACATGATAAAGACCCCAAACACACCCCCAAGACAACCACTGCCTTGCTAAAGAAGCTGAGGGTAAAGGTGATGGACTGGCCAAACATGTCTCCAGACCTAAACCCTATTGAGCATCTGTGGGGCATCCTCAATCCACCAGCTCTGTGATGTCATCATAGAGGAGTGGAAGAGGACTCCAGTGGCAACCTGTGAAGCTCTGGTAAACACCATGCCCAAGAGGGTTAAGACAGTGCTGGAAAATAATGGTGGCCACACAAAATATTGACACTTTAGGCCCAATTTGGACAATTTCACTTAGGGGTGTACTCACTTTTGTGGCCAGCGGTTTCAACATTAATGCCTGCGTGTTGAGTTATTTTGAGGGGACAGCAAATTTACACTGTTATACAAGCTGTACACTACTTCACATTGTAGCAAAGTGTCATTTTTTAATGTGTTGTCATATTTCAGACAGAACTGAGCAGCACAGCTCATGTGTTGCACCCTAACAAGTGTTTACTCCCATTAAGACTGCATGCAAGTATACAGTGTGGCATCTCAGACCTGCTGGGATCAGGAGTGTTCCTCGGCACTGCCGCTGAAGGAACGACTCCGGATGTGGTTCCTCAGCTGTTCGATCAGTTCTGGATTCTGCTGCTGGATCTGCTGGGCAAACTGCTGTCCACTGAGAGAAACACCAACAAACAGAACATCTAATTTCACAATCACAGAGTGCTAGTTTAAGTGACACATCAAAGCATCATGCTATGTTTGTAATTCTACTTCCTGCCGCTGGTGCAGCAGTATATTATACACATCACCTTTGAATATCAGTGTAGCACATCATTCTTAAAACCGCTAGTGGAACACATGTCAAATCAATCAAAGGTCAAAGAGTAGATGCTCACGCTTCAATGAGACTGGATATGTCAGATAATCCACCCACTCCGGCTGCAGGTCCCCCCACCGCGTTAGACATCATGCCCGACATGCTGGTTTTGGACAGTTAATCACAAACACACCGTGCCATGAGATGATATAGTGTGTGACCTATGTTAAGAGTTCGTTGTAATATTAGCTGCTTAAAGGGATAGTTCATCCAAAAAAAACTTTCATTGAGCAAACAGAAGCTCAACTGCGTGTGCCTGATGCATGAGAAAAACCTCATTTGTTTCTGTTTACTATATTTAAAGGGATAGTTCACCCAAAAATTAGAATTCTGTCATTAATTACTGATGCTCATGCTGTTCCAAATCTGTAAGACCTTCATTCGCCTTCTGAACACAAATAAAGATATTTTTGATGAAATCCAAAAGCTTTTTGTTCCTCCATAGACAGCAAGGGTTCTACCACGTTCAAGGTTCAGAAAGGTACCAAGAACATCAACAAAATAGTCAATGTGACATCAGTGGTTCAACTGTAATTTTCAGAAGCTACAAGAATCAAGAATCACTTATGATTATGAAAAGCATTGGAAAGTACATCACAAATGTGCACTAAATTATTAAACTTACAGTTGTTGCACCTGTTGGTTTTGCATCACACTTGCAGCCTACAGTGAAAAGAGAAATGAATATAAACATAAATAAAAAGAAAGTTAGTTGTTATCTATGTCTATTATCTTAAAAAACATTAAATACACTAATCTTTAAAAGATTGGGATTTTTTACAAATAAATTTACATGGAATTGATCAAAAGTGGCAGTAAAAAAGATTGATAAGGTTACAAAAGATTTCTTTTCCAACTAAAAGCTGTTCTTTGGACTTTTTTTTAATTATTTTTTTTACATTCTAAAAGGATCATGTGACACTAAAGACTGGAATAATGATGCTGAAAATTCAGTTTCGAATCACAGGAATAAATTACACTATATATCAATATATATTCACATAGAAAAGTTACACAATATTCACAATATCACTGTTTTTTAACTGTATTGATCAAATGCAGCTTTGGTGACATTTCTTTCAAAAATATTTTAAAAAAAGTATCTTTTTGAATAGGAAACATTATAAAAGGAAATAAATTCTCTTTCAACTATCTCATGTGCCATGTTTGGAAATTAATACTGGCCTACTGCATACTGTATTGTACATTTACAGTATATACTGTATACTTGAACTACAGTTTTCTAAAATAATGAAAAGTATGCAATGATTAACACTTCAGTAATCATCAGAAAAAGAAAAGCACTTATCAGACATTTAATAATCCTGTTTTGCATTTACAAAGTCTTAAAGGAATAGTTCACCCAAAAATGAAAATTCTGTCAATAATTTCTCACCCTCATGTCGTTCCAAACCCATTAGACCTTTGTTCATTTTTTAGAACACAAATGAAGATATTTTTTATGAAATCTAAGAGCTTACTGACTCTGCATAGACAGCAACGCAACTGACACATTCAAGACCCAGAAAGGTAGTAAGGACATTGATAAAATAGTCCATGTGCCATAAGTGGTTCGACTGTAATGTTATGAAGCTACAAGAAAAATGAAAGTAACTTCTTTATTAATCAGTTTCTTCTCTTCCCTGTCAGTCTTTGAAGTGTAAGACGTTATTTTTATTTTCCTTGCACACAAAAAGTATTCTTGTAGCTTCATAACACTGCAGTTAAACCAGTTATGTCAAATGGACTATTTTATCAATGTCCTTACTACCTTTCTGGGTCTTGAAAGTGTCAGTTGCGTTGCTGTCTATGCAGGGTCAGAAAGCTCTCAGATTTCATCAAAAATATCTTAATTTGTGTTCGGAAGATGAACGATGGTCTTATGGGTTTGAAACGACATTTAATTAACGACAGAATATTAATTTTTGGGTGAACTATCCCTTTAAATCTTGGGATACAGACAGTACTCTGCACAATATTCTTTGTTGGAATGTATACTGCATATTTTGACAAATTTAGTAGATCATCCATGCATACTGAAATCTGCATACTGTGCACAGTATACATGCTACATTCTCTAGAAATACCTCTAAACCTTAAAGCTCAATCAAAAACAATCAAAGCTTTCATACCCTGTCTTAGATTGTGTGTAGGGCTGTGCGATAATGAAGAAAAATGCGATATAACTCATTAGATAATGCGATATTCGCATTTTTGCAATACGATAATGCCTAAAGTGCCACATGCTCAGATGAAACAGTTTTACTCAGCTGTTACAGAGTCAGTTCAGTAACTTCTATAACTATCTTGTGTCATATATAGAATGGAAAAGTTCATTTATTTCAGTAATTCAACTCAAATTGTGAAACTTGTGTATTAAATAAATCCAGTGCACACAGACTGAAGTAGTTTAAGTCTTTGGTTCTTTTAATTGTGATGATTTTGCCTCACATTTAACTAAAACCCACCAATCTCAACAAATTAGATTATGGTGACATGCCAATCAGCTAATCAACTCAAAACACCTGCAAAGGTTTCCTGAGCCAAAATGGTCTCTCAGTTTGGTTCACTAGGCTACACAATCATGGGGAAGACTGCTGATCTGACAGCTGTCCAGTAGACAATCATTGACACCCTTCACAAGGAGGGTAAGCCACAAACATTCATTGCCAAAGAAGCTGGCTGTTCACAGAGTGCTGTACCCAAGCATGTTAACGGAAAGTTGAGAAAAAGATGCACAACCAACCGAGAGAACCGCATCCTTGAGAGGCTTGTTAAGCAAAATCGATTCAAAAATTTGGGTGAACTTCACAAGGAATGGACTGAGGCTGGGGTCAAGGCAACAAGAGCCACCACACACAGACGTGTCAAGGAATTTGGCTACAGTTGCTGTATTCCTCTTGTTAAGCCACTCCTCAACCACAGATAATGTCAGAGGTGTCTTACCTGGGCTAAGGAGAAGAAGAACTGGACTGTTGCCCAGTGGTCCAAAGTCCTCTTTTCAGATGAGAGCAAGTTTTGTATTTCATTTGGAAACCAAGGTCCTACAGTCTGGAGGAAGGGTGGAGAAGCTCATAGCCCAAGTTGCTTGAAGTCCAGTGTTAAGTTTCCACAGTCTGTGATGATTTGGGGTGCAATGTCATCTGCTGGTGTTGGTCCACTGTGTTTTTGAAAACCACAAAAAGTCACTGCATCCGTTTACCAAGGAATTTTAGAGCACTTCATGCTTCCTTCTGCTGACCAGCTTTTTAAAGATGCTGATTTCATTTTCCAGCAGGATTTGGCACCTGCCCACACTGCCAAAAGCACCAAAAGTTGGTTAAATGACCATGGTATAGGTGTGCTTGACTGCCCAGCAAACTCACCAGACCTGAACCCAATAGAAAATCTAAGGGGGTATTGTCAAGAGGAAAATGAAAAACAAGAGACCAAAAAATGCAGATGAGCTGAAGGCCACTGTCAAAGGAACCTGGGCTTTCATACCACCTCAGCAGTGCCACAGACTGATCACCTCCATGCCACGCCAAATTGAGGCAGTACATATACAGTACAAGTATACAGTGAAGTATTCTAATTTGTTGATTGTGTTAAATGTGAGCCAAAATCATCAGAATTAAAAAAACCAAAGACTTAAACTACGTCAGTCAGTGTGAACTGAATTTATTTAATACACAAGTTTCACAATTTGAGTTGAATTACTAAAACAAATGAACTTTTCCATGACATTCTAATTTATTGAGATGCACCTATATATATATATATATATATATATATATACAGGAACTCCTGTAAAACCACAACAAATTCCTACATAAAGCTAATTCTGATTCTAATCTAACTAGCATACATGTTTCACTTTTTGAGAAGAAAGCACCTACAACAACTTCTGAAAGTAAACGGTAGTGTTTTACTCTAGCATTACATAAAACGTCATTTTAACATTAGTGTAATTTTAACATCAGTTTAGGAACTGAATAATAAAAAGGAAAAAGAAAACACTGTTTAGTCTTCTCTCTATGAATTCAATATGCACTGATTCTTATTTAAGCTACAAAAGTTATTTAGGCAAGAGCAGTGAATGATTTTCTTTTTGTCTTTTGTTCATGGCCCCAAATATTGCAAGCGATATGCATATTGCGTTACGTACATTTGCGATATTTCGATATACTGCACAGCCCTAATTTTGTGCATTTAGGTCTAATATGTGCAAGTTCTTTTTATGAATGTGTCCCATTTTCAAGACTGCTGCAGTGTGCTAGAAACCACTCGCTTACCCTCAGGCCTCCAGCTGAGGAGAATTCAGCTGACTGGCCCTTTAACTTTGGCATGGGCTGCGTTCCAGACAGATGAAAGGGGTCGCAGGGTCGATTTATGACCCATTTCATAAATACTATTAACAGAGAAATGCGAAACCACCCACTTGCACATACCATGCTAATGAAAGCGGGGTTATTGATGAGGCTGGCCATGTCAAAACCCAGTCCTGTAGCCGTCTGCGAGAAGACAACATGCAAAAGCTAATGTTAGAAGTTATTACTCGCTAGATCTCATATTTAATTACTCAACTGGGATACTCAATATACAATAATAAAAAACGAAGATAGACTGATGGTCTTAATGGGATGGATCAAATTTAAATGTAATGATCTATATTTCATGTACAGTACTATGACAGCAGTTTCTTCTACTCACAGGGCTGGACGCTTCTTTTTGTTTCTGCTCTGCAATCTTGAGGTTGGATTTGTAGGTGTCGTTTTCAGGATCTAACGCCAGAGCTTTATTAAAATAAGATATCGCCTCGGGATACTTGCTCATTGAAGTTAGTGCCAATCTAGAATCATAAAGATACATAAAGATTATTAAAATGGAAATTGTTCTGGACACAAAATTAATTCCTAACTTTTAATTTCAGGCAAACTGGTAACTTTTTGGGAATATTAACTATAAATAAATGAATACTAAAACACAACTTGGCTGTTTATGAATTAAATTAAATAAATTTTATCTTTATATTTTCATTTTATTTTTTTTTTATTATTGTGTAACTCTTTTAATATTTATGTTTTGCTTTTATTTTATAGTTGTGTTTTGTTAATAGTTTTTGTTATAGTTAGTTTCCATTGCAACAAGTTTTTATTAATTATCTTAAGTTCATGTTTTTTATATGTAATATTTATGTGTATACTTAGTATTATTTCTATACTATTATGGTATGTATATACTAATATTTAGAATTAGCTTTTATTTTTATGTCTTTATATTTTTAGGCTTTGTTTCAATTTTAGTTTGTTTTTGTCATTTTTATCAGTGTTTTTTTATATTTCTATTAAAAAAATGTATTTCAGTTCTAGTTTTAGTCATTATAATACTTCAACTTATTTTATTTTATAGTTGCATTTTGTTTTTATATTATATTACAATATTTACTATAATAGGTTCATTTAAGTTTCTTAAGTTCAAGTTTTTTATCTAATATTTATGTTTATATTTACTATTATTTCTATACTATTATAGTATTTATATACTAATATTTTGAAATAGCTTATATGTTTTGTATGTTTAGGTTTTATTTTAATTTTAGTTCATGTTTTTGTCATTTTTATTAGTTTGTTTTTTATTAGTTCTATGAAATATTTAATAATACACTTTTAGTAATTTCTATATATATATATATATATATATATAAAAATATTTAATATTATAGTTTCACTTAAGTTTCTTTAAGTTCTTTTATCTAATATTTATGTTTATATTTACTATTATTTCTATACTATTATAGTATTGAATATTTTGAATTACCTTTTATTTTTTATATATATAAATATTTTAATGTATTTTATTTTATACTTATAGTTGCAGTTTTTAAGTTTCTTAAGTTTATGTTTTTTATCTAATATTTATGTTTATATCTAGCATTATATCTATTCAATTATAGTATTTATTACTAATATTTTGAATTAGCTTTTATATTTATATTTTCAAGTTTTAATTTAAATTCTAGTTCAAGTTGTCTTTTCTACTCAGCTTTCACATATTTTTATTTCAGTTTTAATTTGAATCATTTTAACACAAACTTATTTTATTTTATAGCTGTATTTCATTTTTATTGTTTTTTTTTATATAGTTAGGCTTCATGGAAACATTTTGGATTTAAGTTTTTGTTTTCCATCTAATATTTATGTTTTACTTAATTTCAACTCTATTTCGATTAACAACATTTTCTGTAACACTTTACAATAAGGTGTCATTTGTCAACATAATCAAACAATGCACAATACATTTACAATACAGTATTTATTCTTCTTTGTTAATCATTTTAGTTAAAACAAATACAGTTGTTCATTGTTTGTTCATGTTAGTTCACAATGCATTAAGAAATGTTAACAAACACAACTTGTGATTTTTAATAATGCATTAGTAAATATTGAAATTAACATGAACTAAAATGAATAAATGCTTTGTTCATTATTGGTTCATGTTAACTAATGAACCGTATTGTAAAGTGTTACCCAATTTTCAATAGTTTTAGTTTTAGCTAACAATGACAGTTACACCACAATAATTAATGCATCTCACCCCATTCTGCCATAAGCTTTACTGTACGACGGGTCGATAGAAATCGCTCGTTCACAGTCTCCCGTAGCCTCTGTGTAGTTTCCCAGTTTACTATGTGCTGCAGCCCTGAGAGAACAATCCCAGCAGTCAACACCAAACATAAAAACATCAATCTCTATAGGGCTTTTCACACTGCGCTTAACCCCGGGTTATCAACGTTCTAAACACCGCTTTTAACCCCGGGTAAAGAAACGTTTCACACCTGTAATTTGAAAGCGGTGTTAGCACCGCTTTTTACCCGGGGTTATGAAACACTGCTCCGGAGCAGGGTTAGCGCCGCATTGCGGTGCTAAGTTTGTTCAGTGTGAAACGGAGCGGTGTTTGCTTGTTGCTGTTGGACGTATGGCAGCAGACACACGGAAACTTAAGTAGGAGGTGTTTACGTCGCATTTTGGAAATATTTCTGCTTTAAACCATGCAGGCGGGCCAATAGATATCACACAAGCAACGTGCAAACTTTGCGCAATTGTTATGCCGGTGAACGTAAAGTGAAAGTAAAAACACATCGCTTTAACAGCGCTCTCGGAGACGACGAAACACGAATCTACTTCTACTATTTTTAACAATATCTTTGGCTATCGTCGTCACAATATAGGACACAACTCAGCACAGGGAGGTTAACGCGGGCTCAATCAGTGACAGAGACACTGCAAATAAGAACGTTAACCAGGGGTTTAGGAATGTACAGTGTGAAACGTCTGCTAATGAATACCCAGGATTAACAGATAACCCCAGGTATAGTATGAGCAGTGTGAAACGTGATTACAGATAACCCAGGATTCCATTTATCCGGGGTTTAGGATAACCCAGGGTTAACAATTTCAAGTGTGAAAAGTCTATTTGAGTGACACTTTCTCAAGGTGTGAAATCAAAGCGTTCACCTGTTACAGTAATACACTGCGTTTCTTTGGTCCAACTCAATGGCTTTTGTATAACAGTCCACAGCACTGCTATAATTCTCCTCTTTCATGTGGTTATTCCCTGATATAGACAAAAGTCAAACACAGGCATTTGAGTGCACAAAGCATTAAATAATGCATCAATTATTGATCCTGTTTTTATTTGCATCACCACAATGGAAGAATGTGATGACAGATGCCTTTTAGTTATACATAATGCGTCCTAAAAGAGTGTTTCGAGTCTAAATAGTAGGAAAGTGTGACGTGCCCTCATTTTTCAGCTGCTCAGCTCTTTCAATGTCCTCTGCAGATGGAAACGTCTCAGGTAATGAAACAATATCATTCTGTAAACAACAGTTAGACAAGAAACTTTGGCAAAGTGTGCCGAAAATCTTGCTTATCTACTGCATTAGAGTTAAAACAGTCATCAAAATAAGTAAGGAAACAGGTTGGTGTGTGATAAATGTAGTTACTTTGAGGAGGGAATTGAGGAATATCTCTCTCAGGGGCTGAGGGGCGGCAAGATGGTAGTCGCTGGAGCTGATCTTGAAAGTCGTCTCCAGACACTGTACTGCAACTGTAAATAGGAGAAAAATATATTCAAAATTAGGCAAAATGTTACAATGCCGATGTGTGTGTGTTTCTTCAACAATGGGCACTAACATAGTTAAGTGGTTTTCTTTGAATTGTTTTCTGAATGTAATGTAAAATGTTATCTGTAAAACATGTCAAATGATTCACTGAAATAAAAGATAAAAATATACTATTTCAGTATTTACTGTGTGAAAATTAATTATACCTATTTTTACACAAACTATGATTGTTGCACAGTTGTGATGCCATTTATCACAAACAGTTTTGTCATAAATAAAATTTGTGTACTTGGTACATGGTCAGTAAAGAACATGTTTGGTAACAAAAAAACTTATCTTTTACTTATTAACATAATTTTCAAATTAACTGTACTTTTGTTATATTATGCAAAACGTATGGCATTTATTTATGTTTATTTAGGATATATATAATGCTAGCTACAAAACCAGACTTAGTAAGGCAAAGTAGTTTAGTAGTTTTTTCTCAAAAGTGTGAAAATTTTATGAAGAAAATTTTTTTAAATTAACAAAATTTTGTTTAAAATTAAAAATGTTTATTCAGAATGTTATACTAGCTATGAAACCAGACTTAGTAAGACAGTAGTTTGCCATTTATTAAAAAATGGTAAAATTTAAATGACAAAACTGTGAAATGGTAGGGCGTTGGTTAAGAAGAAAAATTAAGAATGTTCGGTTAAGAAAAAAATAAGACAAATTATTTATTTATGTTTATTTAGAATATAATGCTAACCATGAAACCAGACTTAGTAAGACAAAGTAGTTAGCCATTTATTAAAAATTAAAAAATAGTGAAATTTAAATGACAAAAATTTGAAATGGTAGGAAGTTGGTTAAGAAAAAAAATCAAGAATTTTTGGTTAAGAAAAAAATAAGACAAATTATTTATTTATGTTTATTTAAGATATATAATGCTAGCTATGAAACCAAACTTAGTAAGACAAAGTAGTTGGCCATTTATTAAAAAAGGGTCAAATTTAAATGACAAAAGTGTAAAATGGTAGGACGTTGGTTAAGAAAAAACAAAGAAAAATTAAGAATTTTTCGTAAAAAAAAGAAAGAAAAAAACAGAAACCAGACTTAGTGAGGCAAAGTAGTTTATTACAAAAAACTGTAAAATGACAAGAATGTGAAAATTATATGAAGAAAAAAATAAATACAAATTTTTGGTAAAGAAAATTGGTAAATAATATTTATTTATGTTTATTTAGAATTTTTGTTTAAGAAAAAAATGTGTTGGTTAAGATTTTGTTTATGTTTATTTAGAACAGGGGTTTTCAACCTTTTAGGACATGCGCCCCCCCAAGTTTGTCTAATTTCATTCGCGCCCGGCCCGCAAGCCTCTTTGCCCATATAAAAATAAGCAGCTGCAACACACTTTTGCTCAGTTTTAGGTCTGTGAAAACAACTGATGTTTTTGTTCTGTTTGACCATCTTCATATCCTCACTACATAATGCTACATGAGCAATGAAAAGTTTGAATATGATTCATAACAAATGCAAATATACAAACCTTAAAAATAAAAATTATATTAAAAAAATCCCCAAATTCATCCATAAAAGAAGGATTTTTCCAAATGTTTTTAATATTTAAATTTTACTTTATTCACTCAATATCCAAATAAAAGTCTCAAAGTAATCTTACAAGAAAATGTAAGTATTTTACATGTCTACAAATGTGAAGGTGAATGAATTTTTATAAAGATGGGACATGTTTTCTCTAGCAATCAGACTGCCCCCTAGTGGATGCCTAAAACATTGATAGCTGGTGAACGCCTCGCGCCCCCCTTAACAGGTGATGGCGCCCCCCTGGGGGGGCGCGCCCCACAGGTTGAAAACCCCTGATTTAGAATATAATGTTAGCAATGAAACCAGATTTGGTTAGACAAAGTAGTTGGCCATTTTATTATTAAAAAAAAAAATGTAAAATTTAAATGACATTAATTTTAAATGATATGAAGTTGGTTAAGAAAAAAAGAGGGGAAAAAAATGTTGTTTTTAAAAAATAACAAATATTTATTTATGGTAAAACGGCGATGTAGGACGATTTTGAAAATGGAGGAGAAAATTAGACGGAAGTACGCATGCACATCACAGAGCTAGACAAGACTTTAAGGTTTAAAAGTATATAAATATAGATTTTTTAGAAAAATTGATTGTTTCTCTAGATAAGACCCTTATTCCTCAAATGGGATCGTTTAGAGCTCTTTGACGCTGCATTTAAACTGCGTTTTTAAAGTTCAAACTCATGGGCACCACTGAAGTCCTCTTTATGGAGAAAAATCCTGGAATGTTTTCCTCAAAAATCTTAATTTCTTTGCGACTGAAGACAAAAACACATGAACATTTTGGGTCACATGGAGGTGAGTAAATTATCAGGGATTTTTTATCCCTGTGTTGTTGGCAGTCATGAACTTGTCTCTCTAAGTACACTTAATTGGCCTTATAATTAATATTATATTATCTGCAAGTACAGTTTTTAATACTTTGGAGATTTGAATACCAATAATCCTAAAGTTGACAAATATTAGTTAGTTAATCAACCTAACTGATATATCACAATAATATATATCATCCGATATATCATTAATAATAACGTCAGACAAGCACAACAGTTTGCTGTGGTGATTTTCAGACAGTGCCCAGAATGTGAACAGCCAGTCAAAGAGTACAAAAAAGGCCTGTGACTTTAAATGTTTTAAACATGAGGGTGACCTACCGTCCAGACTTTCCTGTTCATCTGAATTCAGCGAGCCACAGCGAGTCTGATCTCTGAGGAACTGAACGATAGAATATGCCAAGCGCTTTTCCACTGCCATTTTGTCTGGGAGAAACCTGGGGAAAGATTTATTAAAAAAGAATTGCTGTAAAAGGTCCTTTTTAATTAAATCAGGCAGGACGTTACAGGAAAATCTGGCATGGATAGGTCAACTGAAAGAGCAATAATCATATAACAATAGGCCATAGAGACATTTTCCACTTTCAAAATATTCAATAAAACAGAAAACATACTTTATAAATTGACAAGTAACCAACTTGGCTCGTCTATACTAAGCATATTTATACATGTCATGTTGTTGCAGGGGTTAATTACATAACATTCATCTGTCAATTACTTGATAAGCTTCTCCTCATCAAAGCTATACGGTTGTAAACTGAAATATAAAACTGTTCTGATCTATTACATAGCACACAGCTTCATGCTACTGTAATACACAGTGTGTTATTCATGGATAACAAAAGCCAAAACACACATGATGCAGTTATGATGTAATGCTGACAGAGGAATCACAATTTCATCCTACAACATGAAATATGATTTAATCTTATGTATATATCACAATAACCCCGTTAGCTGTAGATGAGCAGTAGTCTGTGCCTCACAGATGGTTGGATGTTTACATTGGTTTACACAGAGGAGATTGCAGGAGGCTGTGCAATGGCTGAAGACATTCGCAGTTTAATTAACCAAGAGAAGAAATCTTGCAAACGTACGTCTCTGGTACTCTTTAGGACCCCCGCAGCTCACATACAGCTCAAAATATCAATAACATTATATAGTCTTGTGGATGCTGTGCGCGCCCCCGCCCACCTACCTGGAGAAAGTACCCGCAGCGCTCGTTCCAGCCACGGCGTCATGAACACTCGCGTAACTGATGCGCAACACAGCGCACGCGCAGTCCCGCCGGAAATGGCTCTGTTCAGGGACTACAATAAAGATTTTATGAACCCTACTACGGAAAAGGGGCTTTTTCATAATTTATATAATGTGCTTTTGTGTGTGTGTTTATAAATAATGTGTCCATTATTTATTTCATTGTAATAGTCTTAACTGCCTCGAATTCAAATAACTCTTAGTGTAACATAACACATTTCTAATGAAATGTAATTATGAAAGTAATAATGAAATAAAATGTAAAAAAAGAAGATCTCTAACACTAGCTTTTTCTTTTTTATTCGATCTATTTTCCTTTTATTTATTATATAATCAAAAAATCTCTTGCTACGTGTTATTGCTCTTTTGTTGATTTTGATTGTACTCTTTTATAAGTCACTTGGATAAAAACGTCTGCTAAATGTCTAAATGTAAATGTAATAATAACAAGAAGAAACCGATTATTTATATAAATAATAATAATAATAATAAAATGATATATCAATAATTATTTGTGTGTGTGTCCATTATATATTTAATAATAACATGAATCCATAAATGAAATAATAATTATACAGTACTAATATAAATAATATTATTTAAATGATACACAATTATTTCTATAATTTATTTATAGCATCACAATGAAATAACAATTATATGTCTGTGTCCCCCATAAATAAATATATATATATATATATATATATATATATATATACACTATGGATGTTTACATATTTAGTAAATTTTTCATGTATATGTTCATGTTCATAATTTATTTTGTTATTTAATTAAAAAACAGCTTATAAAAATTGGAATTAAACTCATATAACATGTTTGAATTAAATTGAAACGAAATAAAAAGGAATATGAATATGATGATAGTAGTAATAATAATAACAACAATAAATAGATTATTTATTTATATAAATAATGTGAATAATAAAATGAAATAGTAATTGCATGTCTGTGTCCCGCTATGTATGAATTAACTTTAGATGTTTTACATATTTTGTGATTTGTTTTCATGTATATTTTCATGTTTATCATTTATTTTATGTATTAAATAACAGCTAATAAAACAAGCTTAAATTCATTTAAAATGTTTGAATTAAACTGAAACGAAATTAAAGAAATTTGATGATGATGATGATGATGATGATGATAATAATAATAATAATAAATAGATTATTTATATAAATAATATGAATAATGAAATTAAATAAAATTACATTTAATAAATAAAATTACATAAAATAATTATTTGTGTTTGTGTCCATTATTTATTTATTTATTTGTTTATTTGTGTGTGTGTGTGTGTGTGTGTGTGTGTGTGTATACAAGTTTATTTTGTATTTTGGTCACATGGTTACAAAAAACGGAAAGAGAAAAAATAAATAACACCTCGTAAAAATTTTGCTTAAATTAATTGAACATGTTTGAGTTAAATTGAAACGAAATGAAAGAAACACTTTTAAAGCTGAAGTTGTTGTTCGTGTGATGGACCTGTAAAATGAAGTAAAAAAAAATCATGTCACCGTTACCTGTTTAATATTCATAAGCCAATCTTTCACCGCATTAATTAATTCGCCATCTGACTAGGTCCCGCCTACCAGCGTCAACGTTTTAGCCAATCAGAATGCTCTGTCTGGCGAAGGTCAGGTTACGTAATTAATATTCACAAGCCAAGCCTTCACCGTAGTAGCAAAAATAGTAGTAGTATTGGTTTAACGGTCGAGTGTGACGGTAGGAGTTACATCCCAATTCTGCACGCTGCACGTATGAAACTCTAGGCATGCAATGTTTATCCTCGGCATTTCTGTGACCCAAGCGGTTAGAAGGTATTGTGAATTTTGTTATTTAACACACTCAATACTGTATATGTAGTTTGAATGCTTTGCCAGTAGTACTACTACGTTACTATTAACCAACTGCATGAACCTGACTGGGCTCAAATAGACAAACTATAAATGCTCGGACTTTCTTGGTCTTACCTTACAAAGCATTAGTATGAGGGGATATCTGGTTTTAGTCAGGTTATCTCATTAGCTCCTCTCAAAACTAGGCAATGCAACTGGCATATGTGAAGTGGTATAACTGTAGCACAAGCAGATCAGGTTCGCATTCCCTATTTTGAAAGACATGTGAAAGTGTCCATCGTTAGTACGGAAAACATTCACAGCACGCAGCCCTGCACGGCACTCGTTTCTCCTCTTTCAGTATTATCTATAGGAATGTGTAGCTTTTCTTTTTCTAAAGTTACAAGAAGCCATATAGAAGTGCGCATGCAATGCATGCAGGGTAATATTTGCAGAGTGGTCAGTCACTGGCTCTTTCTTTAATACACTGCAGAGTTATTTTCTCCAGCTCAAAGCTCAGGATGACACTTCAAAATGGATCAGTCATATCCGCCCACAACTGCTCCAGCACAGCTGACAAGAACAACAACCTGCGATGGGATCTGACTCCAGAGGAGATCAGACATCAGACACAGAGACTCATCCAGCGGATAAAGCAAGCTTATGACACAGTGGGCTCGGTTGACATTGGGAAGGTGTGCTTTGAGAACACATTGCAAGTCATTGCAAATGCAAAAGCAGATTATGCTGGTGAGTGGTGGAACAATAACATACATTTTGAATTAATGTTGTTTTTGTGCTGTCATATTTACTGTGTTGTACTCTGTTTCAGCTTCACGGCATGTGTTGGACTTTCCTCAGTATGTTTCTCCATGTAAAGAGGTGAGATTGGCGAGCACAGAGGCTGACAAACGCCTGTCGGATTTCGATGTTGAAGTGAGCATGAGGGCAGACGTGTTTCAGAGACTTATAGCTCTGCAGGTAACACTCGCTGCACGTTTTATTTTATTATCTTACTTTATTTTACTTTTTTGTTTTAAGATATGTAATATTTATATTGATTTATATTGTACATTTATTTGATCTAAAGTACAGCAAAAACGGTAACGTTTTGAAATGTTTTTACTATTTAAAATATTTAAAATATTTTCTAATTGAATATATTTTAAAATGTAATTTATTCCTGTGATTTCAATGCGGAATTTTCAGCATTCAAATCATTCTAATATTCAGATAAAAAAAAAAAAATCTATATATATATATATATATATATATATATATATATAATTTATATAATATTTATTTATTTATTTATTTATTTTATTATCGGACTATTAGAATGATTTGAATGCTGAAAATTACTATATATAGATAGATAGATAGATAGATGGATAGAAAGTTTAGAAGAACAGCATTTGTTTTAAAAATAAAAACCTTTTGTAACATTATAAATGTCTTTATCACCACTTTTGATCAGTTTAAAGGATCCTTGCTGAATAAAAGTACTAATTTATATAATTTTTTCCCTCCCCAAAAATAAAAATGATACTGACTCCAAACTTTTGAATGGTATAATGTTACAAATCTTTTTATTTCAGAAAAAGAATCCTGAAAAAATGCACTCAACTGTTTTAAATATTGATGATAATAATAATAATTTAAAACGTTTTTTGAACGGCATATCAGCATATTAAAATGATTTCTGAAGGATCATGTGACACTGAAGACTGGAATAATAATGCTGAAATATTAGCTTTGATCACTGAAGAATATATTGAAATATATTACATTTATAATATATTCAAATAGAAAACAGTTATTTTAAATAGTAAAAATATTTCAAACTTTTACTGTATTTGCTGTACTTTGGATCAAATAAATCTAGGCTTGGTGAGCTAAAGAGATGTCTTTAAAAACATTGAAAAACCTAATGTTCAAAAACTTTTGACTGGTAGTGTATATTATTTAATTTTCTTCTTTTTTTTTTTTTTTAATTTAATTACTTAATTTATTTGGTTAATTATGTCAAATGAGTGGCGTGTCTAAAGGCACAGTATTTATGAAACATTAT
Organism: Cirrhinus molitorella; assembly: GCA_033026305.1. Classification (NCBI taxonomy): domain Eukaryota; kingdom Metazoa; phylum Chordata; class Actinopteri; order Cypriniformes; family Cyprinidae; genus Cirrhinus; species Cirrhinus molitorella. The sequence continues at coordinate 30,463,853 of CM065139.1, read as the reverse complement.
GCAAACTGTCTTAAAGGCATAGTTTACCCAAAAATGAAAACTCAGTCAGTTATTGCTCATCCTCATTTCAATCCAATCTTATATCGAATATGTGTGTTTTTGTACTATATAGCTGTTGAAAAACAGTACATAATATTGTGAGACAAGTAGCATATCTGAATTTTTTATAGAACAGTTCTTTCTGGTGCTTGAATCTGATTGGCTGAGAGGAGTGCAATATTCTAGTGAATAAAGAACAGAAAAAAAAAACACTTTTTTGTGTCATGGAATGTAGTTTTAAGTGTTTTTAGGTGATAATGTACTTGTTTAGACTTCAAATATGCAGTTTGTTAATAAAGATAACATCTATATGAAAATTAACTTCAATGTTTTTGGACATGTGAGCTCTAGATTGTCAGCGGCCACTCAGCTCTCATGAACCCGCCGAGAGCAGCCTCACCTCGGCCAGATCTTCTGGAATTTGCCATTGGCTCTGATGTCTCCATAGTGGATAAACATGAGATATAATTAGTTTTAAGTAAATCTACTGGGCAGTCTTTGGTCTCATTAATCTTATTTGTTACAGAGCAAATATCTCATTACCTTATATTTTATGTAAATTCCTGTTTTCAAAAGGAACTTCAAATTGTATTTTCATTTGTGACCCTGGACCACAGAACCAATCATAAGTGTAAATGTTTCCATAAACTGAGATTTATACATCATCTGAAAGCTGTTAGGATAGGACAATATTTGTCCAAGATACAGCTATTTACAAATCTGTAATCTGAGGGTGAAATAAAATCTAAATATTGATAAAATCGCCCTTAAAGTTGTCCAAGTTAATACTTAGCATTGCATATTACTAATCAAAAATTAAGTTTTGATATATGTGTGGTAGGAAATTACAAAATATCTTCATGGAACATGATCTTTACTTAATGTCCTAATGATTTTTGGCATAAAAGAAAAATATATAATTTTGACCCATAAAATGTATTTTTGGCTATTGCTCCTGATTTTCATATGAGGACACGTAAATTGTCACCAAACGCAATTGCAAATCTTGCATTACTGTTTACGTTTTTGCTTTCGCGAAAGCACAGTGACTGCCAAATTTCAAATAGAAAAGCAAAGTCCATTTGCAACTGTATTTCCCACGTCTTACAACTTATGACCCTGTCATATTTAAATAGCAATATTAATCTTGAATGAATGAATATGTGTTATTGTTTTTTTGATTGAAGGTCATTAATATCAGGTCATACCAGGTCATTAATATCTGTCAGCGCTCATCATTGGAGAACTTAATCTCTGGGTCCTAAAATGACATCTGGCAAGTTGGTCACCAGGTCCCGTTTCATAGGAGTGACCCATAAAATGAAGCATTTGGCAGTGTTGGCTGAGCCCATTGAGGCTTTGTCCAAAACAGTTTCGTATTGCGGAGTTGCTAATTAAAATGATCATCTGAGTGGAGATCTCTCTGGCTATTTTCCGCTGTCCTACTCCAACTTGACGAGGCTGTCTCTCTCCAGGGCATTTACAGCCCTATCTAATGAAGCTATAATGAATGAGCGCACTATTTCTGCTAAAGGCCAGTGTGAAGTCCTCACTGTCCTCATTGTGACCCTCTGGAGGAGTCCATTCATAGGAAAGCATGTGACACTTGTACGGTGTCGGGCCCATGTAGTGCAGGCTTGGCCTGGTGTCAGACGCAGCAGTAAACTACAGGCATTCACAATGCGTGCCTCAGCATTTCCCACTTTATCTTTATAGGAAAAACAATCCGGTGATTTATTGCCCGAGTCTGAGAGATTCCTGGGACGACTCATAAAATTGGGGAAACGGAATGGATTGCACTTGTCCAAGGATATACAAGAAGTAGGTTTGTTTTATTTGTTTACTACAGACTTATATGTTGTTTTGTATATTATTTTGTTATATGTTACATTATATTTGAATAAACTCTTAATGCTTTTTTAGCCAATTTTGATGTGTAAATGGGCTTAATCTAGAAATGGACACCAAAGAAAACAGTGTTTATTTTTTGCAAAAACAACACTTAGCTCTGAAACAAAAGTATAATAATAATGATACAATTTAAATAATAAACGTACATTTTAGGGCTGCACGATATTGGAAAAAACTCACATTGCGATATTTTGCTTTTCTGTGATAAATATTGCGATATGAAAATAAAAAATCATCAGATTACTTGAATAGCTCTTTGGAAAAAAGGGATGATTTTATAGTTGAGTAAATCAGCATTGAAAATAAATTACAAACATAGATAAAGTTAATAGAACAAAGATACAAATAAAATAAAACAGACTTTATAGTCTAACAGTATTCAGGTACAGAAATTGAATAATCAAATGTAAAATTGCACTGCATATTCTTCACTGTATAAATGTAATCTAATAAATCTGTGTCAAAGCTAAAAAGTGATTGTTCTCTGTGTTTTGCTGTTTGATTAACATTCATGACACAGAAAGCCTCAGGAATATTAAACTGCTGCGAACCTGTTACACATCCATTTTCTTTCTCAGTTGTTTATCTTCACCTAAGCCACAAGCAACTGTGTTTACAAGGATACTTGCAGAGACCTGTATTTTGACATAGTTTCGCGTGTATGTGTCAGGCATAAAATAGCAGCGGAAGTGAACGGAACTCCGTGTTCACATGCATCTGCGTGGCTTTCACCGTGTCAACACCGGGCGCGAGCGTCGCGACGCGCCAAATGCGATAGAACACAGTATAATCAGTGATGCTGTCTGCACTGGACGCGAGCGGCGCGACAAAATACTGTAGAAGTCATTATAATGATGCTCCCTGCACTGGATGCGGCGCGGCACGTCAAATACCCGAAAGTAAACTGCCGCGTTCCATTTATGTGTACTCACACAAAGTTCAAATGATATGCAACAGTCGCTTTTGTCGCGTCCAGTGTTTAGACAGACTTTCACTTTACATGTTGCGGCACAGGCAGCGCGACACGACAGCTGTCGCGTCCGGTGTAGACAAGGTGTCTGTGTGTAAGCAAAGAAAAGACGATCAGTAGCCTATAAATAAATATAACGATCAGTATAGGCTACTAAACATCGCACGTCCTGCGATGTGACTATTGCGGATGAGCACATCGCGATATCGATGCTGAAACGATGTATCGTGCAGCCCTAATAAATCATGTATAAAATATTTGTTTATACATATCATTTAAGTCATAATATTAAAATAAGTGTAAGTCTAGATTAATACATTTAAATTAATTTTCAAAGTAAATATTTATAACTTTGGAGGGTTTCTGTGGGTCTTAAAAAGTCAGAATTCATCCTTCCTCAAATTAAGGCCTAAAAAGCAAGGAGAAATTCACTTCCAGAACAAAAATGTACAGATAATTTACTCACCTCCTTGTCATCCAAGTAAAGTCCATTATATGGAGAAAAATCTTGAAATGTTTTTCTCAAAAAATATAATTTCTTTACTACTGAAGAAAGAAACACATGAACATCTTGGATGACAAGGGTGAGTAAATTACCTGTGATGTTTTGTTCTGGAAGTGAAATTCTTTAAATTGAAGCAAAAAGACTTAAATTAATGAAGTCAAGGCATTTAATGTGGCATTTTATAGCTAATTGTCTTGTGCAAATATCTAAACATCCTTAAATCAAGATGCATAAATTTGAGATGAAAACTAAATAAATGAAGTCTTGTGGTATGAGTACTTTTACTGTTCCTGGCTGGTGGAACGATCTTCCTACCCCTATCCGGAATGCTGATTCCCTGACAAGCTTCAAGCGACAGCTTAAAACTCATCTCTTTCAACTCTATTTGCTGTTACCATAAAAAAAAAAAAAAAAATTATTAATCTCTTTATTCCTTCCCTTTCTAGCTTGTACTTGTCTGAAGCACCACTTGAAATCTGGTATTATAGCACTGCCTGTGTCTGTTTGTCTCCTTAAGAAGAATCGCTCTATGTTCTCCCAACTGTATGTCGCTTTGGACAAAAGCGTCTGCCAAATGCCTAAATGTAAATGAGTAATGTAACAAAATTAAGTGAGTTTAGCTTTAAACAAGAACAACCATCTGTCAGTGGGCTATGAAAATTGTTTTCCCTTTTTTATTAAGATTTTTTTGACCTCATTGGCAGATTTTTTTTTCTTCTTTTAGTCATAAGCTTAATTTTGATCAAGTTCTCAGAAAACAAGTTGTGAAGAACATTACTTTCTATTGTAGATCAAGTTGTGTTTTCAAACTCTGAAATATAGCTAAAATAAAACATTTACAGTCTTAAAGAGACCATATTGTACTTCATTTAATTAATCCCATCAGTTGTCTTTTAAAGAGTCTGAAACTTATGAAAACTTTGTCAAGGAAAGTAGATATTTGAAAAACTCTGTATTTTTGCAAAAATAAAAGCACTAAAAACATTTATGTGTGAAATCATAGCAATACATTTTAAATAATAAATGTATGTTTAAAACCATGTATAAAATATTTGTTTATACATATAAACATCATTTTAAGTTATAATATTAAAACGATAAATGTAAATCTAGATTAATACATTTAAATTAATTTAAAAAGTAAACATTTATAACTTTGCAGGTCTCATAATTCATTCTGTTAGACCTACAATGGTCTTAAATTTAAATTTTTAAAAACAAGGCATTTAATGTGGCATGCACTGCAAATAATGAATATCTTTGTTTTCCAGTACAAATATCAAAACATTTTAAAATCAAGATGCATGTATGTGGGATGCAAACTTGACAAAATTAAGCGAGTTTAAGCTTCGAACAAGAACAACCATCTGTCAGTGGGGTATGAAAATGTTTTTTATAAATTAAATTAAGATTTTTCTGACCTTCTTTTTTTTTAAGCTTCATTTTGATCAATTTCTCAGAAAACAAGACTTCTTATCTTAAGTCATTTTGCTTCTCAAGTAAATATGTCTTGGTTTAAGAATTTGGAAAACCAGACAAGAAAAGCTGTGAAGAACATTACCTTCTATACATCAAGTTATGTTTTCAAAGTCTGAAATATAGCTAATATAAAACATTTAATTAATCCCGTCAATTGTCAAGAGTCTGAAACTTATGAAAACTTTGTCAAGAAAAAGTAGATATTTGAAATCAAAAGTCTTGAAAATTGTAAAAATCTAGTTATTGATTATTTTAATTGGTCTTTCAGTGTCTGTTTCTTCTTTACTCAGGAAATCAAGTCAATCTCTAAGCAAATCAGTGAACTCTCCATTGATTTCAACCAAAATTTGAATGAAGAAAATACAGTGCTGTTGTTCTCAGAACAAGAGCTCGGTAAGCATGTTTATCTTTGATGTAACAGCTGTTCTAGTGAATTCATCTTGTACACTCTAAAAAAAAAGCTGGGTTAAAACAACCCAATTTGGGTTATTTTGGTAACCCAATGCTGGGTTAAATATGGGCAAACCCAGCGTTGGGATAGTTTAACCCAGCCATTTGGGTTAAATCTTTGAACCAACATGCTGCTAACTCAAATATTGAATAAAAATTACTATTGCTGCCTTAAAATAAACTAAATTATTGGAAATTAAAAAGCAGACACAGAATTACTAGAGACAAAAGTAATAATTCAAAATGCAAACATTTATTAAGTGAAAACACCCATGGACAAAAACATAAGAAAATTATGAATTATACAGCATAAAGAGAAAGAGTTTTCAACTTTGCATACATTTGAACTCGTTTAACAAGCATTTTAGAAATAAAAATCAAACATTTAAGTAATATTTGATTTTGAGTGTATTAAATGGTTCTCTGTTATCCTTTTTAACCAAAATAGTGCAGATTCTCATGCCAGCGTGTCGCTGAAATCTGGGCTATGGGCTTCTATTCCCCAAGGAAACTGCGAACTTCAGACCTCTGCCTGGCGTTTCACTCCTAGCTAAAAAAGATGCCGTGACTTCATAACGTGTCAATAATCAAACAGTACAGATGTGTGAGAACATATTTTAACATCCGAATTATTTAGAAGCAGTATTATAGCGAATAAAATCATTTTATCTAATGCAAGGCAGGATGTTTCCATAATGTGAAACGACATCTCGTCTGTATGTTGCGTTGCGGAAAGTAAAATCATTTATAGCACATTAAAGACTTTATAGATGGAATAAAATGTATACAAACCTAGGCCTGCACGATTAATCGTTTGTAAACCGAAATTGCAATTTGAAAGGGTGCGATTTTCAAATCGCAAGAGCTGCGATTATTTCGTTTGACTATCAGATATGGTAACAAGCATATACATCGTTTTTGACAGTTTGTTCTATGTGCATATTACGTCTTCTTGCGTATATTATGTTTGATGCGAATTTAACCAATAGGGGGCATTTTAACACTGCATGTACTGACTGAAGGAGCAAATAACGGGAAGCGGGAAGCACTTGGCGGTGCTGAGTGTGCATTCTACAATTTGATTTCCTTATGTCTAAACGAAGACTTATGGCGTGAGGCTCACGAACACATCTGGGGCCAGTTGCATAAACTTAGCCTCTATGTTAAGAAAGTTATAGTCTTAAATACTACTTTGAGCAACCATCAGTTAACCAAAGGGTTACCAGTCTTATTTTTTGGATTCAACTTGAACCAATCTACATTTTTCTGTACCTAAATAAAAAAAAATATGTCCAGTCTCAAAGAAAAATTAGCTGACTAACATTTTAAGACTAGTCTAAACCTTTTATGCAACGGGCCCCTGTAATTATGCTTTGTTTTGTTTTGATATAAATTTGTTGTATTGCCACGTGATGTTGCAACTTTAATCAAACCACATCAAACCTGTAGCACTTTTAAGAAGTAGTAAAATCGCATTTTAAATCGCAAATTGCAATTTTGATTAGAAAAATCGCAATTAGATTTTTTCTCCAAATCGTGCAGCCCTATACAAACCTTGATTTCACTGAAGAAGTCCACTAGATCGGCGGCACTGACACTGAGGAGAAAAGTCTGTGCTGCAAACAGCTGGGTTAAAGTGCACAGGTTATTTCATCTGAGGGAGGGGGAGGGGTGCATAGTTTCAGCGGTCAGTGAGATTGACCCAGCCACTAACCCAATGGCTGGGTTACACAAAAAACTACCCAACACTGGCAAAATAACCCAACATAATGGCCCAATAGGCATAACCCAGAAATTGGGTTAAAAAACAACCCAGCGTTTTTTAGAGTGTACACAAGTTTTCCTGCTTCCTTTATCAAGTGGGTCTTGCGGAAAGCTATGTGAACGGTCTTGAGAAAACAGAAGATGGCCAGTATAAGGTCACCCTTGCGTATCCACACTACTTCCCCCTGATGAAAAGATGTCATGTTCCTGAAACCAGGAAGAAGATGGAGGTGGCCTTTCACAGCAGGTGCAAAGATGTACGTTCACATTTTAATTAGAGTTCAGTTAGGCAAAACAGGAATGAAAAAGGGTAATTTTCAGTTCAAATCTATTTTCCAGGCCTGGCGAGACATGAAAATGAAACTTAAAAGTCATGTTCTAGTTGCACTATTAACATTTGCTTTGTTTTTAGGTGAACACTGCTATTCTGGAACAGCTGATTGAGTTGAGGGCAAGGCTAGCCAAACTCCTGGGCTTCAGCAGTCATGCCAATTATGTGCTGGAAATGACCATGGCCAAAAATTCAGAAAATGTGGAACAATTTCTGGGTATGTTTCTTCTCTTTTTGTTGTGTTAAGGATCAGCGTTTTTCATTCAGGCATGGACAGGTTAAGTCTGGAGTAATGGGCAGTTTGGTGACCCTTGTCATCATGTTTTGTTGTTAAAGTGACATGACAGTTTTATGCTGTTGTCATCTGTGTGTGGTGTAGCAGAGACTCGCCTCATGGATATTGGTTGTGTTTGCTGTCGTTTATTAGACTTAATTTATTTTTATAACCATATGACAGATATAATATTCTAGGCAAATTTACTGATGAGAATGAAAAAACTAAAAAACACATTCAAGATGTTTTAATGTCATTATGTTGCATATAACATAATGTAAATTTTATATATGATTCTATGTTTTTAAAAAAATTTTTTTAATGAAGTCTGTTATGCTCACCAAGGCTGCTTTTATTTGATTAAAACTTGTAAAATGCAATTTATTCCTGTGATCAAAGCTGAATTTTCTGCATCATTACTTCAGTCTTCAGTGTCACATGATCCTTCAGAAATCATTCTATATATTGATTTGCTACTCAATTTATCAATTATTTTATTTTATATTATTTATATAAATTTTTATAAATATATTTTATTTTATTTTCTAATATTTATATTATTATATTTAGTATTATTTATTATTTTCAGTGCTCAGTTGTTTATAATGATTAATTATATTATCTATGTTTTTGCTTCTCAGTATTTTTGTGGAAAGTGATACTTTTCAGGATTCTTTCAATATAAAGTTCATAAGAACAGCATTTATTTATAATATAATCTTTTGTAACATTATGAATGTAAGTACTTTCACACTTGATCAATTTAATGCATCTTTAGTGAATAAAAGTAGGAATAAATGTTCATTCATATATGGGTCATTCTACAGAATTGGTCCAAAATCAGAGTTGGAAAAAGTGTCTTTTTCTAAAAAAAAAAAAAAAATGTATGTATGTAATTTGTATAATATCCAGTGTACACATTTCTAGTAATTGTGTAATAGTAAATTCTCATTCTCATTTTTCATTACCGAAATACAGTAATATATCATTATCATAATATATATCATAATTAAAAAGGTTATATTGACCTATTAAGGTTTTGCTTGCATCTAAGTAAATATATATATATATATATATTTACAATGTAAATGCAAGCAAAACCTTAATAGGTCAATATATATATATATACATATATATATATATATACATATATATATATATATATATATATATATACATTTTTTTTTTCTTTTCTATTTTATTAAAAACATTTCAGAGGTAAATTAATAACAATTACAATTTTACCAAAATTTCAAGTGTGCTTTATGAGATTTGTTGTGTTTTAAATCCATTTTTTCTTCGTAAAAGGCAAAAAGTTGATCATACTGATTTCAAACTTAAGGATTTATTAGTCTGAATATACACTGAACCAAACACTATTATAACATTTTAGTTGATAATTCAATATACTTTATTTTTGATAAAACATCCTATGTTTCGGTAGTGACTGCACATTTTCGGTAGTGACACGGTAATGTTTTAGTAGTGAACACATCACAGAATTTTATCTTGCATACTAAAACACTACTAAACATACAAAAAAAAAACTAAAAAAAATAGCTGTACTAAAATTTTGTATATGTGCTCCCTTTTGTCACTACCGAAACAATGATGACATGTTTCAGTCGTAACTGTTTCAGTAATGACAATTTTATGGGGTAACACCCCAAAAAACAAGTATGTCACTACTAAAATGCCACTAAATGTTTTGGTCATGACTGTTTCGGTAGTGACAATTTTAGATACTATTGAACCTAGCTCAAAGATGCTAATCATATTCAGTAGTCACATGAAAAATGCGTGGACACATAATTTTTTAACATAAAGTTCATAATTTACAAAGAAAATATATAGATTTCTTTAAACTTCAGTTTATAAAGAATAAAAAAGATGCTTTAAAAAACAACAATGGAATAAAATACAAAAATATTTCTATATCATTTGCATAAGTTGAAATTTATGGGTTAGGGTTTGGGACAGCCACCTCCTAATTGAAAGTACCCATTAAATGATGATTGTATAAATATTAAGCTTACTGATATTTTAAATATTGTTGTGGGTTTCAATAGATAATAGAAGGATCTTAGTAAACATCTAAGATTTGAATACTTAAATGTTTTTTAAATGTGTTTTTTGGTTGTGGGATAGCAGTTTGCACCAGTTCTGTAGAATGGCCCATATATGAATAAAATATAAATATTCATTGATGAGCCCAAATATTATGACCACCCACAGGTGAAGCAAATGTAGTTGATTATTTCGTAACAACAGCTCATGTAAAGTTCAGGGCTATATCAGTCGTACTCACCATGATGGATATGGGTGAAATGGCAATCTTGTCACCCAGAACATGTTGTTCAGAAATGATTTGAGGAACATGAGTTCAAAGTGTTGCCTAGATTCTCCAGATCTCAATCCCATCAAGCATTTGTGGGATGTTCTGGTACAATAGTTAAGGACTAAGTCCTTAAAGTGTCTGCTGCTAATGTTTTGGTGGCAGATACAGTCATGGCCAAAAATATCAGCACCCTTGCAATTCTGTCAGAAAATGCAACACTTCTCTCAGAAGATTGTTCCAATTGCAAATGATTTGTTATTCACGTGCTTATTGTTTTTGTTTGCACTGGAAGAAAAAAAAAACTGAGAAGAAAAGTCAAACTTGATAAAAGTTCACACAGACCTCAAAAATGGACTGGACAAAATTTTTGGCACCTTGTCAAAATTGTAAGAAGTCAAGCATGTGATGCTCCTGTAATTTGTATTCAGACACATCTGTGGCAAGTAACAGATGTGGGCAATATAGTAATCACACTTGCAACCAGTTAAAATGGAGAAAAGTTGACTCAACCTTTGTGTTGTGTGTCACACTGAGCATGGAGAAAAGAAAGAAGTGTAAAGAGTTGTCTGTGGATTTGAGAAAAAGAAAATTGTGGACAAACACGGACAATCTCAAGGCTACAAGTCCATCTCCAGAGATCTTAATGTTCCTGTGTCCACTGTGCGCAATATCATCAAGAGGTTTACAGCCCATGGCACTGTAGCTAACCTCACTGGATGTGTACGGAAGAGCAAAAATAATGAAAAATTACAGCGAAGGATTGTTTGAATGGTGGATAAAGAACCCTGATTAACTTGAATGAAAAGGGACGCTATGGTAGGACACCACTGCTGACACAAAGGCATAAAAAAGCAAGACTGGAGTTTGCCAAAACTTGTGACAAAACCACAATCCTTCTGGGAGAACGTACTGTGGACAGATGAGACAAAAGTAGAGCTTTTTGGTGAAGGACATCATGGCACCGTTTACAGAAAAAGAAATGAGGCCTTCAATGAAAAGAACACAGTCCCTACAGTCAAACATGGTGGAGGTTCAAAGATGTTTTGGGGTTGCTTTGCAGCTTCTGGCACTGGATGCCTTGACTGTGTGAACGGTATCATGAAGTCTGATGATTACCAAACGTAACGTTGTGGCCAGTGTCAGAAAGTTGTATCTCCACCAGAGGTCATGGGTCTTCCAGCAGGACAATGACCGGAAACACACTTCAAAAAGCACTCAAAATGGTTACAAACAAAGCGCTGGAGAGTTCTGAAATGGCCAGCAATGAGTCCAGATCTGAATCCCATAGAACACCTGTGGAGAGATCTCAAAACAGCAGTTGGGAGAAGGCATCCTTCTGAATGACCTTGAGTTGTTTGCAAAAGAAGAGTGGTCCAAAATTCCAGTAGAGAGGTGTAAGAATCTCAGAATTTCAGTTGTTTTTTCCAAAGGGGGTGCTACCAAATATTAAGTTAAGGGTGCCAGTAATTTTGTCCAGTGCATTTTTTGGTTTCTGTTTGGAATCATATCAGATTTGACTTTTCTTCTCTGTGTTGTTCCAATGCAAACAAAAAATACAAAAAAACATATGAGTACCAAAACATTTGCAACTGCAACAATTTTTTGAGAGAAGGGTTGCGTGTTCTGACAGAATTGCAAGGGTGCCAATATTTTTGGCCATGACTGTACATCTGGGTTTTAGTGCATCTTTGGGGGTGTTATAGAGTCTTGCTTCGGTGGGTCAGAGCTGTTTTGGCAGTAACAAATATTAGCCAATATAAGAGTTTTTTTTTTTTTATCTCTTATGTTGCTGTTTTCTGTCTACATGACAGTTATGTAACCAAAATGTTTTTGTTGCTCAATAGATGAGTTGTATAAGAGGTTGAGACCAGTGGGAGAGCAGGAGCGGCAGTACCTGCTGTCACTCAAACAAGCTGACTGTGAGAGGCGGGACTTGGAGTTTGACGGACAGCTCTATGCGTGGGACATGCCCTACTACATGAACCAGGTGGAACAAGTGAAGTTTGCAGTGGATAAGGACAAACTAATCGAGTACTTCCCTCTGGAGGTGGTGACCGAGGGCCTGCTTAACATATATCAGGATCTGTTGGGTCTGACGTTCCAGCAGGTGGAAGATGCTCACGTGTGGCACGACAGCATCAAACTCTACTCAGTACAGGACTCTGTGACTGGAGAGGAGATCGGACAGTTTTACTTGGACTTGCATCCCAGGTGAACCATTCAAGACGAGATGTCTTTTTTTCTGAGCTGAAATGGACCGCATGTTTTATGTTTTGGACTGTCTAATTGGTTTTGGCTAACTAGCTACATTTTTTTGGATAACAGCCTTCACCAAGTTAGTTGTGCTGTGGTGAACAGCATACAGTCATGTGGTACATCCAACATGCAGAAAAAAACCTTAAAACAGGAAATGATCACATTGAGAAGACCCTGCAGACCCTCATATGACTTTTTATCAACATCAATATGTCTCTTAATATATATCAGTAATTTAACCTTTTTTTATAAAAAGACAAGGTTAGTTTAATTACAAAAATAAGGATATTTAGTCATTTTAAACCATTTTACCTTGCAAAATATATTTAGGAAATGTTATTATTTTATTAATGTGCATTTTTAGAGGCATTACATTAACATTTTTTTTGTTTTAAACTAGATTTGAAAAAACATTTTCCCGTTTTTTTATTATGATAAACACTATCATATAGTCATATATATATATATATATATATATATATATATATATATATATATATATACATACATACACACACACACACACACAGGGTGCGATTTGTGAAAAAAGTAGAGTTTTAAGTTAGGCCTATTAACGATTTCATTTCAAACAACGAATAAATTATTATAGAGAAATCAATGCATTGTAAAATGATTCACTGTTTCGAAGCGCTCCAGTCGGATCGCGAATCATTTGATTTAGAACGGGACATCAAAGCACGTATCGCGAATCATTTCATTTAAATCGGGACATCAACACATGAATCATTTGATTCAGAACCGGATTTTAAAGTGTGTTTGGCGAATCATTTGATCCAGAACCGGACTTTAAAGTGTGTATGGCGAATCATTTGATCCAGAACCGGACTTTAAAGCAAAGACTATAGAATACCCAAGACATGTCACTCTTATAGTTTTGAATGGGGAAAAATGCAGCGCTCATTATGGCCGCGAAGCCCCGCCTTCCTAATGAAAGAGCCAATCATTGAGTAGTACAGTCAGCGCGTCACTGCAGCTGCCGTTAGAAGTCCCGGTTGCTATAGAAACAGTTGGGGTTCTAAGACGTGCGCTCAGTACTGTGCATGAGCACTGGCTGATCTAGCCTGACAAATAAGCGTTTTTTAACGCTATTTAAGCACAATGAACCATACTTATGAAGCGGTTCTTGTCAGATTTCATTGGTGATTTTAAATATGAAATTTAATCATAAACTTGTTGAACAGTTTTGGAGAATTTGGTGTTTCCCCATTCAGAGATAGGAGCTGCACTTGCATGCCCGAGAGGCGTTTCAAAGATGGCCGCCGAGTGGAATGACTTGCCTTAAAGGGACTTTGCTTTAAAGTGCATATGGCGAATCATTTCATTCAGAATGGGCTTTACAGCGCGTATCGTGAATCATTTAATTAAGAACCGGACTTTAAAGTGCGTATGGTGAATCATTTGATTCAGAACCAGGCTTTAACCCTTAAAGACCTAGACCTATTTTGGGGACATCTGACTTTTTTGTTTTTTATAACTTGTTCTAGCAGTTATCATTTTAAAGCGTGTATGCCGAATCATTTGATTCAGAACCGAGTTTTAAAGCGTGTATCGCGAATCATTTGATTCAGAACCGGACATAAAGCGCGTATCGCGAATCATTTGATTCACAAACGGACTTAGGAGCGGGTTCGCTGGATGTTTTTATCCCCACCGGAGATAAAAACAATTCAGCAGAGGCAGGGATGCATAGACCAGAGGGGGGGAAATCCCCCCCCCCCCCCAACCCCGACAAATCGCACCCTATATATATATATATATATATATGACCCATAAACCACCAATTGTTATCATTTTTAACTATTAATTAAAACGAATAGTTTTTAATAATAATAATAATTTAATCCCTTTAATTGAAATAAATATGAAATAAAATATTACATTAAAAAAAAGTTTTTTAAATTGAACATTGAACTGGCAACTAGATTTTTAAAAGTTTGAAGAAAATGTACTGAACAAAAATAACTAAAATTAAAACAGAATTAAAATAATGTTAATTAGAAATGTGAAAAATGGTAACACTTTACAATAAGGTTTATTAGTTAACTACATTAGTTAACATGAACTAAAAATGAACAATACTGCTACAACATTTATTAATCTTAGATAATGTTCATTTCAGCATGTACTAATGCATTATTAAAATCACAAGTCGTGTTTGTTAACATTAGTTAATGCACTTTGAACTAACATGAACAAACATCGAACATCTGTATTTTTATTCACTAACATTAACAAAGAATAAGAAATAATGTAATAAATATATTGTTCATTTTTCAATCATGTTAGTTAATACATTAACTAATGTTAACAAATGACATCTTATTGTAAAGTGTTACCAAAAAAAAAAAAAAAAAAAAGACACATAACAAAATTGCTACATTATTATAAAAGTATATACATTTAAAATGGCATTGAATCCAGCCTGGAATCTAAACTAAACAGGGTTTGTTAATTTAAACTACCCCAATGCATTTCCCTTAAGAGCCTGCAGATGAAATCTGATAAATACATGATGAGCTTCTCTGAGGAACTGGCTTATTGGCCTTTGATGTAATGACCTGAAATAGTTCTGATCCAGATTTACTGGCCTGTTTTACTCTTCAGGGAGGGTAAGTATGGTCATGCTGCATGCTTTGGGCTCCAGCCAGGATGTCTTGGACCTGATGGGAACCGTAGGATGCCTGTAGCTGCCATGGTGGCCAACTTCACAAAACCCACAAGCAGCTGGCCTTCCCTCCTGCAGCACCATGAGGTGGAGACCTTCTTCCATGAGTTCGGACATGTCATGCACGAGCTCTGCTCCCGGGTACGTCAATATCTCACATGTAAAAGGGTCCAGAAGATTCCACACTCAATGACAATCTCAAGTTAATAAGGAATATAAGTGGTGATTTTCTGTCATGTTCCAGACCCGCTATGCAGAGTTCAGTGGGACACAAGTGGAGACTGATTTTGTGGAGGTGCCGTCTCAAATGCTGGAGAACTGGGTTTGGGAGAAGGAGCCACTCAGGAGGATGTCCCGCCACTACAAAGATTGCAGCCCGATCCCAGACAGTCTGCTGGATAAACTTATTGCATCAAGAGTGGCCAACACAGGTCAGATTTGACCCCACATCTATATAATCCTCTATATAATATAATCTATGTTTTTGACCCTTTAAAAAATAACATATGTAGGCCTTCCACCACATTTAAAACAGAATAGTTCACCCAAACAATGAAAATTGTGTTATTAATTACTTACCCTAAATACATTATTTTTGTTTTTTCTGCGGACAAAAATTATTCTTGTAGCTTCCGATGGGCCCTGACTTTTTATGCCCCTATGGCTGGGCTTCAGGCCAATTTTAACGTCATAGTTCAGTTGCGGACCGGGCATCGGGGCTGTTTTAAGCTTCTCCTTATATTTATATTTCATACAGCCAAAAATTATGGTGATGAAAAAATTATTTGAATTATTTATTAACAAACGAGTGTATTCTGAGTCAGTGTTGCAAGATCCTGACTCGCAATCTCCTCTTTGGACGTGCCTTTAGAGAAAAATGCATCTTTACGGATTGCATAATGATTTTGTTAAGTAATAATTTAAAGCTTTCTATATACACTACCAGTCAAAAGTTTGGACACACCCTCTCATTTAATGTTTTTTAAGGAGTTTCTTATGCTTATCAAGGCTGTTTACACTTGATCAAAAATACAGAAAAAAATGTAATATTGTGATATATTATTATGATGTAAATCAATGTTTTTCTATATTAATGTACATTAAAATGTAATTTATATCTGTAATTAAAGTTGAATTTCCAGAACCATTACTCCAGTCTTCAGTGTCACATGATCCTTCAAAAATCATTCTAATATGATGATTTATTATCAGTGCTGGAAACAGTTTTTTTGGAACCTGTGATACTTTTTTCAGGATTTTTTGATCAATAAAAGATTAAAAAAGAACAGCATTTATTTAAAATATAAATGTTTTCTAACAATATACACTACTGTTCAAAAGTTTGGGGTCAGTACCTTTTAAATCTTTCTTTAATTCTTTAGAAATTAATACTTTTATTCACCAAGCATGTGTTAAATTAATAAAAAGTGATAGCATAGATTTACATTGTTAGAAAAGATTTATATTTTGAATAAATGCTGTTCTTTTTAACTTGTTATTCATCAAAGAATCCTGAAAAAAGAATCACAGGTTGCAAAAAAATATTTAGCAGCACAGCTGTTTCCAACATTGATAATTCTAATAATAAATCAGCATATTAAAATGATTTCTGAAGGATCATGTGACACTTAAGAGTGGAGTAACAGCTGATGAAAATTCAGTTTTGCATCACAGGAATAAATTATATTGTAAAGTATATTAAAATAAAACCATCATTTTATATTGTAATAACATTTTGCAATATTACAGTTTTTTTTTCTGTATTTTTGATCAAATAATTGTAGCCTTGATGAGCATAAGAGACTTCCTTAAAAAACATTAAATGAGAGGGTGTGTCCAAATTTTTGACTGGCAGTGTGTGTGTATGTGTATATATATATATATATATATATATATATATACACATATGCCTCCATGTCTTGCAAAGTAGCTTACCCTTCCTTTTCCCGCAAAAACGATTGGAAATGCGCACATTTAGCTAGGTTTAACATTTAAACTAATATTGTTTTACACTTGAACTGTTTTATATCTATAGATTTTATTTTAGGCAAGTCGTGATGATTTGAGAAGGCAATTGATCAAACAGACTATGAACAGTCTTCCGCTGACCATTGTTTGTTACTTAAAAAAACAACAACTTATATTTAACAAACAAAAAATGCTCCAAACGTTTTTCTAAATTAACTTAATAAAAAAACAAAATGCAGTATAATCCTTTTGCCATTACATACAAAACTGAACTATTTTAACAGTAACAAAACAGTAGTATAAGCTGTTGTGTGAACTGGGAACAAAGACGGTATCATTTTAATAAGCTGCCTGACAAGGGCCAGGCTAGGGCATATTTTTGAGGCCCGTGAAGGCTATAGAACGAAGGTCTTACTATTAAGTGTAATCTTTGGCCAGTGCTGTATTTTGGGAGTGTACAATATATTGGTGAACAAATTGGTATTCGCCAATACACAATTAGTATTTTTATTTATTTATTTTTTTTATCAGCATAGATTGGAATATGTCAATATTGAAAGCAAATGGTTTAATATCAGAGGTTTTTATGATCAAAACATGTCACATTTGAATACAAAATCAAAATATTAAAAAGGAAATTACATTGTACATTTAAAAAAGTTCTAATTTGATATTAAAAATATTAGAGTTTTTAACTAAAGTGAATTTAAAAAACCTTCTTTGATGTAATTTTGCATTTTATATTCTATATTTTTGTTGTTATTGATGTTTTTATTTATGTAAGTTTTTTATATAAATATGTTATTTATTAATTATTTTTTAAAATTGTTATCTGTTTTGCCATGAGATAGCCATTGCAGCTGATATGGCAATAAATAATAAATGAATAAATTCTAATTTGATATTTTAAATGTTCCAAAACATGTATCATTTTTGTTATGATTTTCAGTAATGATTCTCATTAGATTCGTGTTACTATTGTTCAATGTTTGTTTGTTTGTATATTATTTTAGGGAGTTCATTTGTTTAGTCATTGAATTTCGCAATGCAAAAAATATATTAAAAATTGGAAAAAAATCTTAATGCAAATAAAATCTATTTTTTTTTCTGTTTATTTTGGCAAGACACTTTTTCTACTAGAATTTTATTATGTTTTGATGCCTGGTTTTAATTTAGATTGAGATAATTCTGAATGCTGTTTTGAAAGGAAATACAAAAAAATACAGATTTCTGAATGAAAGTTATTGTTATTAGCCATATTATAAAATATTGGTTACTGATCTTGGGCAAAACTAAAAACAAACAAAAAATTTCATAATGCAAAAAATACATTAATAATTAGAAAAAATAGGCTTTTTTCTTTTGGTGTGAAACAAGGTCTCAGCTTTAAAATGGTAATTTTTTAAGAAATTCAAACAATAAATACAGTTTTGTGGCTCTTTAATATGTCGTGACAGATCACTGTATTGCCTCAATTCCATTGGTACATGTGAACCGATCGTCTTTCAATAGTTACTTAAAACATGAATGAACGTTAGAATTAATTTTATTTCAACCACAAAAAGATGTCAATACATTTTTCAAGTTTAAGTCCACCGAAGTTAATCTACTCTTCTGTCTGTTTTGTTTGTTGGACAAGATGGCTGATTTTGTCCTTGTCGGCAGGTCTGATGAACCTGAGGCAGATTGTTCTCAGCAAAGCTGACCAGACGCTCCACACTAAAGACAGAGCGGACACTGCAGCCGAGTTTGCCAGACACAGCAAAGACATCCTTGGAATCCCAGCCACACCAGGTCATAAACACATACGCAGACTCTGTCATTCAGAAATCAGCACGCTTATGACACCTCAACTATGAGCACATTAACACATCAACGACTACTTAGTATTCAGGAGCGTGCTGTGAACACTGTCACGCACTCATTTCACATGCAAACAAGTTAGAGCTCATCTGCATATAGAACTCGCACACAGAATGTGTTTCTGGAATCCACTGCGCTGCGTTTCTGTTCTTTTTCTGCGTAAATATGCGCATGTCTTTCGCAGCGTCTCACACATGACACAGTGTTCTAAAGTTATATCAAAAATGCATCTCTGGACCTTGATCTCATCTTTTCATTCCACTGCCCTGTGTCTCACATCTTTAAAGGAACACTCCACTTTTTTTGAAAATAGGATCATTTTCCAACTCCCTTAGAGTTAAACAAATGAGTTTTACCATTTTTGAATCCTTTCAGCTGATCTCCGGGTCTGCCGGTAGCACTTTTAGCATATCTTAGCATAAATCATTGAATCGGATTAGACCATTAGCCTACATCCTACGTCATCCACTGGAACGACACTCTCTCGTGAACGTGCGTACAACAGTTAGCGGAAGCTAGAGATTACGGTTTATAAAGTTTAAAAAATTGATATTTTTCATACACAAACATTTATTTACTGCAGAAGGCCTTTATTAACCCCCACTTTTTACGATGGATGAATGCACTTTATTTAAATCTCAAAGCTTGGAAGAGCCAGGACCTTTTTTTAATATACATATATACCTAGGATTGCTTGGGGAAGAGTAAATTATGGTGTAATTTTCATTTTTAGGTGAACTATCCCTTTAAAGATACAGAAGCAAAGTCTGTCTGTTCAGTCTGTTCTAAAAGTTAAATTATGACTGTTACTTAAAGTGCCACAAAACTGGAGAAAATTTTAGTGAAACAAAAAAGTGTGATTTCTTAGCTAAATGCTTTATTTATGTATTTGTATGTTTATTTAAAGCAATTTAAAATATGTTATGTGTACATAATGTGTGCATAATATTTGTAATAGTAAATATGACACAGCATCATTAAAATGAGATGATCAAGAACGCATCTCTTGAACTGATTTTTATTCCATATTTTAAACACCTAAATGCATTCTGTGTAAACAGCCCCTTAAAGGGATAGTTTACCTAAAAAGGAAACTTGACTTTCTTCTTTCAGCCAAATACAATCAGAGTTATATAAAAAAATGTCCTGGCCAGCTCTTTGGGAATCCTCCTAAATACGACCCCCAGTAGGTGTCAGTAAGTCACTGTTAATAAGCGAGTCATTGCGGTTGAACCCAATCATTTAAACGGTTGATTAATTCAGGAACAAAACACCGTCATGTTGCTTAGAGACTCAAAACAGTGCTGTAGCTGTGTTTGGAACCATTTTTGTTTGACAAAATAGAGCAAAAATAGGCAATATGGTGTCTAAAACATAAGCCTCTTAATATTAACTTGTAGTTTATTGAACTGTTGTATAAAATCAACATAATATTTGTGATCTTTGCAGGAAAAAATGGCACTCTGCCCTCATATCGTGGATTTTGGGAAAATGCATTTTATTAGACTGAATCGCACAGTGAAAGAACGCACACTAAATAAGCAGTCAGTCTCACTAGTGTTTAAGCACTCAAAACTCTAATAATCAATGAAGCTGTCCACACACTCTATGAAAAATTAATTTCTTACTTAGTTCTTACATCTGTTGCTTACTTTGTTGCTTATGATGAGGAATTCGTGAGTTTCAGTCTGAACAAAACTCCATGATCCAGCAATGACTATTTTGAACACCTCTGATTGGCCACAGCATTCTAAACTCAACAAAGGTGTGTTTGATTGGTTATAGTGAGCAACGCTGTAAAAACATGTAAAAATAAAATATGATTTAACGTGAGCAGGTCTACATTTATTACAGCAAATAAATCTATTCTTTTCATTTTCACTAGTTTCATGTTTGAAGTATTATAGTTTTACTGAGAAACCCCCCAAGTATATTTTTTGGGTGTTATGGGGGATCCCTTAATGCTTATGGGAGGTCCCCCCCCAATTCAAACGCTGATCCTGGCTCTTTCAAGCTTTATAATAGAAGTGAATGGCTGTTGAGATTATAAAGCAAAATAAAGTGCATCCATCCAACATAAAAAGTGCTCCACACAGCTCCGGAATGTTAATAAAGGCATTCTGAAGCAGATCAAAGCGCTTGTGTAAGAAAAATATCCATATTTAATACTTCATACGCTGTCATCTCCAACTGTCATACACGTGTTCACAAGAGAGTGGCGTTCAAGTTTTGTTTACAGCAAAGGAAAACCAGTCTCCTCTGACATTTTTCATTACAAATGAAATCACAGTTCTAAAGTTTTAAATATGGATATTTTTCTTACACAAATCCATCGATTCGCTTAAGAAGGCCTCAGAGTCATGTCAAGCACTTTTTATGATGGATGGATGCACATTATTGGACTTCAAAATCTCAACAGCCATTCACTTCCATTATAAAACCTGGAAGAGACAGGACATTTTTAAATATAACTTCAATTGTATTCGCCTAAAAGAAGAAAGTCATATACACCTAAGATGGCTTGAGGGAGAGTAAATCATGGTGAACTAGCCTAACCCTTTAAAGATACAGAATCAAAGTCTGTCTTTTTAACTGTAAAAGAAAGGTCACTTAAATAAGGTGCCATAAAACTGCAGAAAATGTTAGTGAAACAAAAAAAGTGTGATTTCTTAACCAAATCCTTTATTATTGTATTTGTATGTTTATTTTATTTATGTCCCTCAGTGGGACACCTAATTTTACTTCACCATATTACAAATAAATCCTAATCTAATCATGACAAACTATGTATCGTTGGAAAGGTCTAAGACTCCTATATAGATATTTTACCACTGTTTTGTGTTACAAATTGTGTAGGAAACGTAATAGAATGAGTGCACCTCAAAAATCTATCTCATACCTTCATACCTTTGAACAAAAAGACTTTCTTCATTGCATTTTTCCCTATCACACTTTAGAAATCATAAAAAATATATATCAATTGCAAACTTAAACTCTCAAAATTCATCTTTGAAAAACATTTTAAAAATTGTTCATGAAAATTGTACATCAAAATCATATTACAAAATATTTTTGTTCATGAATTATAAAAATTTAAGTTTGGGATTTTTCTGTCCATTTTCAAAAATGGAAGTGACAGCTAAAGGGTTAAAGCTATTTTAAAAAAAATGTATGCGTGTATAATGTTTAGATTTTTGTAAGCAACATACTTGTGTTTTATCCTTTTTAACATGAATTATTATTTTCCGCATGTTCCCCGCAGGCACAAATATGACAGCTAGTTTCAGTCATTTAGCCGGAGGGTACGATGGTCAGTACTACAGCTACCTCTGGAGTGAAGTCTACTCCATGGACATCTTCTTCAGCCGCTTCAAAAAGGAAGGAATCTTGAATCCAAAGGTTTGAATCATCCTATTTTTGAGAGTGAACAAAGAAACATTTAATTAAAAATGTTTTGTGTTCATCATGGCAAAGTGCATTTTAATAGAGCACCGTCATCAAGTCATAAAAGCAGATGATAGCTAGCGCATGACTGATTTACCAGCGTTACTACTTTCATATTTCCATTAAAGGCATGTAGCAGACTCTTAAAACACATTTAGTTCATTATGATCATCAAATGACAATCATGTGAGTCTGAGTGATTATCTGCTATGAATAGATACATATTATTAGTAGTAATAACACGGAACTGAACTGTGAGTAAAATTGTTAACACAATTGTTGTGCAAACGAGCGTGTATGTGTCATAGTTACTCATAGTATTGTTAAATGAGTGTGCACTGCGTTTAGAGGAAGTTACAGTGATACACAGAGTACTAGTACTAGTACAATAAACATTCCAGTTATAAATGATCATAATGACTACCATCTTGTCATTATGTAAAAATGTAATAATCTTTTATGAACATGTTTGTGTTTTTGACACACAGGTGGGCAGGGAATACAGGCGTGTGGTTCTGGAAGCAGGAGGGTCAGTGAACGGCATGGATATGTTGAAGACGTTCCTGGGCCGTGAACCCTGTCAGGACGCATTTTTTCAGTGTAAAGGACTCGCACAAACGATTACAGAACAAACCTCGCATTGACATTCAACTGTGAACTACAGGAAACAAACTTATGAATGTATAGAAGTAACAATGACACATGTATCACTAGTTTTCTTTCTAATTTTACTTACAGTGTTATATAGAATGGAATGTTATGTATACATTTTGTTTGTCAAGCTGCCCATTTCTTCTCAGTGTTTCGCTGATGTCATTAATAATCAATAAAACTTATAATAAATGTAAATGTTTGCTTTTATGCAATTGTATCTTGGCTTTTTATTTTTTTTAAATAATACAATATTAGTTAAATATAATTGCACTACCAGTCAAAAGATTTTTATCTTCTACTCACTACTAATTTTATATATTTATTTTAATATATTTTAAAATGTAATTTATTCTTGTGATCAAAGCAAAATGTTTAGGATCATTACTCCAGTCTTCAGTGTCACATGATCCTTCAGAAATCATTCAGATCAATCAATTCAGATTTTTTATTATTATTATTATTTTGAAAACAGCAGAGTAGAATTTTTTTCAGGTTTCTTTGATAAATTTCAGCAAGAACAGCATTTATCTGAACTAGAAATCTTTTGTAACATTATAAATGTCTTTATCATCACTTTTGATACATTTAAAACATCCTTGAATGAAAAAGTATACTGACTCCAAACTTTTTATCTTTATTTCAGATAAATGCTTCTCTCTTTGGATCTTTTTATTCATCAGAGTCCTGAAAAAAGTACTTGACTGTTTTAAATATTTATAATAATAATAATAAATGTTTCTTGAGCAGCAAATCAGCATAGAATGATTTCTGAAGAATAATGTGACACTGGAGACTGGAGTAATGATGCTGAAAATTCAGCTTTGATCACAGGAATAAAATACATTTAAAATATATGATTTAGTTGAAATAGTGAAAAGATTTCAAAATTGTACTGTTTTGCTGTACATTGGATCAAATAAATGCAGTTTTTTTGAGCAGAAGAGACATTACAAATCTTACTGTTCAAAAACTTTTGACTGGCACTGTATATTTGACATTGTAATGCAAGTATATAAATCCATACCTCCATAATGAATGTTTTAACTCATTTGCTTAGAATATAAGCACCATAACATTAAGTACGTAATACAATAATACTTCAAATTGCTCATTTTATGCGGTATGTAAGGGGTCTAATCTACAAGAGATCCTTGCCCTAAAAGGCATGGAGGATTTAAAGTGACAGTGACTACAGGTGAACACTAGAAGGAGACAAACATCATCTTTTGACTAATTATAGCAGTCTGTATGAGCCAGTGCCAATTATTTAAAAATAAAACTGTTTTAGACATTAAAGTTTGTTAGAAATAAATATTTTGCCAATAAAATATGAAGTACAGACTAAATACTACTTTTTTCTCTTCAAATTTGCAATTTGTTTGGTGCATCCACATTCGAACCTAATGGAGAAGATTAGAAGTGTCATTTGTCTTTTTTCTCCTACTGTTAAATCATGATACAACCAGAACTCTTTTCATAAAGTTCTACGACGAACTACATTTGAAGTTCTCTGAATTTGGAATTAACTCACCCGTTGTAAAATTACAACACCTCAGAGAAATGCAGCCAACCAACCTTTCGACCGAAACGCGGTAATTCCTTACCAGGGACTCACAGTTTTCTTCGGTTTAAACTGTATGCCTATCAGCTGTTGCTCTGTGTTGGGGTTCTATGGAGGCCAACTGGACCTGATGCTTTCCCCCCAGCTTTAGCGCTAGCGTTGAGAAGTAAGATTCGTTTGAGCGAGTCGATTCATTTGAACAATAAACCGGAGTTCATTGAACTTCTTACTCAGTTTTTCTAAAGGAGTAGTGAATATACTGTATGTTACAATTTGTAATAGTATTTTGCTAAAAGATTTGATTAGTAAAACCATTTTGGACATATTATTTTTTTAAGTGTTTAATAACGTTGATTGCACAATTTATTATATTTAATAATCGTTCTAACCCAACAGTTTTTGGATCCAAAAACGTTCCCAAAACGTTATTTTTTGTGGTTTGTTTTTGGTTAGCCAGGAAAGTTTTCTTAATGTTCCCAGAATGTTAGTTTTTGGTAAAGGAAATAGAACATCAGTTTTTTGTTTGTATAACATTATTTTAAAAGCAACCGCCCTGCAGCGTTCTGGGAACGTTAATTAATGGTTTGCAAAATAAAAAATAAATAAAATAAAATAAAATAAAATAAATAAAACTAACCATTAGGGAAGTTATTTTTAGGTTATTTAAAAACAACCACCCTGCACCAGTTTGGGAACATTATTTAATGATTTGCAAATTAAAAAAATAAATAAAATAAAACAAATAAATAAAACTAACCATTAGGGAAGTTATTTTTTAGGTTATTTTAAAAACAACCACCCTGCACCGTTCTGTGTTATTTTATGGTTTGCAAAAAAATAATTAAATAAATAAAACAAAAACTAACTATAAGGGGAAGTTATTTTTAGGATATTTAAAAACATCCACCCTCCACTGTTCAGGGCACTTTATTTAATGGTTTGCAAAAAATAAAATAAATGAATAAAACAAATCAAACCATTAGGGAAGTTATTTTTAGGTTATTTTAAAAAAACAACAACAACAACAACCACCCTGCACTGTTCTGGGAACTTTATTTAATGGTTTGCAAAAAATTAAATAAATAAATAAATAAAACAAAAGTAACCATAAGGGGAAGTTATTTTTAGGTTATTTAAAAACAACCACCTTGAAACGTTCTGGTAACGTTATTTAATGGTTTGCCAAAACAAATAAACAAACAAACAAAACATAAAGCAAAACTAACCATTAGAGAAGTTATTTTTAGGTTGCTCTAAAAGCTATCTAACGTTATTTAATGGTATGCCAAACAAATAAACTAACAAACAAACAAAAACAAGGAAGAAGGAACATTATTTTATGGTTGCAAAAAAAACCTAAAGTTTGGTCACCATGCAACGTTCTGGGAAAGCTCATTTATGGTTGCAAAAACATACCTTAAAAATAACCATTAGGGAACGTTATCTATATGTTACTTTTATGTTATTTAATAAAAACCACTAAGCAACGTTATTTTATGGTTGCAAAAATATATAACCTAAAAAACGTTCCCCTAACGTATTGGTTTCCAACAAAAAATAACGAAACGGGAACCAAAAACTAACGTTAGGGGAACCTTCTGTGTTTGAAGGGAATTTTACAGTCAACCGACGTACAGAATCAGAATCAGAATCATTCAAAAGAGCCGATTCAAAAGAACGACTCGCTGGCGAATCGAACATCACCATTAGCACAACTGTAGTGCAGACTGTCCAGTGCTTGAGCGCTGCTTCACTGCTCCATCACTTCAGTGACTGCTCCTCCGTGTCTCAATGTAAATTAATGATCTCGGCGACCGCTTTGGTCGCCCTTTTTATTACCCGAACTCTTTTTTGTAACTCCCTCATTTCGTTAAAACATCTCTGTTTTCTATAAGCGAGAAAACTTCCAAGCAGCTGTGGGGCAACTTTTCGTCGCGCTCTGAGGTGAAGAATGCATTAGCTCGCTCAGCTAGCAGCAGCTTTCTTCGGCTTTCCAGCATCTAGCGCTGCATTTCGGTGGGGTTTGTAATGTTTTTCCGTGTCTCCAGTCGTGAACTAACCCACATGGATTAGCTGGATGGTTTTTATCCCTCGTAAATGAAAGGAAAATAACGGAAAGGATCAGTATAAGGTGAGTACAAGACATTTTATTTGTCCTTCAGCGTCTCGCCTCAGTGTTTGGTGTCTTCCTCAGTGTTAGCCAAATCATGCTAAGAACGGTGGCGGACGTTTCATTTGCTTCTAATTCTGCCTTCACAATCAAATCAAATGTTTTTCTGCTGCTTTACATAATCAAGGCTTTGTTTTTTATTTGTACATATTCATACACCCGCGGGTTTTTACAATATAGCGAATAAAGCGTGTTTAATATCAGACATGACTGACTAGACGTGAATATGTCTACTATGCTGTGTTTTAAAGCATCACAGAAACATCACTTAAATGTTATTGAATAAACATAACGTGTTATTTTACAAAAAAATCCGTCGGCAGATATGAGGTTTAAACGTTCAGGTGCAGTAAATGAACCACCATCTCTCATAAACATCCTGTTTTCTCTCTCCTTTTGAAAGGACAGTGTGGTTAACGCGGCATATCTGCTGCACAGTCTCACATATGGTGTTTAATGAGTAAATTACTGTCATTGTGCCTCTAAACATCACTCAGATACACAAACGTTTCATGCCTTTGTTTCACAACCACTTCCTGCTCGGAACAGGTTCTGTAGGTAAAAGCAGGGTTTCTGTTGATACCTGGCGATTACTGATCAGATCCTTTCACTAAGTGATCTGATTAGTGTGTCAGTGCTATTAAAGGCTTTGAGAGTGCAATGTTCGAAATCGGTGAATCAGTCCGGATACACGAGTTCCGCAATGACTCCAAACGACTGACAAGTCTGTTGTCGCTCTGCCGTGGGTTTATTCGCATTTTAGGCCCCATTCAAACTCATGATGAAGGAATGAATGGCTGTACTGCGTTCTCTGTCATGGGATTGTGAGAAATGCAATCAGAAATGACCCAGAGGTAACTGTTATTACTCAGAGGTTGCTCACTGTCTCACACATAGCTCTCATAACTTGCATTTTTTCAGTGATGTATCACCTTGTAGAAGTGATGTAGGAGAAATATAAACAGTTGATTAGATAATGTGAATGTGTGGGCAATTTTTTGTTGCTCTACTTAGTTTTCTGGGCCAAATCCAGTGATTTCAGTGAGAATTGGCATGGAGAAGTTTGCTTGATAGACTGCACTTTGGGTGTTTATTTTGTAGATTGTCATTTTGTTCATATAATTTTTTTTATGCCCGGCCTTGGCATTTGGGATCCTGAAAGATTTCCAGAACTTAAAAAAGTGTATTTTAAATAGTAGTTATTATTTTAAATGAAGTGAAATTAAATACAATTTCTAAGCTGGATTTAGTTTTATTGTATTTTTCCCTAAATATAAAAACAATAATAAATAAAAAAGCTTCTAGCCTGAAAACAATAATGTTTTGTTTTTTAATAGTATTTTTACCCGCTAAAATTTAAAATTGAATGTAAAAAAACAAAAAAAAAACAATTTCATTTACTTATTTCTAAACTGGATTTATTTACTTATTGTATTTTCCCCCTTAAATAAAAAATAAAGAAATAAAAAAGCTTTCATCCTGAAAAGAATACTGTTTTTGTTTTTAATAGTATTTTTCCCCTAAAATGTAAAATGAATTGAGATTTAAATAAATAAAATTGCAATTTCTAAACTGGATTTTTAATAGTATTTCCCCCCTTAAAATTAAAATAAAATGAAATTAAATAAAAAGAAGAAAGAAAATACAATAAAAAAAAATCCAGTTTAGAAATTACAATTTTATTTGTTTTCATTTCATTTCATTCCATTTTAAATACTATTAAAACAAAACAAACAAACAAAAACATTGTTCTTTTACAAGCTGGAAGCATTTTTATTTTATTTTTTTATTTAAATAAAAAAAGGTATGAATTAAATAAATGAGAAAAAACTTCCAGCCTGAAAAGAATGTGTCTGTTTGTTTGTTTTGTTTTTAATAGTATTTTCCCCTTTAATGAAATTAAAATAAATAAAACTGTTATTTCTAAACTTTTAAATAAAATTAAATACATTTAAAATATTTTTGATTGTATTTTTTTCCCTTAAATTAAAAAGAATGAATGTTTTCATGTTTTTGTTTGTTTGTTTTGTTTTTTAATAGTACTTCCCCCCCTAAAATTTGTATAACAAATAATACTATTAATGAACAAAAAAATGTAACAAAAACTTTCTTCCCACCTAAATGAAATAATTTCTGGTTATGGTGAATGACTGTCATTGAAATTCAGTAGATGAAAAGATGTGGGAACCCTGCAGTGGCTTCTCTTGAGAAAGTAATGGTACCTTCCATTTAATATCATTGCTGTCGAGGAGAGACGATTAAGATATAAGAGAGCTCCTTTGTGGTTTTCTGTTCCTATGGGCATTTCCATTGATTTTTACCCAGGATATCAACAGGGTTCTGGTTTGACTGCTGTTGGTCCAGCAGATCGTTTTAGCAGGTGATAAATGAAGCTAATAGGATAAGATGGCTTCAGGGAGATTATTACCACTTGCTCGGCTCATCTCCCCTATGGCTAATCCCTATTTTCTGCATCCAGTAACAAACAGATTGGAGCGGAGCCGGCGAATGTGAACTGTAATCAGCTATGATTCTGCACAGGGTTTGTCTGTAGGTTATACCAGATTGTTTTGAGCATTAAAATGAAAAACGTCTCTTTAAATAAGTCACGACGATTGGGTTATTTAACAGGCCTTAGCTGGGTTGTGATCTACTGGACACTTAGTCATGAATTCCATTGCAGGTGTATTAGAAATGCAAACAGACGAGCTCACTCGTCTAAATAAAGAATAGCAAATGTGCACCTCAGATGGCTCTTTATTCACATCTTGTGCAAGGTGTTTAGTTTAAAATAAAACCTGAATGCTTCATTTGTATCTTGTGCTTGGGTGTTCATTATCTCATGTTTGGCAAGAATCTTTTTCATGCAGGCGTCCACAATAGCCATATTGAGCAGACTGTGCAGAATACCGTATCCCACAATGCAATGCACTCCACATGACCTTCCTTTTGCAGTGTGACAAATGAACCAGAAGTGATATCAGCTGTGATTTTCTTCCTTCTAAGAACATCTCCTTTTTTTCTAGCAAGAGTTTGTGCACAAAAATAGAGTTGTTGCATTTAGATTTTAAAAGATGAATTAGTGTATTATAAATTAAAATAATAATTTGTAATAAGTTATACACTACCTGTCAAACGTTTTTGAAGTTAGAATTTTAAAGAAGTCTCTTCTGCTCACCAAGCCTGCATTTATTTGATCCATTTATTTATCCAAAACAGTAAAATTGTGAAATATTTTTACTATTTAAAATAGCTGCTTACTGTTTGAATATATTTTAAAATGTAATTTATTTCTGAATTTATTTCTGAATTTTTGGCATCATTACTCCAGTCTTTAAAACAGTTGAGTAGCTTTTTTTAGGATTCATAGGATGAATAGAAAGATCCAAAGATCAGCATTTATCTGACATAAAAAGCTTTTTGTAACCTTTTACACTATACCATTCAAAAGCTTGAAATCAATAGAATTGTTTTGCAGAAATTAATACTCTTACTAAATACTTTCATTTAGCAAGGATGCTTTAAATGGATCAAAAGTGATGATAAAGACATTTGTAACATAATGTCAGAGACATGCTGTTCTTCTGAACTTTCTATTCGTCAAAGAAAAGTAATAAATGTTTTTTTTTAACAGCAAATTAGAATATTAGAATGATGTCTGAAGGATCATGTCACTGAAGTAATGATGCAAAAAATTCAGTTTTGAAATCACAGGAATAAATTACATTTTGAAATATATTCAAATAGAAAAATTATTTTAAATGGTAAAAATGTTTTACAAATTTATTGTTTTTGCTGTACTTTGGATCAAATAAATGCCGGCTTGGTGAGCAGAAGAGACCTAAAAAATAAAAATAAAAAATCTTACTGTTCAAAAACTTTTGACTGGTAGTGTAAATCCAGAAAAAAATCATATCATGTTTTTAGTTAAATTATGAATACATTATTTTTACATTTTTTTAATTAATTAGACATGCTTTTTAATTACTAAAAATTTTATTGAACCAGGGAATGAGGGAACGAATGGAACTTTCATAGGGACCTATATAGGTGACTGCACAGTAAGCAGCAATATGTGGGTATTTTTTTGACCACCTCAAAGCAGATCCTGAGATGATCCCTGTATTCAGAACATTATAAGTGTCAATTTAAAAGGTGTGGATGTCTTTGTATCTCATGCATTTGAGCTCCAAACCAAACCTCAACGTCGCTGAATCTAGCAGTGCCACTGCCAGCATGCTGATGCATTACTGTACACGAAAAAATCATTTTTAGATCTCTTCAAAGATTGGCTGCTATTCATACTGGTGCTCTACGCATGGTACACTCAATCATCTGAGTCATCACGACAAAAAGTGTTCTCCCTTCAGCATTTTAGCTGCTTATTTTTAGAGCTCAATAAAATGGTACCAGTGACACTTTACAGTAAGGTTCCAGTTGTTAACATAAGTTCGCTGTTGTTCATTTCAACAATTACTAATACTTCATTCAAATCCAAATTTATGTAGCGCGTCGGTGCAAACTTCTGTCCCACAACCAAGAAATTCAAACTCAAATTTTAAATGTTTGCTACAATCCTTTTATAATCTGTTGAAAACTGTAATAATGTTTAAAATATCAGTAAGCTTATTATATAAAAAGTCATTATTTAGGTACTTTCAGTTGGGAGGTGGCTGTCCCGAACCTTAACCCTTAATTTTAAATTATAAAAATATTGAGAGAATTTTTGCGTTTTCATGTCGCTACTGAAAAAGTGTTTGTTTTAGTCCATTGGCTGAGACTGATTTTAACTACACCCCTACATTTATGATCAGGAAATATGTATGTATCACTCTCTCTCATAGCTACAAGGTATGAGTAGATAGGTTCCATCATTCTGAGGTAAATGTGTTCAAAAGTTTGAAAATCTTTGTGTAACTTTAAAGAATGTGACTACCGAACACACTTTTTTGGGAGTCATTACATAACGTTTAGTTTTTATGTGTGTACTGTTCAGAACTGTGCTAGCTAACTATGTGCTGATTAGCATCTTTGAGCTAGCTTCAAAGTATCTAAAATTGTCATTACCAAAACATTTGAAGTTTTGGTATTAGTGACATCTTTGCTTTTTTTGTGTGTTATCCCATTAAATTGTCACTACTGTAGCAGTCAAGGCCGAAACATGTCATCGTTTCGGAAGTGACAAAAGGGAATTCTTTATTTGGAGGATATGAACAATTTTAGTACAGTTATGCAAATTTTTAGTGTTTTAGTATGTTTTAGTGGGTATAAAGTCTGTGTGATGTGATTTGCTACCAAAAACGTCCAAAGTCTTTACCAAAACGTGGGATGTTTCAGTATAAAGTATACTGAATTATCAACTAAGATATTATGGTAGTTTTTGGTTCATTGTATATTCAAACTAATGAATCCTTAAATCAGTATGATCAACTTTTTGCCTTTAACAAAGAAAAATTGGACTCAAAATACAACAAATCTCATAAATGACACTTGAAATATTGTTAAAATTGTTATTGATTTACCTCTGTTTTTAATAAAATAGAAAAAATATATATTTACAAGGAAGAGGTAAGCAAAATCCTAATAGGTCAGTATAACCCTTCTTATTAAATTATATATTAATGTGTTTTGGTGACAAATTTGAGGAGAGGACAAATATTCCAAAACGTTCTGAAAATGCAATTTGAGAATTAACTGCACAATTACTAGAAATGTGTACATTGGATATTATACAGTTTGCATACATACAAAATTTGTGGACTTTAACTCTGACATTGAACCAATTCTGTAGAATGGCCCAAATATCTGTTCATTTGATTTAAAGGACTTGAGCTAACAGAAATGACAGTGTTGATTTAAGAAACATCATTAAATACTGTAACCAATTTGTTGCTTATTGTTAGTTATTATTAGTGCAACTAATGGGACTGTACTGTAAAGTGTTATAAAAATATTAATAGCAGTGTTTTTAGTTAAGCGTTTAGTGTCAAATATTGTCTTCCTGAGCCCTCTTTTTAGGCCTGTGGTATGTGCACAGTTTTTTTTGTTTTGTTTTTGATACTAACAAAAAACATACCATGACCCTGTGGTTTATTGACCTGTACTGTGGTGTTACTATGCTTTTTTCCGCCATGTAGCACAGGCATACCATGGTATTTTTTGAAGTACTTGAGAGTATCGTTTAATGATTAACCATCTAGTGCCACAGTACCTTTCTTTTGTTGTTATTCACCCACCGCACTTTTTTTCTTCGAAACAAAGTTCTGTTTTACAGTCTAAGCGTTGTAAATCGGTTCGATTGGACCTTTTAAAAGAATCATTTGTACACTGAGAACAAAAAGAAATCTCCATCTTTTTGTGTCGCTTTAGTCAGGCTGTTGAGCTCAATAGAATCAGATCAAATGACAAAGATTTAACAATGGAAAATAAAGCATTAGAGTCAGACTCATTCTCCTCACGCCAAACTGCACAATTAGAGATTT
This sequence comes from Cirrhinus molitorella, assembly GCA_033026305.1. Lineage (NCBI taxonomy): Eukaryota > Metazoa > Chordata > Actinopteri > Cypriniformes > Cyprinidae > Cirrhinus > Cirrhinus molitorella. Next base: position 30,430,708 of record CM065139.1, on the reverse strand, counting down.
ATTGTGTCTTCCACGTAACCCGTCTTTTCCTCTTCTGCTTCTACAGTGAAAATATTTAGACTGATCTTCTAGATACGTCTCACTGGTGTATGTATGTGTGTGTGAGAAAGAGATACGTGTAAGTGCTATGGAATGTTTCCATTAAAATCAGTGAGAGCTGGAATCTCTTCTCTGAGTGTTTCTGCACATTCGCTCCCGTTCAGAGCCCCTCGTAGCTCCACTTCTGCTGCACCATAGACTTTGTTCCCACACTCATAAGCATCATGTGATTGCTCTGTGAAATGCACATCGGCTTTGCTTCGTAAATGACTCGCACCTCTCATACACAATGAGTTCCCGTCAGCCTGTTGGGTAAACATTTAATTTAAAACAAGGAATAGTTTTTCACCAAGAGGTTTTAGTAATTGTTAATACTGTGGACGTGGTTTCTGCCTACAGTGGTCACTTCGGAGAAACGCTTTGATGATGATACAGTGGGACTGGATATGCAGGTTTTAGAGAATGACAATGAAAATATCCTGTTATGTAAAGTTTAGCTACTAAAGATAACAGGCTGGGTAATATTTCATCCACAAAACAAACCAGGAGTCTTAAAACTTTTAGAAGCCAAGGTCTGCCAATTATGATTATACTTGTGTAAATTTCTTGTATAAAAACCAAAAGCGAAATCATCATTTTACCTTACCTTAAAATCAAAAACTAGTTTTAAAATGTTTCAGTTGTTTCTTCTGCTCATCAAGGCTGCAAACATGACACAAATTCAGTAAATGCTAGGGGTGAGAATCTACGTGTTTTTTTTTTTTTTTCAATCACAGTTTCAACACAATTGCGCACACTGTACACCAAACACACCAGTTTTTTTAAAACACAATTATACTGCAAAAATGAATAACATAAATTAGGGCTGTCATGATTCCTCGTTTCAATTCAAGTACTTGATTTTGATTACATTAGCTCTATTGTTTATAATGCGTTATGTATTTTACAGTTTTGTTTCATAAAATCATATCACTTGCTTTTGATACGTCATTTGAACTAATTATTATTGCCTCGTTGCTATTATATATCAGGGCTCTACGCTTACTTATTTTCTTAGGAGCACTTGTGCTCAACTTAAATTTAGGAGCACAGTCAAAATTTCAAGAGCACCTTCTAATCAATAATCAAATAATCTGATCAAAGATTTAGTTTTTACCTTTGTAATGGCATTTTTGGCAACTTTATTAAAAGTGTGTCATCTTTTATGTCATGTTTTACTTTTTTTTTTTTTTTAATATTTTGAAGCTTTTTAAAAATTTGATTAAAACAACAGGCTCAGAACAAATAAAAGTGGCTTGTTGGTTAGGGCTGCAACAAACGATTATTTTGATAATCAATTAATCTAATGATTACTAGAATGATTAATCGACTAATCATCGATTATTTCACTAATTAATCTGTAGACTTTAATTGATTATTCATTTTTTACAATTAGTAAAATTATGTTATACATATTCTAACATATAATACAATAAAGGTAACTTCAGCTTTAGAAAGCATATTATGTAATTACAATTAATTGGTAATACTTAACAATAAGGCTCGTTACTTAGCATTAGTCAATATGAACTAAGAATGAACAAATTTACAGCATTTATTAATCTTGGTTCATGTTAATTTCAACATTTACTAATGCATTTATAAAAATCACAAGTTTTTATTTAAAGTTTTGGTAAATGCACTGTGAACTAACATGAACAAAATATGAACAGCTGTATTTTTATTACCAACCTTAACGAAGACTAATACATTAATGTAATGTATTGTTTATTGTTCATTCATTTTAATTAATACATTAGCTAATGTTAACGAATGATACCTTATTGTAAAGTGTTACCAGTTCATTATACAAATAGATGTATTTGGCACACAAAATGAGATGACAGACAGAGAAACTGTCTTATACACATCATCCTGCCTAACATCTCCTTTTGCAAGTCAAAATAAGATGCTCTGTTTTTTGGATAAACTATTTGATTCAAAACCCAATGTCTTAAAATCTCTTTTAGGGTTATAATAACCAAAACAGCCCTGAGCTAGATCAAGTTTTGATCTCTGTAAACCAAACTATCACTTTAATTAAATTATTTGTTTCCCACTAATAAAAATATTTTCTCATTAGCCTGCTCCACACTAAAGAGATGCTTTATAACAGGAAATCAAGTTGTAATTCTAACAGAAAGCGACAGGTTTAGCTGTTTGGCTATCTGTTGCATAACTATATAAATAAACATGATGTGAGCGGACATTACTGGAGTAAGTTAACGTTACTGAACTGCAGAGCTCATGCAAACTTCCACATTGTTGTAATCCGATGCATTTTTAACTGTTGCTTTCACACTGCTGCCAGTGTTCGTTGTTTATTTCATTACTGAGAGGAAAGTGCGCAATATATTTACATATTCATCCATGCGCTGGTCACATTCTGCTGTGTTTGCTCTTAAGCGCTGTGTCTTTTCTTGAATTGCATCCAGGAGGGCTGAATTACAGTTGTGCGCTGCAGCGCCACACTGGTCAAACCACATTATTGCAGGCTCTTACATTACGTCATATGAGATCAAACGACTACTCGACAACAAAAATATTTGTTTTCGATATTCGATAATGTTGACTAATCGTTTCAGCCCTATTGCAGGTGTATTTTTATGTTTAATGAGGCTCAGAGGTGGCAGTCAAATGGACAGCATATTAATAGTGCATATTAAAAATGTAATATTTAGTTTTAGTTAACTATAATAATAACCATTAGCAGAGTCATCAGTTTAAAGGACATGTTTACTGCTTTTCAATCACCTTTGTATTGTTACAGTGTCAGTAGGAAATGCATGTTATTTTACCCATATAGCACAGCTAAAAAACAAACGCCTTTCTGCCAAGTTTGATTAAAACCCCATCTTGCCCATTGTGAAATACCCCTGTAATGACTCTTTTCTGTCATGGTCAGTAGCTGAGTTAACAAAACTAATCCTGCTAACCATCATGAAATGTGATATGCAAAGTCAAACTGATTTTCATAGCTGCATCTCTTCAGTCCATTGTCATGTTCAACTGTACTGGGTGAACACACACACGTTTCCTCTGGCTTCTCGATCAGACACACTGAAATATTATTGAGCATCTAACAACAATGCATGCTGCGTTTGCTTTCAAAACATGCTGCATGTTACGTAAAAATGATGTAGGCCATGTAATCCCTTTTAGAAAAATATACAATAAACCATTATGCGCGTCTTTGCTTACCTATAGAGAAGAGCTTAAGGTTGGCATTTCTGTTCTGAAGTCATGGCCAACTATTCTCTTACGTCATCAGCTGTTTTTCTAAAGCAAGGCCACGTGCTGATGACGTTTTGGCCAAACACTCACATTTGCGTACTTGCGTATGTTTCTGGCCTTGGATAACTCACACTTTGTATTGAAAAGGTTTGCCTGGAAGTGATGTGTGAATTAGTTATAGCATGGCACACACACACAGATTTCAGGCAGATGTTGTTGTGGCTGGTGCTTAGAAACAGTTTCACACCAAACATATCATTATTAAATCAGAGGGAGGGCAGAAAGAAAATAGCCAGATGTATAATTTTTTTTAGGTTAGATGTGTAATTTGTATTCATCAGGATTGTTTGGAGTCACAACTGGCACTAGCGTGATTGTGTGTTTGCGCCTCTCGCGTGTTCGTTTGTCATCATCGCTGATGGGGTTTGATTAGGTCAGCTGTGGAATTGGCTGGTGACTCTTAACGGAGTGCTAAAAACACTAACACATGGACTCTCTGATGTCTTTTTAAACAAATAGTTTATGCACAAAGTCAAATTATTGTAATTTATTAATCTGCTTGTTGTTTCAAAACTATATGATGTTTTTTTTTATACAATTTCTTTCTTTTCCATTAAGTGAAAGTGAATGTCAAAAAGCACCATAAGCACCATCTATACAATGGAACAGACCGAAATGTAGGCCTAAATCATTGTTTTACCTCGAAAACAAAGAGTAGCATTAAAATATTAAAATGTTTGGGTTCGGTAAGATTTTCAATTGTTTTTTGCTCATCAACACTGTAAATTTGACAAAAAAAATACAGTAATATTGTAAACTATTATTACAGTTTAAACATCAGATTTCGATTTAAAAAATATTTTTAATTGTAATTTATTCCTGTGATCTAAGCTGAGTTTTCAGCATCATTACTCATCAGGAATCATTCTGAATTGCCGATTTGACACTTTTTGCTGATGAAAATATTTGTGGTTATACGAATGACGAATTCCTTGAGGAATATACAATTTTTTTTTTTTTGTAACATTTCTTTACTGTCACTTGTGATCAATTCAATGCATCCCTGCTAAATAAAAGTATGATAAAAGTATTCAATTTGAAAATCTTACTGATCCTAAACTTTTGAACAATAGTTTATAATCACATATATGTGACCCTGGACCACAAAACCAGTAATAAGTGTCAATTTAAAATGTATCAGAATTGAGGTTTATATCATCACCTGAAAGCTTTCTATTGGTGTATGGTTTGTTAGGATAGGGCAATATTTGACCTATACTAACAAACAAAATTTTTGAAAATCAAAACACTGAGAAAATTGCCTTTAAAGTTGTCAAAATGAAGTTTTTAGCAATGCCTATTACTAATCAAAAATTACGTTTTGATATATTTAGGGTAGGAGATTTACTAAATATTTTCATGGAACATGATCTCTACTCAATATCCTAATGATATTAGGATTTTGCCATAATATAAAATCGATCATTTTGACCAATACAGTGTATTTTTAGCTATTGCTATAAATATATACATGCCAATTAAGACTGGTTTTGTGGTCCAGGGTCACATATATTATTATTTATATATTAAATATATTTACTGCCGTTCAAAAGTTTGGGATCTGTAAGACTTGTAATGTTTTTTTGAAGAAGTTTCTTTAAAAAAAAAACCTCCTGTAATATTGCTAAATGTTATTACAGTATAAAACAATGGTTTCTATTTTAATATATTTTAAAATATAATTTATTCCTGTGATGCAAATCTGAGTTTTCAGCATCATTACTCCAATCTTCAGTGTCGCATGACCCTTTCAGAAATCATTCTAATATGAGGATTTATTATCAGTTGCTCTGCTAAATATATATATATATATATATATTTTTTTTTTAAAAAGTTAAAAAGAACAGCATTTATTCAAAATAGAAATCTTTTCTATCAACATAAGTCTGCCATCACTTTTTATCAATTTAACACATAATTTCTTTCAAAAAAGAGAATAATTCAGCATTTCAGTATCATTTTTTTGATCAAATAAACCACCTTAATGAGCTTATAAATGTATTTAAAAAAACGTTACAAATCTTACTGATCCCAAACTTGGTTCAGGCTATTTAAATATGACAGTTAGATTTGAGAGATGAAGAGAAGATTTTCAGCCCATAAGATTAAAGGTTTTGTGTCAAGAACAGAACAAAGTTATCATATGTCTTGAAATATAGTGCTCAAGTCTGTCCTTATATGGTGCACATTTTTGCAGTTCGGCTACATACATCACTGACTTTCACTGTATTGAAAAAAAGCTGCTTGGATTTTCTGCTAAATTCATTTTTTGTTGACGTCAGTGAGAGTAAATGATGGCACTGTTCATTTTTGTGTGAACTTCCTTAAATTCTGCGAGACTAGATTTGCTTGCAAACAGTTATTTTTAGATCTCAAAGTTGCCAAATGTCCTCCTTTTGAGCTAGTTGTGTTTTACCATTGTTGTTTTCTGAAAAGCCAATTTGTGGACACCATTTTTACAAGCTAAAAAAAACTCAGTAGGTGCTTGCAGACCTACTGTATGGATGTTTATGCTGCGAGAGGCCTGTAGCATTTACTGGGTGACATCAGTTTGTGTAACGTTTGACATTTGAGTCTGTCCGGCGAATCTCACATCTGTGCCGACAGCTTTACTCCGCCGATACGACCGTCTCTGTGACCCACTTACCCTGACATCTGCCTCTCTTTTCCCTAGCTTTAGCATTAAACGCAAATCCTGCTTATCGTCAGCCTCTTTCAACGCCGTACAACGCAAGCAAATAAAAGCTAATGTGACAATCTCACTTTTATGACTGTAAACACGGATTTAAGACCGAGCGGCATGAACGTTCTCCTCTGTGTTGAAAGGGCTTTGTGGTTTTGGTAAGGTTTGTATTAGCGTGTGAAAACGCTGGTTTGAGTTTGCTGGGTTCCGGTTGAAAGGCCAGCTTGCCGTCTTCATCTCACACCTATGTGGGTCAGTGACGTGATGCTGATTTGTTTTATCGTGTCTGTTCATCAAATTTCGAAATTCTCTCTTATGCAGCAAAATTGCAAAAGAAGTTGTAAAGCCACATTTCTGCAGATGTATTGCTTGGCACAGTGTTACTTCTCAAGGGTTCTCCACAGTAATCCTGTTACAGCGTCCGGTGCGCTCGTATGTGTGTGTACTGACAGTAAATCTTTAACGCACAAGAGGCCGATAAAAGGACCCGGGAGGAACTAGAGCAGAAGTAAGTGACTGTCAGACAGACCAATCGCTGCAGGTTCAGCCCTTCCTTCTTCACAGCTGCTCTTCCTCAAGCAGCAGGGCCTTGCACGCATGTCGTCTATCATGCCGTGTTTAGGTATGACCAGCAGAAATGTGCACAGGAGTCTTTTGTTTGGCTTTGAACTTCGACTCTGTCCAACCTGTGGTGTTCAATTCTAGATTTGCGTAGGGACTGATTCAGACGTGCTATTTCCTGTTTCTCATGCGCACGGTAGCTGTGCTTTCAGTAGCGAGTCTAAAAATGCTCTTCTGAATTTTCATGAAAAGTGGATGGGTGGTCGTTTTGATTTTGCTAATAATAGCATTCACATGATACGATTTTATGATACGAACACATGATTTTTTTTTTTCACATGGAAAACAAAAGGAGATCCTTTGAGGAATATTGAATGCATGTAATGACCAGGAACTGTCATGCTATATAAAAAAAAAAGTAAAGAATACTCAGCTAAGATTGCTTATTTGTGACACTGGACCACAAAATCTAGTCATAAGGGTCAATTTTTTTTAAAATTGAGATGTATAAATCATCTGAAAGCTGAATAAATAAGCTTTCCATTGATGTATTGGTTTGTTAGGATATGATGAAATTTGGCCGAGATACAACTATTTGAAAATCTGGAATGTGAGTGTGCAGTAAAAACTAAATATTGAGAAAATCGCCTTTTAAAGTTGTCCAAATGAAGTTCTTAGCAATGCATGTTACTTTTCAAAAATTAAGTTTTAATATATTTAGGGTAGGAAATTGACGAAATGTTTTCTTGGAACATGATCTCTACTTAATATCCTAATGTTTTTTGGCATAAAAGAAAAATCAATAATCATACAACTATCAATTACTCATCATTTATGGGGAAAAGGGTAAATTTTATTTTACTTTATTCAAACATAGTTTCCAGATATATATATATATATATATATATATATATATATATATATATATATATATATATATATATATATATATATATATATATTTATTATTATTATTATTATTATTATATATATATTTTTTTATTTTATTTTTTTTTTTAGTAAATTATCTGGCAACTGCAATTTTATTTTATTCAAACATTGTTTCCAAGCTTTTTATGTAAAATTTGTATGTAAATTTTTATGTAAAACTACTATTTTCTTTTCTTTTCTTTTTAATTTTAATTAATTTATTTTTTATTATTTATTTTTTATTATATTTTATTTTATTCAAACATAGTTTCCAGATTTTTTTTTTTGTAAAATATCTTGCAATTTTATTTTACTGATCCCAAACTTTGTTTTAAAGTTAACTTTTTATTTAAATATAGTTATATATATATATATCTCAAATAAACCTATCAAAATAAACCACATAACATATTTAATAAAGGTGTATCAATGCACATTTCCCACCAGTCCTGTAGAAACTATGGCACGCAAAGGTGTTTATTTATTTATTTATTTATTTATTTTTTGATATCGTGAGATGGCGAAGCGCAAGAGATCAACGCAGTCGGAAGAAGCTGCTCACTCAGACAATCTAACTATCCTCAATCTGCTCAATCCTGGTGATGTCAGTGACCTAAACGATGTTATAATGGACTATTTTCACAGTCTGTTATATTAACGGTGTGAGAACACGTTTCTACATGTAAACTACAAATACAAGGTACATTATTTGTGCTATTTAAATATACAAAACCTAAAAAAGGTGTAATTTCACCATGTGTTGGGTTTCCCAGATCGCATCACATAAATGTCCCCTTTTTGATGTTTTCCATTTCATTTTAATTTTTAGTTGAACTATTTAACTTTGCTGGCCTTCTGCTACCATAAAAGTTCTGCATAGTTTCGACCTACTAACTTCTGTACCCTGAAAGCACCGTTGTTATCTGAATGACTTTCACTTTGTGTCATCTTTGAAACATAAACACATTAAAGAATACATAATAAAACATGATAACCTGGCAGTGGGACGATAAAAGGTGTTTATTTACGTCCATGTAAGATTAGGATCTAAATGCCACTTATTGCATTGGACGTCATCAAAAACTGCATTCAAAACAAGTGTGCAATCTCTTCATCTTCTATTAGACCACATGGACTGAATGACAAGGTAATGTTGATCATAGCCATGAAAACAGCCAGTGCATTTCTGATAAATAATGCTGTTCCTGAAAGACATGTCAAAAATCAATTCGCACGCAGAGCAGCTGTTGTGAATGACTGTTACTTAGTCATCAGTAGAGTGAAAATGATTGCAGTGTTTCAGTATGTATCGATTTGTTTGCATAGCCATTGATCAGTTTTGTCGATCAATGCGAAGTCAGAAATGAAGTGCCTTTGCAGTCAATATTGTACAGTAATGTCCATTATCATGGGTTCAGATCACATTAGTGAAAAATGAGCTTGTTGGTGGATTGTGTTTTCTTTGGTCAGCGTTTGCATCGTCAGCGACGGCTTGTATTTCCAGGGTGAGAGAAACAGCACGTCTCCATTTGTGCTTTGCGGCTACACTGTAACTCATGAAGGAACATTTCCATGAGTTTTCCTCATTCCAGATCCAGTCTGTCCAATCAGCCAGCGTTTCTCATGACCTATCCATAGACTCTTAGAAAAACAAGTATTCAACCACAGCAGCAGCACTATTGGTACAAGATGTATCGCTATAGTCTGATGGAGACGCGAGACATTACAAAGCAAAAATGAAGCCGAGCGTGAAGATGTGGTCTCTTGTAGAGCAGCAGTTCCCAGGCCCAGAGCTGCAGGGCTGCCTTGACCTTTGCCCTCTCTGTGGTCATCAAAACCACCTAAGTGTACCTCAGACATCAGAAGTATGTCAACACTTTAGTTAACTTGACTTCTACTGCCCTCAAGTATTTTGGATCAATGACAATGTCTGTGGACAAGACAATAACAGCTATGAGTAACGCAACAGCGCATGCCTCAGTTTTCCTAGAGATCTGGTTTTAAAGGAAAGCTATGAGGGAGTGATGTGACGTGACAAATCCACACCACAACCAGACTCTGTCTCATGTTTGCAGTGTAGTTTCAGTGTAAATGGTGTGTGGGATTCAGCGTTGCTTATTTGGGCTACTATTGAATGACTTTAGGCAATAGATTAATATTGACCAGATTGATTTTTAGCCGTTTCTAAATATCTGTTTTCTAAATGAATGTCATTGATTTTTTTTTTTTGATTTTTTTTGTTTTTGTTTTTGTCAATAACTCTATCTTCCTGGGAAGTATAAGTCAGATATCCACAGTAATATAGTCCATCCTTTCCTTACAATTGTCTGCAAGCTCACATTGAAATCTGCTTGCATCCAAAGAACAACTAATGAATTAAACCAAGTCTTGACCTCCTTTTTTATTTTTAATATTTGTTAATCAGATCACAATCTAAAATAAAATCTGTTGCTATTCTTTCATTGTGACTTTAAGTGAGTTCCTAATTTACCAACAGCCTTTTCAGTTGTCAGTTCTTGCTGATAATAGTTAACATTGTGTATATTTAAAATATAATTAGATTTTGAATGAACTGTTTTTATTTAATATAATTTTAATTCTTTTTTTATGCTTTTAATATTAGCTGTTGGAAATGCGTATTGGCTTTCATTATTTATTTATATAATTTATATATTTATATAATTTGTTTTTCTTTTTTCCATTAAATAACTTGACATTAGTCACATGGCTGTACTACAGCATTAACATAAGAGACATAACAGAACAGAAATAATGTGGAGGGAATTATAGTGCCCTATGAAATATTTTTTTTCCATATTCAGTTCTGTTTTAATGGTTAAATAAAAAAAATAATAATAATATTCAGCAAAAATCATGTCCAATAAATTAGTCACAATTTAACAGCAAATTAATACATTTGACAGAAATGTAATTGAGGCCCTATGAACAATTTTTTTTTTCCTCATTCAATTTTATATTTACCAAATTCTGTTTTCCATTAATTTTCTGGATTCAGATTTAATGATTTATTAAAATTTTAATTATCAAAAGCATCTCTAAATAATTTATTTTACACAAACAAACAAACAAACAAAACATTTGAAAAAAAGATTTGACTTAAGATTTATTTATTTTCAGGAATACTGTTGCATATTTAGATTTTTCTGGTAAATATTTTTTTTTCTGGTAAATATTCCTCAAAAATAATGTTTTAATAATTGTAATATTTAATATATATTTTATATTTATAATAATATTTAATTTAATAATATATTTCTGTCACAATTTCTTCAAGTTAAACCAAACATTTATTTTGACAGGTTACTGTGAAGACCTTTAAGTTTATGTTTGTATATGATAGTTTTACTCAAAAGAAACCGTAAACTGTAAAATGCTCATGAAATGACTTTCAGAGCAGTGCTAGAGATTGTTTATATGTCCATTAACGCATATTGAGGTGCCAGAGGCAGAAAACACTGTGGGCGTAACGCACACTTCAGTTTTTGTAGTGAAAGAAACCATGCTTCTGCTTCATTCATTCACACAGAGACACACAGAACATTTTTGCGGCTTAGTATTGACACACTAGTGTACTGACCTACTTTTCATTTATTTATCTCAAATTTGGCAAATTCCGTAACATTCCACATTTTACAGTAAACTGTTTTTATAACTGGATTCCATGATCCTGTCCACGTTTTCCTAGAATTAGAATTAACATTGATGATCGTGTGTTGTAAAATATAGTTGTTGTATTATTCTGTTCTGTCAGTGATTATTGTATTCCAGTTTGGCACCTGATTCAATTTTGTAATTTCAGAGAAAACATTAGCGACCGCTGAATGACAAAGACACAGTTTATTTAAACAGACATACACATGCCTCTTTGATCCTGCACTGTGAAGCCTCTCACTAGACTGAACTCTGCGGGACGTCCAAGTATACGACTTTAATTTTTCATTAGCATATTGCGGTAGTGTGCTGGCATCAAGCTGCTGGATTCACTGAGAATGAATTGGAACACCACATTTAGTCTGATATGCAGTAGAGAATATATGAATTCATGTATTGTTTAATGAACAACAAACACGTTCAAAAGGCACTTGATGTCTCTTGGGAATCTGATTATTTGGATGGAGCTGTTAGTATTCAATATGTTATTTGCTGTTTTCCAAATTCTCTTTCTGGCATTGACTTCTTGCTTTCTTGTTTGCACTACACCACCATTTTGTACATGCGTTCGTCTTCCAGACTCCTGCTGTAGGTCTTTACGCAGCAGATCCAGGCAGATGGTAGACATGTTACCCGCATACAGTCAGCAGGCTGAGAGACACCCTCTGTGGCCGGATTTGGCAAACACAGCGCTTTCCAGCGTAGCTAAGATCACTGTGCCAGTCTGAATTGTTTCCCTGTGTTCAGTCTGCCATTTTCCTTAATAGGTCATATGTTGAATTGTAGATTGCTGACACATTGTTTGCATCATAGATGTTGTCAGCGTTTTTTTCAATGGCTGATGGCAATAGAGCAGGGCGTCTGACACATAAATAATACAGTTTAATTACAGCAAATGAAACATCACAAAATGAATAGTTTTTTTTGCACAGTATTTACTCAGCGTTTACAGTACAAATTAAGAGAAATTGTATGTATGATAAATTTTTTTTTTTTTATGATTCTTTGAAAGTTCAAATGAAAAAAAATTACAAAATTACACACAGTTGCTGAAAGTAGTAGTTATTTTGCACAATATGAACACAAAATTAATACAAATAAATTAGAAGTAGTTTTGCTGAAAACGGACTCTATTCAATTTGAGTACTCGATTTATTAAAAAAAAAAAATCCTTGATTTTTGCCTGTGTCGAGTAACTGGAAGTGGCTCATTTCACAAAAGAGAATCCATGAAACACATTATTAGACCTTTTTCTAAGGCTGCATGATATATTAAACACATTTAAAATTGATATTAAAGCATAATCCCATTGTAATTTCACAAATGCTGCAATTCAGTTAAATAAATATATGCCTATTTACATGCGTGCAGGTCACGTACATGCGTCTCACAGTGGCTTCGTTCACAGTAAATGCTGCTCCTCACAAACTGTTATCTGATTACGCGATTAATCATCAGAATAATCGACAGTTTCCTTGATTACGAAAATAATCGTTACTAACAGCCCTAATGCGTAATGCACATTAGCTCTGTTGTTTATGATTCATTATGTATTTTAAGTTTTGTTCAATAAAACCATATGGTTGCTTGCTTTTTGATACTTCATTTAAACCAATTATTATAATCTCATGTATTTTGAGTCATTTTAAACGCTGTTGTTCACTTATGTCCATTTTTATTACTACAAAAAATATCTGATTATTTAATTAATCATCAGAATAATCGACGGTTTAGAATTCACCTGTTCATTCATGCAGCCGCGTTTACTACACAGAGCCGTAGTTCACTGACAAGCTACGCAGTTTTGCGTGCATTATCAATATGTATCGCCTGCGATAATGAAGGCGATATTTGCGTAGCTTATCAGTGGCTCTGTGTAGTAAATGCGGCTGTATGAATGAACACGTGAATGAGATTTACGACTAATCACAGAACCGGCATCACTGACGAGATACGCATGAGAATTCGCGTCCGAATATCGGCACAGCCCTACTCCAGTAGGGTTGTGATGGTGAGGTAGTTCGTTCAAATTTTCCTTCTTTTCCTCGCTTTTATTCGCTTTTAAACAGCTATATTAAACATAGAATGATTAATGTATTAACAAACCAATGCTTATTTGCTTAGCTTTTAGTAGGCCTAATATAAAATAACAAATTACTTACACTGTTTAAATATAAAACACTGGAGATCAACGGTGGAAGCTTCCAAAATCATCTAAGATAAACAGCAAAAGTATGAAATATTTTTAAAGCAGGCACTTTTGTATTTCTTTTTGAAACTAAATATTTAGTTAACTTCTTGTTTTTCTCAATTCACTGGTCAGCTCGACTCACTCTCTTCATGTGATAAATGAAATCTGATTCCTGCCACTGATCTGAGATGCATACTTCATGATGTTAGTTTTAATAAATAAAAAATGTGTACAAATTTCTTTCTTTTTGCTGTATCGAAAATGTACCGAACCGTGACACCACTGTGTCGTATCGAACCGAACTGTGAATTTTGTGAATGTTACACCCCTATCCACAAATAATCCACACCACTCCAGTCCATCAATTAAGATTTTAAGAAGCCAAAAGTTGTTTGTAATAAAAAAAACAAATGCCTTATTAAGATGTTTTTAACTTGAAAACAGTGCTTCAGACTAAAATATGCATGTATATGCATTCATAATAACACTTCAGAAGTCATTTAATTTGAATACGGAGAGAGATATGCACAGATCAAGTATTGTTTACAAGCCAAAACGATCTAAAATAGATCTAAACAAATATGTCGGTGGATTTTGATGCGACAGGAAATGGACTTTGTTACCGGAGGAAGCATTATAATGGACTATTTCGTCTAGAAGCGATGGATTGATGTTGAAGTGTCTTGATGGATTTGTTTCTTACAAACATGCAGCTTTTCACTTTCAAAGATGTTAACTGATGGACTCATTCTGGCGGCACCCATTCACTGCAGAGCATCCATTGGTGAGCAAGTGATGCAATTTTCCAAGTTTCCATTTTCAGGCATACTATTCCTTTAAGACTAAAAGTGTGTGACCTAATGTAATTAGCTTTTATTCATCTTCGTTAGGGGAAGTACACATTTCAAAAGAGCAGGCTGTGATATTGCCAGTGTTTTCTTGATGGGAATGTTGCTGAAGGAGGAAGAGGGTCTGTTTTATCTTGGGACGGAGTGGGAGCTGATGATGTCAACCTCCTCATTCCTGCCAGTGTGGGTGGCTTAGATTAGATCCTCCAAAAGAGAGCGAACGCATGAACATGTGCTGTTTTCATCAAACACTAAACTGCAGCCAGGCTACCATATAATGCTCAGCTGTTTCAAATAACATTGTTACTTTCATCATGTAAATCTTTCAAATAGTCGTTCTTTCGTCATTTACTCACTGTGTCGTTCCAAACCAGTATGACTTTATTGTGTGGAACATGAAATAAGATACTTAGCAGCTCCAAGATGCTTTTTTTTGCTGCGTTAAACTCTGAGAATGACTCAAATAGTCTACTGAAGTGCCAACAAGGTACTTTGTTATTATCAGTAGCAGTTGTTTGTCACTTGGTAGCAGTGTATTGGCTTTTATTCCAGGTGTGAATGTATGCAGTGTGTGTGTGTGTGTGTGTTTGGAGATGCCACTGGCTGCTGTCTTTACAATGAAAAATTACAGGCTGTTTTGAAGCCCTGTTACGGCTCGGGCTGTACTCTGATACTATTTTTCCATAGCAGGGTGGTTGCTGCTGTTGAATATTAACCAGACAGATTTGATGTCGAGTTGTTTAGAGCAGCGGCAGGTTGTCCTGTTACAGACTGATTATTATCAGCACACCTCTGGTACCTCTCACTTCAATTACCGGATCCAGTAACCCATGCTTGTCCCGTCGTTTTGATGTTTTATTTCAGGCATCGTTGTTATGCATACAAAGTATGCAATTTTGGCATGTACACTACTGATCAAAAGTGTGTACGATATTTTTTTTTTTTTTTGAAAGAAGCCTTTGCTCACCAAGGCCACATTTATTTGATGTGAAATATTATTACAATTTAAATTGACTGTTTTGTGTTGTCATATTGTAAAATGTAATTTATTGTTGGGATCAAAGCTGAATTTTTAACATCATTCTTCAGTCTTCAGTGTCACATGATCCTTTAGAAATAATGAATGAGATTTTTTTTTTTTTCATTTTTACTAATTTTATTGATTTTTTTTTTGTTGTTGTTGTTATTATTATTATTATTATTATTATTATTATTATATTTTTATTCCTAGATGAATAGAAAGAGCAGCATCTATTTTACATTTTAAAATTATTAAATAATTTTTAGTAAGTGATTTATTTTGTTAATTTTTTTTTTTTACAATTTTATATTTTAATTATTTTTGTGAGTGAATTGTTTATTTCACATTTATTTATAATATATTTAATTTGTATTTATTTTAATTTTAAAATGTTATGATGCAGTTATTGTAATTATTTTTATTTAGATTTGTAAACATTTTTTAAAATGTATTTTTTGCTTTGTTTTTCTTTAAAAATCATTAATTATAATTTTACAATTATAAGATTTGTTTTTACTGAGTGATTCTTTGTTTATTTCAAAAGTTTTTTATATTGATAAAATATTTTCTTTTTTAGTGTATAAAATTTGCTATAAACTTAAACTTTATCTTGCCTTTTGTTGCTTAATATTTGTATAGAAAAGATTCATTCATGAATAAAAAGAACAGCATTTATTTTACATTTTATGATTAAATAATTTAAGTGATTTATTTGGATTGAGTGTTTTGATTTTGAAATTTCTTTTAATTTCACTTTTTGTTTCTTTTTTTTGTATTCTAAATTATTTGAATTTTACAATTGTTTGATTTAATTAAATTGATTTATCTAAATTTTTCATTTTTTCAATTTCTATGAATTTCAGTTATTTAATTTTTAGTTAGCGATTTTTTTTTTTTTTTTTTTTTTTTTTTTTTATTATTTGTATTTATTTTAAAATTATTTATTTTAATTTGACAATTCTACTTTTTAAATAATTTTTAGTGTTTTTTTTTTTTCTTTAAAATACTTTTATTTTACATTATTTAACTTTTAAATACAATTTCTAAAATATTTTTTGTAATTAGTTTTTATTTTAAAATTATTAGTTTACATTTTTACAATTTTATGATTTAATTTTACAGATTTTTGATTATTTGAAACTTTTTTTATATTAATATTCAATATTTTATAGTCAGGGTTCCCACGGGTCATGGAATTTCTGGAATATCATGGAATTTTAAAAAGTCTATTCCAGACATTGAAAGTCAGGGAATTTTATATGTATTTTGTCCAAGTCATGGAATATCATGGAATATCAGGGATTTTTGTTTGTTGCTTTGAATTTTTGTTTACATTTATCAACATGTAAATTTTGTATACTGTATTTTGTTTTGTGTTATTTCATGCATTTTGCCTATTGTTATGGTTATGAAAACATAAAAATACATTTAAAATAAGTTATTTTTTTGTAGAAATAGTACAGAAAAATAGTTCATTTCAAGCGTAAAAAAGCAAACAAACAAAAGAAGTAGTGTATATGTGTGTTTTGTACTAAAAACATCTGTGATTAAGTCAATAAAGCTTGCCAATAGATGGATCTGTTTATTATAGGTCATGGAAATTCAGCTTATTAGTCAGTGAAAGTCAGGGAAAAGTCAGGGAATTTGACGTTTGGCTTGGAGTGGGAACCCTGTATAGTGTATGAAATTTGTGAAAGCATTTGAATAGAAAGAACAGCATTTTTTATAATGTATTTATTATTTATTTATTATTTATAATATGGAAATCCTTGTAATTGTTTTTTTATTGTAATTGTTATCCATTTTAAGTTAGTTTTTTTATTTGTATTTATTTTACAATGATTTATTTTAATTTAAACATTTTATGATGCAATTATTGTAATTAATTATTTTTAGTGATTTTATTTAGATTGTTTTTATTTGTAAACTTCATTTTTCAATTTGTTTTTCTTTAAAAAAAATATTCTTTATAATTTTTCCAATTTTAAGATTTGTTTCTGAAATCTTTGTCTCAAATCTTTGAATCTTTGTAACTTTATAATTGTTTTTATTGTCATTTTGATCTATTTTAGTGTGTTTTTGCTGAAAACAATTTCATACATTTCTTCCAATCTTTACTGACTTGATTTGATTCCTCACAGTTTAAAAACCTCTTAAAACGCTAGAAAATATTCATAGTAACACATTAGCTCAGAAAACCTAATTTGTCACTTCCTTTATCAAAAAACACTTGCAAGTCACACTTCTATATTTTTCCTTTCCAGAAGCGTAGTTGAAATCTGGGGTAAAGAGGCTGAACCCACCATTCTTTGTGTTGATTTTTGACTGAAGTCTTGTCATTTACAGTTAAGGACGGTTGTGTTTAGCGGCTGTAGTTTTGTATTGGAAAGCGTTGGCCCTGGAGCTCTGAGCTGAAGGTCTGTTTCACAGGCAGGATGAAAGCTGCGCTGCATGCGCTGTGAAACTGTTTATGGCGTTCAGGGCCAGAGACGTTCCTCAACGCAGCCAGTAGCCACTTCTGGTTTTCCTCCGCTACTCGTCCTGTTCCTCCGTCCTCCGCTTACAGTGCGCAGATCTCAGTGTTGAGAGGTAACCGAAGCTGTTTCTTCCAGTAACACTCCAGTTTTTCCAGCAGGCAGTGGTGTAGCGTGACACAAGTGCTATATATCACTGCTGTTTTTGTCACGTTGTATTGTCCGCACACAAGCTTTACAGCTGAGAGGAAAGCACTTTCTCCTATAAGGTCCTCTCTTTAGTTTATGTAGGAGTGGCTGGTTTTATTTGGTTAGTTTGGTAGATTAGTTATTGGTTTAGTTAATGCTCTACTGTAGCCGCAGGCCTGAGACCAGTCTGCTCTTTGACTTACACATGAGGTGTTTGGTGTTTGACCTCATGACCCAGGCTGCCTTTAGGACAGAGGTTTTCTTAACCTTTGGTTTGAGTTTAAATGTTGGAGGGTTTGTTGTCTTGCAGAGGTCTGTTATGTTCATCGCTCCAAGGCTGTTCTTATCCTCTGTTTCTGAGTCGGTCTCATTCTCACTTCCCTTATCATAACATGCCTCCCTGCAGCGGTGGCATCCGCTGTTTAGCAGCCTTCCTCACGCTACAGATAAACGGGTATCAGCGCTGTATACTGCTTCTTTAGTTTTTGTTTACTGGAACTCACCCTTGTGTTTGTAAGTTAATGTTTTAAGAATTTAAAAACAAATAGTTGTTTACAGTTCAGTGAGGCTGGTTAATGGTCACATGATATGCATGTAAACATATGTCATTTGAATTATACGTTATGAATTAATTCTTTTTAGTAAGTGATTTATTTAGATTATTTATTTTTGTAAAAAATATTTTTTAATTTGACAACTTCAATCAAAATCTTATTTTTAAATCATGTAATTTAACTTTTTTAATGTATTTATATTTAGTTGTTTATTTAATTTTGATTGATATTTTTTTATTTTCTTTTAATTGAACAATTTTTATTTAGCATTTAGTTAGTGATTTTTAGATTTTTTATTATTTTTAAATGGTTGAATGTTACAATTTTATGATTTCATTATTTTAATTATTTTTAGTGAGTGATTTATTTTGATTGTTTCTATTTTTATAATATTTATTTTTGACTGAATTTTAAGTCATTTTTGTTAAGTGATTATTTTGATTAAAACATTTGATTAATTTAAAAACAAATATTTTAATTTAATAACTTTTGAATTTTAGTGATTTTTAGTTAATTCAACTTTTTTTATTGATTTATAGTAAGTTTTTTTTTTTTTTTTTTTTCATTTTAGTTACTTGTTTTAATTTTACCTTTTTATGATTAGTAAGTGATTTGTGATTGACTTATTTTTAAATTCACGTTTTTATTTAAGTTTTAGTTGGTCATTTTTGATTTGCATTTATTTTCAAATTATTTTAATTGTACAATTTTATGATTTTATTTTGATAATTTTTAGTGAGTGATTTATTTATTTTTATTTTTAAAATATTTATTTTAATTTTAGTCACTTTCTATTTATGATTTTAAAATGATTAATTTGAATTGTACATTTTAATTATTTTTAGTAACTGATTTATTTTATTTACTTTTACTTTTATTTACTGGTTTACTTTTACTTTGTAAAAGTCTTTATTTTAATTCATTTTAATCTGAATTTGTTAGTGATTTTTGATTTTCTTATTTTTAAATTAGTTAATTTACAGTTTTTAATTGATTTGTTTGTTTTTATTTGTTAGTTTATTTACATTTTTTATGATTACAATAATTTTAGTAAGTGATTTATTTTGATTGTTTTTATTTTTAATTTTCTTTTAATTTCACTAAATGTAATAGCTTTTTTAGTTATTGATATTTAATTAGTATTTATATTTAAATTTAATTAGACAATTTAATGATTTAATTTACCATTTCTAACTGATTTATAGTAAGTTGTTTATTTTATTTAGTTTTTATTTTAAAAGTAATTATATACATTTTTAAATAATTTTTAGTGTGATTCATTGTGGTTGATTTTGTTTTTATTTGTAATTTTCTTTTTTCAAAATGTTTTTAAATATAATTTTTAGTTTTTTATTTGTGTGTATTTTCTAATTATTTATTAATTGTACTTTATGATTTAATTGTTTTTAATAAGTGATTTGTTTTGATTATTTATTTTAATTTGACAACTTTTTAATCTAAATTTTAGTGATTTTTGATTTTCTTATTTTTAGGTTATTTAATTTAACATTGATTTATAGCTGTTTGTTTGTTTATTTATTTAAAAGTACTTATTTTAATTGTACATTTTTTATGATTAAACAATTATTGGTGTTTTTAGTTTATTTATATTTTATTTTATCATTTATTTTTAGTAAGTGATTTATTTTTATTGTATTTTTATTTATTTTGTTTAACCTTTTTTAAAAAACATCTATTTTAATTTGAATTTGATTCCCTCATGAACACCCAAGGATTCGTAAACATCGACACATATTGCATGTAGTTTCCAAGTCTGTTCTTTTGTTTCCATTACCTGAAGATAATGTGAAAAAACAAAAGTTCCCACTTCCCAAATGTTTGCAGACGCTGCAGACGCTGCTATATTTAGCACTGAGACTGAAATGGGCCACATTATTTTTTTTTATATATATATATTTTTTAAATGAGTGCATAATATAACAAGAAAGCATTTCATCTCCATCGCTGAGGGTCACTTGAGCGCAGTGGATAAAACGCATCACACGCACTTAAAAGACGTGCCGAGGACAGAAATGAGCCATGATCGTCTGTACTAATGAGCCCATTTAAATACAGATTCATGAGGGACAACTTCGTTACCTCTGTCCCTCCAGTAATAAACGAGTAAGAAATCCTATAGGCTTTCACTGACACACCAGAAGATCATACAGACTTGTTGGGTGGCCATCACTTTGGCATCATTGCAGTGAATGGGTGCCGTCCAAATAGCTGGTGTTTTTAACTTTAAACTGTTGCTTCCAAGTAAATATGAGCCCGTAATAGTGCTTCCTCCAGGCTACCTGAACCATTTTGGACTGTTTTTGTTTGCAAACAATGCTTGGTCTATGCACATCTCACTCCTGATTGGTGCCTTTGTTGAATTTAAATGGAATATGTGATGGGATTTGAATGGATTTGATATAATCTTCAGGTACATCAGCGGTTCATTTACATGAATATGCTCTGCTGACCTGAATGTGTCTGTGGTGGTTACGGCTCAAGAGGAAGTGAAATGTTTTTCTCTCTATCAGAGATGCACATATAGATACAGCATTTAAACTCTATGACACTGCTTTGACATTTGCTGTTTGTTTGGAGGGTGTGATGGTTGATGGAAGTTTATTTTAAGGACACTTCACCCCAGAATGAACGCTTACTCACTTTTATGTCGTCCCAAACACATATGACTTTCCTCTATGGGGCACAAAAGGTATTTCGGAAAATGTTTTAACTATTTTTTTTTTTCCATTCAATAGATGAACTATATATATATATATATATATATATATATATATATTTTTTTTTTTTAACTATTCTGAATAGGGTGCAGTAGTAAGGTAAGGAAGTCTTATAATCTGCTAAACGCTGAGAGTGTGTGTCTGGGAACCGCTCCAGGTGTTTATGTGCACAGAGGTCAACTCGACGCCTACAGCTCACGCTATCACCTTTAGCCTAAAGAATACATCAAATGCACTTATAGACGGCTCAGCATTGAGCATTGATGCTTTGTCATATTTAGCAACTGAAGCGCCCACTCATGCACACAGTACTCATGCTCACACTTTGCTTTTATTTAATCCAAAATGCAGTAAAAACAGTACAGTTGTCAAATATTACAATTGTAAAAAACTGAATATTTTTTCAAATATAATTTATTTCTGTGAATGTGACTCAAAGCTGAATTTTCAGCATTGTTACTCCAGTCTTCAGTCTGATCCTTCGGAAATCATTCTAAAATGCTGATTTGCTGTTCAGGATTGTCATCAATGTTGAAAAAAGTGCTACTTCTGTGGCAAACTCTAAAATCAGTCTGCAAGGAACACTTGTCAAGCACATACAGTTGAAGTCAGAAGTTTACAGATTCTGCAAAATAAGAGGGATTATACAAAAACGCATGTTCTTTTTTATTTAGTACTGATCTGAATAAAATATTTCACATAAAAAGACATTTACATATAGTCCACAAGAGAAAATAATAGTTGAATTTATAAAAAGGACCTCATTCAAAAGTTTACATACACTTGATTCTTAAAACTTTGTTGTTACCTGAATGATCCACTGCTGTTTTTTGTTTAGTGATAGTTCTTAATGAGTTTCTTGTTTGTCCTGAACAGAAAAGTCCTCCAGGTCCCACAGATTCTTTTCGTTTTTCAGCATTTTGGTGTATTTAAACCCTTTCCAACAATGACTGTATGATTTTGAGATCCATCTTTTCACACTGAGGACAACTGAGGGACTCATATGCAACTATTACAGAAGGTTCAAACGCTCACTGACGCTCCAGAAGGAAACACGATGCATTAAGAGCTGAGGGTGAAAACTTTTGAGCAGAATGTAGATGTGTAATTTTTTCTTATTTTGCCTAAATATCTTTTTTTTTCATTTAGTACTGGCCTTCAGAAGCTACAGAAGATGCTTACATGCTTCCCAGAAGACAAAATAAGTTACATTTACCTTGATCTTCAAAATCAAAATGTTTTCACCCCCTGCTCTTAATGCATTGTTTCCTTCTGGAGCATCAGTGAACGTTTGAACCGCAATAGTTGCATATGAGTCCCTCAGTTGTCCTCAGTGTGAAAAGATGGATCTCAAAATCAGTCATTGTTGGAAATGGTTCAAATATACAAATGCTTAAAACCAAAGAACTTGTGTGACCTGAAGGATTTTTCTGAAGAACAGCGGCAGTTTAACTGTTCAGGACAAACAAGGGACTCAAAACAACTATCACTAAACAAAAAAATTATCCCTTTTATTTTGGTGAAATAAATAACATTTTGCAAGGTGTATGTGAACTTTTGAATTCAGCAATATTTTCCTCAGTTGTGAGCAGGTTAACCTTGAGGTTCAGGTTTTTTTTTTCTTTTTTTTTTCCCCCTCTCTCGTCTCCTCTCTCTGGGCTCTTCAGCTCCACTAGGGCATCATAACAAGCCCCTTGACTTCCCATTTACAGGATCAAATGGATCCTCATGCTGCCAGTGAAACATGAATTTCCTGCTGCCGTATGAACGGGACCCGAAGGCATTTGTTTTTCAGTGTTTTTCCACATTTTCAGCTAATCTCATATTTAATTAAAAGCTCAGCAGCTGACGCCGGTTTAATGCGGGCTTCTTTTGGCTCTGTTTCCCTGCCCGAGTGTGAGTGTGTGTGTGTGTGTGTGTGTGTGTGTGTGTGTGTGTGTGTGAGAGCGAGGTGAGAGGATTGCACGTCTAAAAACAGCAGCTCACTCATAATTGATAAGGCCATGAGGAATAGTGGTCAGATATCTGCCACTAAATGCAAGCGCAGGACTTTTAATGAGCTCATGCTGCTTCTCTGCTCTGTGGCAAAGGTGTTCAACAGCAGTTTTTACTCACAGGACGGAGGATGTTCTGCACTACAGTTATGAGGATGCTCGGTCTAGTAGTAGCTATTTTTGCGAAACGATTCAGTGATTGTGCTAGATCTGTGTTTTTTTCTGTTTTTTACACTAGAGCTTTGGTTGTAAACCAAAGTCGATTTGACTTTACTGTATAATTCAGCATGATTAAAGGGATAGTTCACCCAAAAATGTAAATTCTGTCATTAATTACTCACCCTTACAAATCTGTAAGATCTTCGTTCATCTTCGGAACACAAATTAAGGCCCTGTATAGACAGCAACACAACTGACACGTTCAAGACACAAAAAGGTAGTAAGGACATCAATAAAATTGTCCATGTGACATCAGTGGTTTAACTTTTCTGAAGGATCATGTGACAGTGAAGACTGGAGTAATGATGCTGAAAATCCAGCTGAAATCACAAGAAAGAATTGCATTTTAAAATGTATTCAAATGGGAAACAGTTATTTTAAATAGTAAAAAAAATTCAAATTTTAAAAAAAGCTTTTGCTATCCTTTGGATCAAATAAATGCAGGCTTGGTGAGCAGAAAAAAAAAAAGAAACATTAAAGATCTTACTGTTCAAGAACTTTTGTCTGGTAGTGTCCTGCAATTAAAAATAAAACTGAAATAAAATGTCCTGCATAATTTATATAATGTAAAGTGAGGAAATATATAAATCTCTAGATGACATCAAAATATTATATTGTATAACTGTACCATCCGTGACACACTGGTAGTCTATTTGTGTCCAGTCGTCTAGCTGCATCTGGGTGGATGATGTGGATGTGGAAACTGAAACGCTGTCTGACATTTAGGGACAGACACAGAGGGGGTTTGCGGTGATTTGCTGTCCTCTTAAGCTCATATTTCTGTCTTTTGACTCACCCCTGGATGTCCTGCGCTGGTCAGTTGACACCAGGATGCATCGAGATCTTAGCCATTGTGCCCAACAACACCTTTTAGCCTTGACCTTATATTCTCAATATACACTGCCCTCCAAAAGTTTGGAAACGCCATAGAAAAAAGTGGGGTTTTGGACAATATTAGTATAAATCCTTTTTAATTTGTGATAATTTTGCACTGATAAGGGACAACACAAACTACAAGAACACATTTTATTACATAAACGGTTTATACATAGAAAAAATGTACGTTTTCGATTCATCAAAATATCCACCAGTAGCAGCTGTTACAGCTCTGCATAACCTGGGCATCCCAGCTGTCAGTTTATTCAAATATTGACTTGATATATTACTCCAAGCCTCCTGAAGGATTGCCTAAAGATGATTCACACTGGTTGGACACTTCTTACGGACATCACGGTCCAGTTCCTCCCATAGTAACTCAATTGGGTTGAGGTCGGGTGATTGGGGAGGCCATTTCATCACAGACATGATGGTCTTCAATGATAATGTCAAGTTACTTTAATGTATTTGCACCAAAAAATAAGGATTTATGCTGATATTGTCCAAAAGCACACTTTGCCTGTCTTTTTTCACAGGGGTGTTTCTAAACTTTTGGAGGACAGTGTAGCACATTTTCTCATCCTTTTGCTAAACTATAAAATAGATGGTTCCAAATCTTCAAGAGTCTTCGTAGGCATTAAAAAAGTATATGCAGTCATGGCCAAAAATATTGACACCTTTGCAATTCTGTCAGAAAATGCAACCCTTCTCTTAGGAAATTGTTCCAGGTGCAAATGTTTTGATATATTTACATTCTTATTGTTTTTGTTTGCACTGGAACAACATGCACACACACAAAAAAAAGCAAGAAGGAAAGTCAAACTTGATAAAATTTCACAGAACTTGTGTGAAAAATGGACTGGACAAAATTATTGGCACCTTGTCCAAATTGTAAGAAATAATTGTTTTTGAAGCATGTGATGCTCCTGTAATTTGTATTTAGACACCTGTGGCAAGTAACAGATGTGGGCAATATAGTAATCACACTTGCAACCTGTTAAAATGGAGAAAAGTTGACTCAACATTTGTGTTGTGTGTCACACTGAGCATGGAGAAAAGAAAGAAGTATAAAGAGTTGTCTGTGGATTTGAGAGAAAAAATTGTGGAAAAACATGGACAATCTCAAGGCTACAAGTCCATCTCCAGAGATCTTAATGTTCCTGTGTCTACTGTGCGCAATATCATCAAGAGGTTTAAAGCCCATGACATTGTAGCTAACTTCCCTGGACATGGATGGATGAGCAAAATTAATGTAAAATTATAACAAAGGATTGTTTGAATGGTGGATAAAGAACCCTGATTAACTTGAATGGATGCTATGGTAACACAAAGGCATAAAAAAGCAAGACATGAGTTTGCCGAAACTTATGTGACAACCACAATCCTTCTGGGAGAATGTATTGTGGACTGATGAGACAAAAGTAATGTTTTTTGGTAAAGGACATCATGGCACCGTTTACAGAAAAAGAAATTATGCCTTCAAAGAAAAGAACACAGTCCCTACAGTCAAACATGGTGAAGGTTCAAAGATGATTTGGGGTTGCTTTGCAGCTTTTGGCACTGGATGCCTTGAATGTGTGAACAGTATTATGAAATCTGATGATTACCAAAGAATTTTGGGGTGCAACATAGTGGCCAGTGTCAGAAAGCTGCGTCTCCACCAGAGGTTATGGTCTTCCAGCAGGACAATCGCCCGAAACACCCTTCAAAAAGCACACAGAAATGGTTACAAAGTGCTGGAGAGTTCTGAATTGGCAAGAAATGAGTCCAGATCTGAATCCCATAGAACACCTGTGGAGAGATCTCAAAACAGCATCTTTCAAATCTGAATGACCTGGAGCAAAATTCCAGTAGAGAGGTGTAAGAATCTCATTCATGGTTTTTCCGAGTTTCAGTTAGTTTTTTCAAATGGGGTGCTACTAAATATTAAGTTAAGGGTGCCAATAATTTTGCCCAGTGCATTTTTAGGGTTCTGTGTGGAATTGTATTAGATTTGACTTTCCTTCTGAACATGTGAGTATCGAAACAACTGCGACTGCAACAATTTTCGGTTGCATTTTCTGACATAATTGCAAAGGTGCTGATATTTTTGGCCATGACTATACAGGGGTTGGACAATGAAACTGAAACCCTGGCCAATATAGTGTTGTAGGTTTCATGGCTATATTTGCACAGCCTGGTGGCTAATCTTCACTTATTGCACCTTCCACCGGCAAGAGCAAAGTGTGAAGGGTGACTATGTGCACCCAATGGTTCAGACATTGTACCCTAAAGGTGGTTCCATGTATAAGGATGATAATGCACTAATACACACAGCAAGACTGGTGACAGAGAGGTTTGGCCTGCACAGTCACCAGATCTGAATATTATTGAGGCACTTTAAGATGTTTTGGAGGAGCGAGTCAGGAAACGTTTTCCTACACCAGAAACACATAGTGACCTGGCCACTGTTCTATAAAAGGAATGGCTCAAAATCCCTCTGGCTACAGTGCATGACATGTATTTGTCAATCCCAAGACGAAATGATTCTGTATTGACCACAAAAGGAGGCCCAAACTAATTGTGGTCTAAAACAAAGTGTTTGTTTCATTGTCCAACCCCTGTATATACACCTGTTACCCAACATCATTTGATTTGAAACTTGATTAAAGTGTCAAGTTGCTTGTCAAATGTAAATAAACTACAATTAGACTAATGGACTGTTTTGCTCAGCTGATGAGTTGTTTATGCCGGCGTAACTGAATCATTTATTGAACGTTCATATCTTCTCATATTGCCATATTGTAAAACACTAGCGATTGGCCTCTTGTGCTCACTGCCCTTTTTCGTACCTGTCTGAACAATAACCTTTGAAACTAGGTTACCTAGTTTTAGTATCATTTCCTGTATGCACTGCTGGCAGAAGAATACAGACTTTGGAGTCAGACTACAATATGAAAACATGTGCCAAGAAAATCGTCATCAGCGCTTTCCCATATCCCTCTCGTCCATTAGCAGTTCTCATTTTGGTTTTAAAACACTACGGCCTAAATTATCCCAAATTCGTTCCCTCTAACGTCTCCATACATGATAAGACTGCAATGTAGGCGCAGCGCATCGAGCGAGATCATATTACCCGCCCTTAGTTCAGAGCAGATCCGCCAGGACAATAGCGGTTTTGTTTGCTTCTCTGCCGCGAGACCACTGCGCATTGAACAGCACTGTGAGAACCAAAACCAAAACTCAACTGGACAAACCGGTTGTGCTGCTTTTGTCACCGATACCAGTGTTTTTTCACCTCTTTTATACCTCGGCTTCACCCTTTTCCAAGCTTGTGTTTGTACACTAAGGTCGTCTTCAAGCGGCGGTGTCCTGGCTGTACGCTGGGCGTCTCTGAAGCCATCTCGGCCGCTGAATTATTGAGAGAGGCCTCGGCCCCTGCTGTGTCAGCTGGAGGTGGAGGAGATGCGCTCGTCAACCGGTGACAGAATGAAACGCACACCCAGCTTTCCTGCTGCTCACATGCGACCTCTCACCTCAGGGCTGGACACACGTACACCTCCGCCGACGAACCTGACACCTGACCCCTGCTGTACGCCGGACACATGTTAGAGCTGCTCCAGAACAGGCCAGATAAGAGCAAGATGATTACAGCAGTGATCCTGTATTACAAAGCAACTTACAAAACACAAGCTACTAAATGCTTTTCAAAGGAATATTTCAGCCAAAAAAGAACTTATTTACTCCAGATCCTTCAGAAATCATTCTAATTAATTTCAAGAAACAATTCTTCTTATAAATGTTGAAAAACTTTCTAATTTACACTAAACTTTTAAAGTAAGTTGGTTCATGTCCACCCATCTGGTGGACATGAACCAACTTACTTTAAAAGTTTAGTAAGTGCCTGCCTTAGTCATATATGGACATAGACTTATTGTATATGTGACCAAAAATCATATTAAGAATATTAGATAAAGATCACGTTCCATGATGGATTTTGTACATTTCCTACCGTAAATATATAGAAGCTTAATTTTTGATTAGTAATATGCATGGCTAAGAACTTCATTTAGACAACTTTTAAAGGTCATTTTCTGAATATTTTTTGCACTCTCAGATTCTAGATTTTCAAATAATTGTATCTTGGCCAAATGTACATCAATGGGAAGTTTATTTATTCAGCTTTCAGATGATGTATAAGTCTCATTTTCGAAAAATTGATCCTTATGATTGGTTTTGTAGTTAAGGGTCACATATTTGTGATGCGAATGTTGCTCACTGCAGGCGGTCTGAAGGCGGACAGAATTTCTCTTGAAATGTTTTGCATTAAATTTATGATGTTGGTTTTTGAATGGGAAGAATTTGGAGATGTAAATTCTCTGACAGGATTTAGCAGGCATGTTAAAGCACAGCACAATGAAAGTCACATCTCTAAATTCATCCCATTTAAGAGCCGCCTATACAAGAGAACAGGAACGCAAAAAGCATCTTCAGCAAAGAACAGTGTTGAATTTACGTAATTCATGTGAAACCAATGCACATGATTTAATCAAGTTACTCAAACATCATTTGTAACTTCAACAACTGACCCAGTTGTATTGTGATTTTACATGGTTCCCTGATGGAATTTGTATTAACTGCATATATTTTTGTCACATCACTGATAGAGCCCTGTGATTTCCATAATGCGGAAAACGTAGACGGAATTGTGGAATTTACTGTATAACGGCGAATGTCACTGAATTTATTACTTAATGTAATGATAGTACTACTACTACGATCAATAATAAGACATGCTTTTGCTTATTAAAATGTAATGAAACCATTAAAGTGGAATTCAGAAAATTAATGGAAAACACAGAATTTGGTAAAAGTAACACTGAATTCATAGGGCCTAATAAATGTAATACATTTATACATTGTTGTTAAATAGTGTATGTTTCATAATTTTAATTAATTACACATGCTTTTTGATGGATGTTTTTTTAATTTAGCTAGAGTCTGGAAATGTAAAACTGAAAAAAAGGAATGTAGAAGAGTTAAAACAGAAAAAAAATGAGTATGGGAAAAAATAATGCCAAATGTTTCATGATTTCAATTAATTAGACATGCTTTTTGATTTATTTATTTAATTTGTTAAAGTTAGCCATTAAAACAGTCTAGAAACTTTTAAAACAGAAAAAAAATGGAATCCAAGGATATTGATGAAATAGTCCATGTGACATCAGTGGTTCAACCGTAATGTTATGAAGCTTCAAGAATACTTTTTGTGCACAAAGAACAAAAGTAACAACTTTATTTAACAATTTCTTCTCTTCTGTGTCAGTCTTTGACATGCTCTCGACCATGACTCTTGTGAACATGCATTGAAGACTGAAACATTACAGTATTCTCGTAGCTTTATAACATTACAGTTGAACCACAGACGTCACATGGACTAAATATTATTTTTTTTTATGTCCTTACTACCTTTCTGGGTTTGAGTATGTCAGCTGCATTGCTGTCTATGCAGAAAGCTCTCAGATTTTATAAAAAATATCTTCATTTGTGTTCTGAAGATGAACAAAGGTCTTACGGGTTTGGAATGACATGAGGTTGAATAACTAATAACTGAATTTTCATTTTTGGGTCAACTTTCCTTTAAGAACGGTGTGTGTAGAGCTTTGGTACATTCATAGTGCCATTTTTGCTTTTTACTTAAGAAGTGTCAGTGCAGTTATAAATGCTCTTGAACCCTCCAGAAGCAGGGCTTTCCATGTTGACTTCCTTGTATTGAGTCCAATAATCTTTCCTGCGGTCTTACAGTATTCAAGCAGAGCTTGCCCTACATTACTGTGCCAAGTGATACAGATTTCCAAAGCGCTGTAACTAAACTTCAGATCATCAGCTCACGCGCAGTCCTGCTATTTTCAGTTCTTCCCTCCAGACTGCATATTCTCAGGGTTATGCTTGATGTTTTCTGTGTTTTTCTCTCTCTCTCTTTCTTCCCTCCAAACATGGCCTATTTTTCATGCACATCGCCCCAGCATTCCTCCAGCGAGCTCAGTTTGGAGCAAACCGCTCTGTGCTGAAGTGCTACCCAAACCCAGATCTCCTATAAATATCTTCAGTGCTGTCAAAAACCGTACATTTCTTTTAGATCTGACACGCTACGCGTCGGTCGGCTCTTCAAGTGCCGTCCGTCCGTAGATCTGTACGATAGGATCTGAGAACATTTTCTTCTCACCATCAGGAACTGAGAACTGCATACGTCAGCACCCGCAAACAGACTAGAGCGTATTAGCGGGGGCTGTTTCTTGGCGACGCGTCTGTTTCTCGCTCTGTTTAACATTACGCAGGCTCTGAGATGGCAACAGCGCTTTGCATCAGAGAATCTGCAGACGAGCTCTTCCTGTTGTGAGCAGAGAGTCTCTGATAACCGCAGGCGGGGGGAGGGGTGGCGGAGGAGAGCGCTGCCGCGTCGTATTTAAAATGTGACCATTGTCTAATTGGTCGTCGGAGCCGGTCCATGGAGCTGCGGGAAATGGGTCAGCGAGTTCCCACAAGGCAGCCCGCAGCCATGGAGAGCCTCTGATTCACAACGAATCATTTGCCTTGATCTTCTTTATCAGAGCCACGCTGAAGTCTCAGCTGGGTCACCGCTTAAAGGAGCCGTTCAACCAAAAATGACAGTTCTGTCATTTACTTGTTGTTTTATCACTACAAACTACAGGTAGAATGTCCCTGGTGATCTTTTTTACTTTGGGACTAGAGCTGCTGAGCCATTTTTCACTAGAAGTCTCTTCTTGTCACCTTTCTGCGTATTTAAATATGACCTGTCACTTATAAGGTGCTTATGAGGGCCAATTTTCACTCCATTATTATAAAAAAAAATAATGTATATAAATAAATAATGATATCACATCATCTCCAGAAATTAAGCACTTATAAATAATGCTGTCTGAATAAAAAAAGTAAAAACTGTTGCAACTTTTTATGTTGTAATTTTGTGTGATAAACTCACGTTTGTGTAAAATAAAGTCAGAATTGTGAGAGAAAAACTAGCAATTCTGACTTTGTTCTTAGAAATGCAAGTTTGTTTCACAATTCTGACTTTTTTCTTGCAAATTTAGGTTTATATCTCAATTCTCACCTTTTTTCTCGCAATTGCGAGTTTGTATCTTTTTTCTTTTTTGTATTTTTTTTCATGACGTATACACAGCGCCAAGTTTATATTTCACAATTCTGTTTTTTTTCTCGCAATTGTGAGTTTTTCTCATAATTCAGACTGTTATCTTGCAGTTCTGACTTTTTTCTTGCAAATGTGAGTTTCTCACAATTCAGACTTTTTTCTTGCAATGCCAAGTTTATATCTTACAATTCTGTTTTTCTCATAATTGAGTTTTTCTCAGAGTTCAAACTTTTTTCTCGCAAATACGAGTTTGTATCTTGCAATTCTGACTTTTTTTTCCACAATTGTGAGTTTGTATCTTGCAATTCTGACTTTTCTCGCAAATGCAAGTTTATATCTCACAATTCTTTTTTTTTCTCACAACTGAGTTTTTCTCACAATTCAGACGTTTTTTTTCTTGCAATTTTGACTGTTTTTCTCATGAATGCATGTTTGTATCTCGCAATGCTGACTTTTCTCACAATTGCGAACTTATATCTTGCAATTCTCTTTTTTTCTCGCATATGAGTTTGTATATTCAATTCTGACCTTTTTCTTACAGTTGCGAGTTTATATCTCACAATTCAGACTTTTCAGAATAGCAAGATATAAACTCACAGTAGTGAGAGATAAACTTGAAAAAAAGTATTTTATGTCTTGTAATTCTGATGTAACATGCAATTGCGAGTTCATAATCATAATTATAAAATATAAACTAGTAAGAAACTAATCTCTCTTCCTCAGAATTGTACTTGTATAACTCACAATTGTGAGTTTATATCACAAAAGAAGTCAGAATTGCGAGAATAAAGTCAGAATTATTAGTTTATATTACAGTTCTAAGAAAAAGATGTAAATTTGCTATTGCGAGGGGAAAAAAGTCAAAAAAAGTCAAAATTGAGAGAAGTTGCAATTAACTTGTAGTTCAAATCTATATATATATATATATATATATAATATATATTTTGTTTTTACTCAGTGGTGGAAACAGGCTTCCATATGTTTGTATCTCTACAAAATCATTAAAAAAAACTTACTGTTGAACTGCACTTCCTGTAGACTGTCTGTTTTACACAATCCCTCTGCATAAGTGTCATTTTTGCTGTCATCTCTGACGTGATTTAGTGTGGCAGTAGTAGCTGCACGCTCCATTGTCATGACTGTCATCTTTTAGTTTCTGAAAGTTGCCAACCAGCATTAAGGTGCAGTTCCTCCACCTATGTTGGAGTTTCAACCACATAGTTACTGCTACTATTTTACTTAGAATATTAAGGTATGTGTAATATTAACATTATATTAGGATTTCATCTTTTAAATATCATGGTTGTTTTCTAATAGCAGTTTATTGCAGCAACCCTAATAGGGAAGCAATGACGATTGACAGCAGCATTCACTCGTATATGCTTTTGTATTTTGCTGGGTTGCAAGTAATATGATTACCTTCTTAGTTAATTACAGAATTTTTCCGAAAGTAGGTCAATCCTGACTGTTAGTCGCCAGGATCAAGAGACATTAGTCATGTTCAGGGATAATATAAAACTATGGTAAATTAGTAATTTACAAACATCATAAACATGTATTTTAGTTCCCCTCACTCCACCAGAAATGCATTAAAAACGAACAGAAAAATATAAATGGTACATATAAAATGATAAAAGCAAAACTGAAACAT
Source organism: Cirrhinus molitorella (assembly GCA_033026305.1). NCBI lineage: Eukaryota > Metazoa > Chordata > Actinopteri > Cypriniformes > Cyprinidae > Cirrhinus > Cirrhinus molitorella. The sequence continues at coordinate 30,397,585 of CM065139.1, read as the reverse complement.
GCGGGATGTCGGAAATGCGCTGTATAAATAAACACTGACTCACATGATTCTCTCATGTGGCATGAATCCAGATGTTTTGCATGCTTGACTCAGCACATAAAAAAAAAAAACAACTTGCATACCAGAAAATACAGTAGTATGTCACCAATTTTTATTATTATTATTATTATTTTTTTATTTGGTCTAATATAAACCCAAAAGTTGTATGTATAAAACTATAATGTATTTTTGATGTTTTATTATCCTATAAAAACTAATTGTGACCCTGGATGACAAAACCATTCATAGGGGTCAGTTTTAAATTGAGATTTATACATCGCAAGAAAGCTGAATAAATAAGCTTTTCATTGATGTATAGTTTGTTAGAATAGGACAATATTTTGAAAATCCTTAATGCATATTATTAAACAAAAATAGGACTGTCAAACGATTAATCACGATTAATCGCATCCAAAAATAAGTTTGTTTACACATAATATATGTGAGTACTGCATATATTTATTATGTATATTTAAATATACACACTTGCATATATATATTTAAGAAAAATATGTTGTATTTAAATATAAATTGTTTGTGTATAAATTTATTTATTTATTTATTTATTTTATATAGATATATTTTTAAATAAATGTAAAATATAAACACTACATAAACAAGCTCTAGTTTTATGGAAAAGAGCAATGCAAATTTCTATTTTTTTTTTTCGAACAGTGCCTGTGAACTTTTCCCTTCATTGAATCGCGTTCACCGCTTCCTCTGAGCTTCTCAAGTCGCATTGTTTTCCTAGATTTGAACTACAAGCCTGTACTTTATTACACAGAAATCCAGTGTAAATGATCCATGGAAACCTTCCCCATCACAGTGGCCTTTACAGTGCCAGCATGTGTGTGAAGGATTTCCTGCTGCCGCTTCCTCCTCCTCCTCCTCCTCTGCTCCCCTCTCTAGGTGTGATTTTACCCCACAAGTGTTTTCTTTGGAACGATACCCACCTGTTTTTTGTTTTTTGTTTTTTTAAATGCCATATGATCCCTCTAACCTTGAGGCGCACTGCCGCTGTGGAATGTAACAGAACCGCTGCAGCGTCTGTCACATTGTGTACTGTTTTGGCCCCTGCCGTACTCCTACTTCGGGGCCCGCTGTAACCATGGCGACGGCCGTGACCCGAAGGGTTAAAGGCTGCGCGACGGGCTGGCGTTTTCTGGATGAAGAGAGCCGTGTGGACTGGCACAAAAGAGAGAGGACAGATTGTGGGAGGTCTGTTTGATGTGAAAGTTGTGCCAGCAAGCAAATCGCTCTCGTACCTTCCCTGCCCCCTCGCACACACACACACACACACACAAACATTTGTATTGTAGTTGAGCTTGGATGCACAGTTATGATAAATAAGAAGAAAAACGACTGGAAAAACTAGATTGTTACATTTACAGTTTCGGTGATAGTGACATATAATCATAATGCTAGAGTGCTGTGGTTGGTTGCATTTCTGAGTGTTTTAACCTGTTGCTATGCAGTTTCTAGAGTGTTCTGTGGATTTACTGTAGAGATAGACCTATCATGGGTTACAACTTGGAAATCCATTCATTTTATTAATTTGTTCATTAATTTAAACTCCTTTTTTCTGAATTCCCGATTTAGTTTTAATAGTTACATTTTAGTAATCAAAAAGCATGTCTAATTCAAATCATGAAACTGCAATTCAACTAAAGTATATTTAAAGTATGTAAAAAAAAAAATAAAAAAAAAAAATTAAAATTTGGTGAAATTGGTTTCTTTTTTTTCCCCCCTAAGTTCATTGTGTCTCCTACAACCCACCCCCCCGCTTCAAGATGCTGTTTGATCTTTCTCAAATTCAGTGATTTTCCTTTTAAATGGTTCAATTGTAGTAATTAATTTAAAATATCATGAAACTTTTGCAATTTATTAACAATTTATTAAAAATGAAACTTTTTCTAGACTGTTTTGATCATGAATTCATTAATCATGACACTTACTAAAAATTCTTAGCAATTTTATAAAAAGTTTTAACAAAAGCAATTTCATAATTATTTATTATTACAAATGTAACAGAAATACTTTTTAGGACCCTATACGTTTTTTATTATTATTATTATTATTATTATTTTTTTAATATTTTTTCCACCATTTCAGTTTTACTTGTCCTAACTTCAGTGTTCAATAAAACTGCTTATTTTTATTTTTATTTTTTTTTATTTATTTTATTTTTTTTTTACATATCTACACTCTCAAAAAAAGATACATGAACTATGAATTTTTCCCCTAGATTCCCCCTAGATTTCCCCCTATTTTAATGGTTAAAATAAAAAATATTCATCAAAAAGAATCTACAATTAATTGAAATCATGAAACTTACACAGCAATTTAACAGCACTTTATTACAAGTTTAACAAAAATAAAATTAGGGTCCTATGAAATTGCGTTTCCCATTAATTTTCTGGATTCTATTTAATGGTTTCATTCAATTTGAATAACCAAAAGCATGTCTAAATAATATTTAAAAAGACTTTTAAATATTTAATTATTAATTAGCCTAATTTAATTTGTCTTTTTTAAGACAACATTTTTGTGGTGTATTTCAATTGGGTTTTTTTTGTTTGTTTTTTTGTGCACTCGTGCACATCCCTAATTGAGTAATAGTATTCTGTCACAGTTTCTTCAAGTTAAACCGAAATTTTTATTTTGAGGAGTACTAAACGAAACCATGCAAACATGAATATGCAGGATTCATATTTTTTTTAAAAAAGCATTTTTGCAGCTTAATATTCACAGAAACTAGTCCTTATTGGTTTTGATTGAATCTGATTTATTCATCCAAAATTTGCAAATTTGTGACATTCTGTGTTATACAGTTAATTACATTTTTATGACTGGATTCTGCTTTTTCCACATCGAAGAAAATAGGGCCTTAGGTACAAAATTATCACTGGGCCAGTATTCTTTCAAAAAGTATTAATATTAAAGTATGAAATAGTAACGTATTAACTTTAGGTAACATTATTACAAATATGACCTTTTAATGTGTCTTAGTACTAATGGTACTAATACTTGACATTAATGGTCCCCCTAAATGGCACTAAAATGTACCATTTTGGGGTAAAAAAGATGTACCTTAAGTTTCTATATAGCCCTTGTTCTCTATAATATTCTGTTGTGTAGATATGGCTTGGGTCTTTCCTCAGTGTATTGTCTGTTTTTGTTAGCACAGAGGCCATGTGGTGTTCATTACTATTGGCTTGCGGAGCTGCACTGCTCCTTAGAGACAGTCGCATCCTCTCTGAGGGCCGTATTGCATGGCGTGTGTCACATGATGCCGTCTGCACCAATAGGAAGTAAAACCATATTTTCCCACGCACTAAACGATGCATTCCTGTGTTTAAGCCTCAGGAGTGTAAATGTCTAGAATGAAAAGAGCAAAAACAAAAACGCACAGTAGCAGTTGTGCATTTCTATAGTCTCTGCTGGATGCTGGAAGTGTGTTTATGCGTCTGTCCTCTTTTCCTCTTCTCGGTATCTCTTAGACACACTCTAGACGTCTTAACGTCAGCTCTGCTGATTGCAACAGGATCTGGCTGTCATTGTCCGCCAGTGTGTTAAAAGGGAAACACTCAACCTCCGCCCCGGAGCCGCTCGCATTGGGGCCCGAGCACGCCCATTTCCCTCCGCGGGTCGACGTCAGCGACCGCGTGTTTATTATGACTGATAAGGGCAGGCCTCTGGAGTGCAGCGTGTTCACATTCGCTATCACTGTCTGCACAAACTTTCCGCAACAGCCAAACTCAACAGTTGTGAAAGTAGAGCGATGGCTGTTATAAGCTTACCAACCTTACCAAAGGTTTCGCTGGACCTGTGTCTGCATTTTTAACGTTGCTTACTGAAAGTGTTGTTTGATAGTTTTCTGTGGATCTTTGCCAGCAGACTAGGGCTGTAAAATGAAAATGTCAAAACATAAAAAAACCACTAAAACTGTTAATAAAATATTCAAACTCGTTTAAATGATTAAAGCAACATCTTTGTTTAGTTACATTTGAAATTTAATAGATAAAAATGAATCTCTCTCTATTATTTCAATCATAAAACGCAACAATTAAAGTTTAAAAAGCTGATTTAAAATATTGATGATAACTATAATATTATAGCAGTGATACAAAAATAACACTGGTCTGCCATGCTTATAATTCTACTTTTATTTGTTTTTTATTTACTTTAGTTTTATTTTATTTTATTTCCAGCAAATTAAAGTCAGAAAAGTCTTTTATGTCTTTGAGAGAAAAAATGTTAGGCTTATTTTATGTTTTACTTTTATTTTATTTTACTTTAGTTTATTTATTTTTACTTAGTTTTATTTCCAGCTAATTAAAGTCATAAAAAGTATTTTATTATTTCTTTGAGAGAGAAAAGAATATGAAGTTTATTTTATTATTTAATTTTATTTTTATTATTTTATTTCTGGCAAATTAAAGTCATTAACGTTTTTTGTTATTGCTTTGAGAGATTATTTATTTATTTATTTATTTATTTATTTATATTTTATTTCTGGCAAATTAAAGTCATAAACATTTTTTATTTCTTTTGACAGTTTTTTTTTTATTATTATTATTTCTGGCAAATGAAAGTCATAAAAGTCTTTTAGTTCTTTGAGAGAGAAAAGAATATGAAGCTTATTTGTTTTATTTTATTTTATTTTATTTTATTTTTATTATTTTATTTCTGGCCAATTAAAGTCATAAACATTTTTTGTTATTTCTTTGAGAGATTAATTTTTTTCTTTTTTTATTATTATTGTTTTATTTTATTTATTTTTATTATTTTATTTCTGGCAAATTAAAGTAATAAACATTTTTTTTGTTATTTCTCTGAGAGAGATTTTTTTTTTATTATTATTATTTTATTTTAATTTATTTTATTTCCAGCAAATTAAATTAAAAAAAGCATTTTATTTTTTTGAGAGAAAAAAATATGAATCTTATTTTGATTTTATTTGACTTTATTTTAATTTAGTTTTACTTAGTTTTATTTCCAGCAAATTAAAGTAAAAAAAAGTAATTTATTTCTTTGAGAGAAAAAACATGAAGATTATTTTATTTTATTTCTGACAAATAAAATTTTATTTATTTATTTATTTTTATTATTTTGAGCAGCCAGTGTCCAGCAACATATGATACAAAAAAGTGGGAAATTATTAATAGAACTATTAGATAATTTGACCATTTTGGCCAGTTTTTGTAGTAAAATGTCATGTGGTGTGACCTTAAAAACCATGCAAAATATGTAACGTTTTATTGACAGTTACAATATTTGTAGTTTCGTTATTTTTTTTATATAAAGAAGTCAATATTTGAGGAAAATGTGTGCGAAATTGATTTCAAGAATTTTCGCAGAATGCATCACAGTGTTCACAGAGTACAAACTTGTGACTTGTCGTGTACAACAGTGACTTTTCATTGAAGAAACAGCTGTTTGAATGTGAACAGTCCATTGATGCTCTCGGCCCAAACACGTGATGAAGAGTTGAGCTGTGTCTGTCTGTGTGTCTGCTGATGAGGAGGAGGAGAAAGGTCACATTCTCCACACTCCTCCACAAGGATCTCATTGATGCAGCCACGATACAGAATTGGTGATGTAACCCAGCGCATCTTCATCATCATCATCACATGAGCCCCCAAACCAGCACACATCACATCTGGCTAGCACATTTTCCCACACTTCTCCCTTTGACGCGATATAACGAAGCCTGAGGCAGAGAAGGGTTTTTCCCTCCTGCCCTGCTTGCGTCTCTTTTGTGCGCTGAAATTCACGTGTAAAAGCGGATACTCTAGCCGGCTCGTCACAATACCGCAGGACTCCACGTAACCGGGACAAAGTGTGTGGAAACACAATGATGCGTCTGGACCGGCTCCAAGAGGAACTAGTCTTGAGGCCTGTGTTTTTACTTTCCTTAAATCATTCAAACAATATGATTGTGTTCATTTATTATCCAGCACTGCTGACATGTCATCTTCGTATCACATTACCCTTGTTTGCCTGACCTTGAGTGGTGTATTACTGTAGCCAGTGTGTTTAATATCTAATAAGCCGACATCTAAACAACTGATGCTATTGTGCTAACGCTTCGAGATCTGGGCTTCTGACCAAGAGTTTCCAGGATTACTAGGCTGAACTGATTCTATTGATTAACCGCCTTTTATAACAGATATAAAGGTTGTTTTTATGATCAAGTGTCCAGTAAGCAGCATTCAGAATAGATCTTGTTTATTTCTGCTCTTGGTATAACTATGACCATTTGATGACTATTCGACTACAAAAGCGGAAACGAAATAACATTTGGTTTGGGGACCAATTCTCACTGTTAACGATCAATAAATTGTGACTTTTGCCTCAATAAACTTCTAATTTGTTGCTTATTAATAGTTAAAGTAGTTGTTAAAGTGTAGTCATGTAGATTAATATTAATTAATATAATATCAATATTAATGTTAGATTAATATGTGTTTTTGCATCATCATAAACAGCCAATATGCTAGTAATATGGATGCTAAAAAGCAACTAGTTAATAGTGAGAATTGGTCACTTAACTAAAGTGTTAACAAGTAGGGTTAATTTTATGAATACTAGTAATAGTAACATTAATAGTAATACTTGTTATTGTTATAATAATAATACATTATTACATTTCTTATAACAATATAATTAAAATTAATAATATTTCTGTATTATTACTATTATTATTCTATTACTAACTTTTATTGCTTACTGTTATTTTATTAAATGTCAGAATTTTTTATTAACAACATGGTATTAATGATATAAAATATAAAAGATGATTGCATAAAAATGTTATTAGTAGTAATATTTTTATGTATTAGTATTATATTACTAACTTTTATTACTTCTGTTTTATTAAATGTCTTATTTAATTAAATAATAGTAAAATAATAATATTAATAAATTATTACATTTTATAAGAAATTTAATTAGTATTAATATTTTTGTATTATTATATTGCTATTTAATAAAATTTAATTTAAAAATAGTTATTCATATTTTTATGCATTTTATTACTAACTTATTACTGGCTATTATTTTATTGAATTCCTTAATTATTAAGTAGTAGTAGTAGTAGTAGTAGTAGTAGTAGTAGTAGTAGTAGTAGTAATAATAATAAATGATTACCCTTTAATATTAATAATGTATTTGTGTATTATTGTTATTATATTAACTTTTATTACTTACTATTATTTTATTAAATCTCTCAAGTTTATTAAATAATAATAATAATAATAATAATAATAATAATAATAAATGATTAAATTTGTTAGTATTATTATTAATAATGAGCAATATTACTAACTTTATTACTATTATTTTATTAAGTGTTTTATTGTAAGTTAATTAAATAATAGTATCAATATTATAATAATAATAATAATAATAATAATAATAATAATAATAAATGATTACCCTTTAATATTAATAATGTATTTGTGTATTATTGTTATTATATTAACTTTTATTACTTACTATTATTTTATTAAATCTCTCAAGTTTATTAAATAATAGTATAATAATAATAATAATAATAAATAATAATGATAATAAAAAAATGATTAAATTTGTTAGTATTATTAATAATGAGCAATATTACTAACTTTATTACTATTATTTTATTAAGTGTTTTATTGTAAGTTAATTATTAAATAATAGTATCAATATAATAATAATAATAATAATAATATAATAATAATAATAATAATAATAATAATAATAATAATAATAATAATAATAATAATAATAATAAATAATTCAATACAATTATTATTATCCTATTTATGTATTATTGTTATTACTAACTTTTATTACTTTTATTTTATTAAATGTCTTTTATATTACAATTCAATTATTAAATAATATAGTAATTTAAGTAATCTAATAATAATGCTATTTTTTTTTGTTGATATTTTTAAACAATATTTTTGGTTGTCTAATTTTAGAGTACATAAGCTTGTCATGTAATAAAAAAGGCTTATCTTTCTTCCTCTGTAAAATCAATACTTTTGTAATCATACACCGATTTTCGACACCGATATAATGCATTATGATTATCGGTATCATTCTCAAAACTGATTTGCCCATAAAAAAAAATTTAAAAGCATTTACAGAGTCCTTGTCATTAAGTTTGAGATTCATTTTCGTTTTTACACCACACATATACATGTATATCGGTTTCAAAATATCGGTTATCGGTCTACTTGACCTATAAAAAATCAACATCGGCCCTGAGAAACACACTTCGGTCGAACCCTAGATCATACTAAAACAGTCTGATACTAAACAATGGAGTCCATAATGAATATTAGATAAAAGTGATCTGTAGTGAGTCTTTTAGGCCTGTACTTGGCTCAGTTGTTAAAGGATTAGTTCACTTTCAGGACAAAAGTTTACAGATAATGTACTCACCCCCTTGTCATCCAAGATGTTCATGTCTGTCTGTCTTCAGTCGTAAAGAAATAATTCTTTGAGGAAAACATTTCAGGGTTTCTCGCCATATAATGGCTATTCATTATCTGTACATTTTTGTTCTGAAAGTGAACTAATCCTTTAAGGGTTTGTGCTCAGTGGTCTTTCAGATCACGCACCACTCTAAATGCGCTGATTGTGGTATATTGATGCCATAGATAGATAATGTGGACAGATTCAGATAACCAAAACCACTGAAAACAACAAGTTTCTGCCCAATGCAAACGGATAAATTACTTACCAGTGTTTACAAATCTAGACCATGTTATCTGATGTCTCTTGGTTTATCCTTCAAAATAATTCAACATGAAATCAACTTCTCTTATGAATGTTATTCGAACAATACAGGCTACAATAATTTCTTTCAGTGAAGCAACTTTGGCTCTGAATTTTTGACTGAAAACTACTGCCTGCGACTGAAAAATATTTAGGAGCACCATGTTCGACTGACTCGACCAGCATTTTTGTTTGCGCTGAGAGCAGCTTCAAAGTTGAGTAATGTTTCATGGATATATATGACAAATCCTTTCAGAAACAAAGTGTAGAAGGAGTGTAAATAAGAAAATGATTGTGCAGTGTGGAGAGCTTCCTTGATTATAATGTAACTTTGTGAGATCGCGATGAACTAAGATGAGTGACAGCTTTTAATGATTTTTAAGGGAGTTTGTAAATGAGAGATTGATTTAATACAAGAGTTAAATAAACAAGAGGCTAACATTAAGTGGCTATAACACTATTGCCTGATTTTGCTCCATTTTGTTTATGAATGAACGTGCGTTTTTAAACTAATCTACTGAGTCAATGATTCAATTTCCCATTCATAAAGACAGTCACTTGCAGTGTTGCCAAGTCCGTGGTTTTCGTGTGGAATTGGGCTACTTTAATACTGTTGCCGCGGGTTGTTTTTGATGTTCCGCGGGTTGAATCGACCCCAATAACGTCATATATAGCCCCTGAAATGCGAACTTACCAGGGGAATCCTGACAAAGCTTGTATTTTATCCACCAGAATATGATTTTTAACAGCAGGATCCCCCTCGAAACTCGATTTGGCTAGATTTGAGTGGCAATTGGGTGGGTTTTGTTGTGAAAACCTGGCAACCCTGTTCACTTGCTTTATTCCTGAATGAATCAGCTGTTCGAACGAATCAAATGAATATGAATTCAGTAAATAAATCAGTGACTTGTCGCCACCTACTGGAAGATTTAGTTTCATTTTTCAGTTTTATCTTTTCAGTTATTTCAATCATTTAATATTTCTGTATTTAAAATCTTATATTTAAAACATTAATCTCAACATGAATTTATGAATTTGATTGCACTCATGCCACCTCTGAACCTCATTAAACATGAAAATACAACTACAAGCCACTTTGAGGTTCTTCTGTGCCACCTCTGTAGTACAAATAAATGTTCTTTATACTGATTTCATTTGTTTGGTAACTTATTCTTGTTCGTTTTAATTAGAAATGTTAAAATGCTTATAAAATATTTTTTTTTTTTTTTTTTAAAATGTGACACAAAAGATGACATACTTTTAATAAAGTTGCTAAAAATGCCACAAAATTCCCCTGTAAATCACCTCATAATGGGAAGACACATTTTTGATTCAGATTTTTTGATTATAAATTTGACATGTTTACAATGCACTCAAATTTTTAAGTTAAAAAGAAAAGTAAGCATAGAGCCCTGATAATGTTAACTGGTAGAGTATTTCAGTTTTTGGTTTATTTTCACACCGTCTGTTCGCAATCCAGTCAATATCGATAGATAAAGTTCCAAGCTACTGTTTTTTTTCTCATCAAATATCCTGTTTCGCTAGTAAAACATGACATTCAGGAAGTCAGATAGGTTGTCGAATAACAATTCACCTCGACTTTTAAAGTAAACTTGAATTGAAGTGTTCTGAAAAAATGTTCTTGTTTTGATCATTTTCAGACGTTTTCTCAGCATCGCTTGTACTTCTAAATAGCATTAGCATTGGCGCTCCATTGTTGTCATGCAGATGCAGATTGAAGGGCTCTTCATGGCAGTCCAGAGGAGAGTTGTGTGTACAGCACTGGGTTTGGATGACTGTAGAGCGGTCTGTGTGTCGATTCATGAGCAAACCTTGGGCCGGCCTTTTTGATGCCATATCGAGGGCCTTTTTCTGTTTGAACAGAATGAAAGGACATTGTATAATGACGCTGTTTTCAGGCTAGCCATGAATATAAATGGGTTTTAATGAATGTTAATGTGTTCCTCTCAGTGCTATTGTAGATGATGAGTAATTGCCGGCTGTGTTAGCTGGAATTTTTATGTCCAAACCTGCGTTAATCTCGCCAACAAAAATACTCAAGGAAACATTCATTTGTTTATTGATGGGGGAAAAAAGTATAAAAACCTTTAACAGCACACATTTTAGTCAGTCATTTCTCGAACTGCCAAAGACAGGACAAAAAGCTTCGACAATGGACATAAGACTTTAATTTATTCACAACACATAATTCAATATCATAAACACAGACAAATTATATATATATATATATATATATATATATATATATATATATATATATAATAATTTGTCTGTGTTTATGATATTGAAAATAAATATAAATATATATATATATATATATATATATATATATATATATATATATATATATATATATATATATATATATATATATATATATATATATATATATATAGAATATATATCTATCACACACACACACACAAATATATATATCCGTTTGCATTCTAATTTTAAAGTAATTTTGTTGCATATTTTTTGTCATTTTCAGTAGTTTTTGGTTTTATATGTCTGTATAGGTTTTATAAATTATTATAAAAATGTTTCTGTTTATGTTACAATTTTATATATTAAATTATATATAATATTTTTAAACTAAATTAAAATGTTAGATTATGAAATTAATTGGGTATGTAATTATTTTTTTTTATATTTCATTTGATTTCAGTTAACATTTATTTAAAGTAATGCAAAAGTTTTAATTTTTGCTGTAGTTTACTATAATAACTCTAGTTTAAATTTATAAAAATAAAAATAAATCTAGTTTAAATGTTTATTTTTATGTGTTTATTTATTTTTCACAATTTGGTTAAAAAGTTGAAACAAGTTTTACATTAGTTAAAACATTAAGGTATTTTGTAGAATTAATAAATAAGACATTAAAATGGCTAAATTTATCGATGAGTAGACTTTTTAAATATTTTATTTCATTATAGTTAACATTTATTTCAACTGAAACACATTTTAATGGTTTTAGTTTTAGCTCCAGTTAACTCAATATTTAAATATTTAAATCAATATTTGTATTTATCTATACAAGATAATTGTATATGATCATTTTTTTTATTAATTTATTTTTCAAAATTAGATATTAGATGGGGTGTAAACAAAATTGTATTTTATTTATTAATTATTATTATTATTATTATTATTATTATTATTATTATTATTATTATTATTATTATTATTATTTTAGTATTTTTTATTTTATTTCTTTTTTTTAAATTTGGTTACATTTAAGCTAGTTAAAGTTTGACACATTACGGTTAAAAAACACTAAGGTATTTTTGTATTTTTTTGTATTTTGTATTTAAATACGACCCTAAAATGACTAAAGTCGTTTACAATGAAAAAAAGCCCTGTCTAAAATAACATCAAATAAAATAACTCAAAAATATAATAGCTCTAGTTTAAATGTTTGTTTATTTATTTATTTTTTTCCAATTATAAATTTAAAGCAGTTAAAAATTTAAACATTAGTGACATGATGATATTTTGTAGAAAAATAATAAATACAACATTAAAATGCCAAAAGAAAAACAAACCTGTCTAAAATCACAAAAAATAAAATAAAATAAAGAAAATAAATTAAAAAGTAAATTTCTTTTTAAATTGATTTAAAAAGTTATTACAAACCATATAAAAGCTGGTTTCCTACACCGAAATGTAATTTTATATATTGAATTATATATAATTTGTTATATTTTATTTTATTTTATTTAATTTTATTTTATTTTATTTTATTAAACTAAACTCAAATGGTAAATGATGACTTGCCAACTAGCATAAATAAACATTTTATTTAATATTTTATTTTATTTCAAGTTGCGCAAACGCTTTTAATGGTTTCAATTTTAGCTTTAGTTAACTATAATAAATCTAGTTTAAATTAATGTTAATTTTTTTATTATCATTATCATTATTATTATAGTTAATATTTATTTCAAGTAGCACAAACATGTTTTAATAGTTGTGATTTTAGCTTTAATTGACTATAATAACTCTAATATTTTCTTTATTTTTAATTTGGTTAAATTTAAACCAGTTAAAGTTTGACACCTTATAGTCAAAACATGAAGATATATATATATATATATATATATATAATATATTACATTTTTTAACCCAGATTATTTATTTATATATATATATATATATATATATATATATATATACACATACTGTTTACCAAAAAACTGTGTAATATGACAAAAAAATAAAAAGTGCTTTATTTTAAAATGAATCTAAAAAGTGTTTAAATGAGCAACACCTGCTTCAACAATACCCACTCGAGATCAATTACGAGCGGTAAAAAGCTGGTTTCCTGCAGCGTGTTCAACTAAGCTGTAAACCAAGCTGTTTTGACAGCGCTATCCCTTATCCCAGTGTTCCTGTGCATGAATTATTAAGGTTCATGAGGTGCTGATCGTGTTGTCTTTCTCTGGTCTAGTGCCTGAGCTGTGGTGAGGATGAGCAGCAAGCGGAGTCTGTTTGTGCGGCTGGTGCCGTGCCGCTGCCTGCGGGGCGAGGAGGAGACGGTCACCTCGCTGGACTACTCACATTGCAGCCTGGAGCAGGTCCCGAAAGAGATCTTCAGCTTCGAGAAGACCCTAGAGGAGCTCTACCTCGACGCCAACCAGATCGAGGAGCTGCCCAAAGTACGAGTGCACTCTTGCACCACTAACACACTTGCTTTGCATGAATCCAGAAAGTTTATTCAATGCGTAGGCGGTGAAACGTTACCCTTTTTTGTTAGTTGGCAAGCAGCACATCCAGTGCATGTGGTGTTTGTTACTGGCTTGCTGTTTACAAGCAAAAGATTTGCTTACACAGCAGGCCTGCAAAGTGTGAATATGGCTATTTTGGCCTTTTATGGCATTCTATGTAAATACATTGAAATATTTATGTTTCAAATCTGTAATATGTATTTTTTTTAGTGACCATTAATTTAACCAATTCTTATTACATATTATGTTTTAAACTTTGTAATTCTGAGGAATAAATTTTGTATTGCAAGATTTAAACTTATTTTGAAAATGCAAAATCACAAAGAGTTGTTATAAATTGACAATTTTGAGGGGGGGGGGGGGGGAGGCAGAATTTAGATGTAATGCAAAATTATGTGATATAATGTCGCAATTCTTAGAAAAATGAGCAAATTTCAAAACATAAACTTGCTATTCTGAGAAATAAAGTTAGAATTGTATTAAATTTAAAAGTAAAATAAAATAATTAAAAAATTGCAACAGATTAATTTTTTATTTCAGATGCGTGGTTAAAAAAACCTAAAACAAACTGAAAACATGACAATCAAAAAAGCCACAATGCTTTTTTTTTTGTTAAATTCAGTTTCAAAAATGTCCTTCTATAAAATGTTGCAAGAAGAATTAAAACATAAAACATTTAGAACATTTAAAACGTATAATTTTTTTTTATTAATATTTCTTTATCTTGTTTTGTTTAAATATTTTCCTATTAATTTTAATGTTTTAGTTACATTTTGTTGTGTATTTTTTTATTTTTATTTTTTAGTAGTTTTTGATTTATGTGTCTGTATAGTTTGTTTATTTATATATATATATATATATATATAAGTATATAAGTATTGGTATTTATTTATATTATTGGTAATAATATTATGTATAAAATTTTATGTAAATATTATTATATTTTATTAAACTAAACTAAATTAAATTAAATTAAATTAAAATGGCAAATGATGACTTGGCAGCTAGCATAAATAAGCATTTATTTATTTATTTTATTTCGTAAGTAACAAATGCGTAATCATAATAACACTAGGTAAAATCTGTGTTTATTTAATTATTTTAAGATTTGGTTAAAAAAATTCACGCATTACAGTCAAAACATGAACATTTTTTGTAGAAAAATGAATAAATATGACATTTACATGACTACATTTAAAGGGGGATGTTAATGCAAAATTACTAGATATAAAGTCACAATTCTAAAGAAAAGGCATAATTGTGAAATGTGAATTTTGCTATTAAAACATCAGCTCAACATTCAGCTTTTTCATATTCAAGACCTTACAAAGTCATAATAAAAATATGATGACACATTTATATATAGTATTCAGCCAGGATGTCATGTAAAATGAATGCTGGTTATGATTAACGCAATAAACATTTGGGCATTTGCGATCAGGCTTTGTCTACTTGTCCTTTCGACAATTTCCACTTGCCAGATTGTTTATCCACTTGTCATTCATCAGAAATGGTCTTGTGTCACAGAAATGTTACTTTCTGTAGACCACTTTGGACTAAAGTTCCATCGAGAACTTGATTTTGCTTTGCTTCACCTAAGAAAAACTAATCCTTTTGAAGTAAATCCAGCTGCTCATCAAATATTAATATGAAGTTAGAATCTTATTCACTTTTCCATGAATGTTTCTCAAATGTTTCTTTTTTTTTTCATTCTTCACAGCAACTTTTCAACTGCCAGTTGCTCTACCGATTGAGTTTACCGGACAACGATCTAACGGTGTTGCCGCCAGGCATCGCAAACCTCATCAATCTCAGGGAGCTCGACGTCAGCAAGAACAGTAAGAAAAGCGGCCAATTCATCTCCTCTTTCTTTTTCCTTTTTGGAGTCCAGTTACGCTATCGGACGACCCATAACCGAAGCGGAGGCACACTGATATCTGCACTGACCTCTTATCCGCTGTAATTCAATTCATCACAGCGAGCGCACCGTTTTGGATTTCACTTTACGCTGAAATTCAGCATTAATTCCTGCCTGCACATTTAACATTATGTGCAGTATTAGCTATAATCAAATGCTAGAAATAGTACAAATAAACAAAATGCCTATCTAGACAGCAGCTCTTTAGGGATCGGAACAGAGCTGTGTGATTATCCACTCAATTTGATATCCTGTACACTGATGGCAATCTGAAATTTGTCACTGGAAGCAGTTTATAGCATTCTGAAGCATGAGTGAAGACTGCAATACTACAAACACATGCTCAAATCACTGAGTCTGTGTTTACACATCACTTCATCTTTCAACTGGTGTGTTACAGCATCTGATAACGTAATGACAGACAGTGACGAGCTCAGCGCAGCACAGGAAGTCTCATTCAAAACCTTGTTTTCTTGCAGTGCGCTGTCAGCAGTTAACAGCAGTGATTTTGATTAGTTTTATGAAGTTTTTATCTTTTTAGAAATTTAGGGTTTCCTTCAGACTGGTTAGCTGACTAATTTTGAAAATGTGTAGTTTGCACATCCTAAATTTGCAAAGATTTTATCTCGCAATTCAAAATTTTTCTCTGAATTGTGAGAAAAGTCCAGTTTTGAGGAGGGAAAAAAGACTATGTTCTCAGATTTGCGAGTTTGTGTCTCACAATTCTGACTGGACTTGCAATTGTGTGTTATAAAGTCAGAAATGCAAGATATAAACTCGCAATTCTGAGAAAAAAGTTACAATTATAAATGTATATTATGCAATTCTGACGAGATAAAAACACAATTTTGACTTTTGTCTCGCAATTCTGACTTTCTAACTCATAATTGTGGGATATCAACTCACAATTGCGAATTATAAAGTCCAGTTTTGAGGAGGAAAAAAGACTATGTTCTCAGTTTTGCTGGACTTGCAGCTGTTTGTTATAAAGTCAGAAATGCAAGACACAAACTCGCAATTCTGAGAAAAAAAGTGACAATTATGAATTTATATTATGCAATTCTGACTTTTTTTCTGAGAATCGTGTGACATAAACTCGCAATTGTAAGAGATAGTCAGAACTGCGGGATAAAAACACAATTATTTTTCTTCACAATTGCGAGTTTGTGTCTCACTATTCTGACTTTATAACTTATAATTGTGGGATATAAATTCACAATTGTGAGTTATGAAGTCCAGTTTTGAGGAGGGGAAAAAGGGTGATATGTTCTCAGATTTGCGTGTTTATATCTTGCATTTCTGACGTTATAACACACAATTGCAAGTTCAAAACCTTGCAATTGCAAGAAATAGTCAGAATTGCAAAAAACACAATTCTAACTTTAGAACTCATTATTGTGAGATATAAACTTACAATTGCGAATTATAAAGTCCAGTTTTGAGGAGGAAAAGAGACTATGTTCTCAGATTTGCTGGACTCGCAATTGTGTGTTATAAAGTCAGAAATGCAAGATATAAACTCGCAATTCTGAGAAAAAAAGTTACAATCATGAATTTATATCTTGCAGTTCTGACATAACACAATTGCGAGTTTATTTCTCAAAAAAGCTAGTTTATGTCTCACAATTCTGACTTTATAACTTATAATTATGGGATATAACTTCACAATTGTGAGTTATAAAGTCCAGTTTTGAGGAGGGAAATAGGGTGATATGTTCTCAGATTTACAAGTTTATATCTTGCGTTTCTGACGTTATAGCGCACAATTACGTGTCCAGTCAAAATGGTTAGATAAATCCTCGCAATTGCAAGAAATAGTCAATTGCGAGATAACACAATTCTGACTTTAGAACTCATAAAAAGTCCAAAGGACAAAGTCCAGTTTTGAGGAGGAAAGAAAGACTGATTTGTTCTCAGTTTTGCTGGACTTGCAATTGTTAAGTTAGAAATGCAAGACAGAAACTACAAGTTACTTAATTGATAATGAGTTTATATTATGCAATTCTGACATAACACCACAATTGTGAGTTTATTTCTCAAAAATGCTAGTTTATGTCTCACTTTATAACTCGCAATTGCAAGTTTATATCATGCAGTTTAGACTTCATCACAAATCTGACTTTTGTTCACAGAATTGTGATATAAACGCGTAATTCTGAGAACAAAAGTCAGATTTGTGAGTTTCTGTCAGGCAGTTCTGAGAATAAAGTCAGAACTGCGAGATGAGAAATTTTTTATTTTTTGGTTATTTGATAAAAAATAAAATAGTATTGTCAAAATAAAATAAAAATACTTGACATACTGTACCTGTTAAATATGTAAAAAAAAAATCAAATAAAATTATTATTATTATTATTTTGTATACTTACTTACATTTAATTACTCATTCCTCTCCATAACAACTCCCTCTTATCAAATTTTTTGTAGTCAAATTTGTCATAAAGCTCTGTGTTCAGATACCAAGACCAGCAGCTCTACATTCATCTAGCCTTCATCGATGCATCTTTTCGTCTACTTCCTCTTCTTCTTTGGGTATCAATGTGTGCTCGGCAAGACCTTTTTGTGTTTGAGCGCCACCAAGTCAGGTTTACTGTAACTTCAGCAGCTCCAGGCACGTAAACAAAAGCGACAATCTTATTGGTTGGCCAGTTTTTAACACAACGCATCAAACCAAAGAAACAATTACCCTTTTAACACCTGCCGTTTTTCGCGTCTGTGTGCATACTTGCATTGGTGCCATTTGTTTAGTCACGAGGCGTTAAACGCCGGCGATAATCATGCGCGATATTCGTCCCGGTGTGCATAAGCCATTAAGGTTAACGATTAATTGATTAATTTAAACGAAAATCCATCATGTAAATCAGGGGTAGGCAACGTGGGTCCTGGAGTGTTCAGATGTGCTTGTCTTTTTTTTTTTTCTCTCTTCGACTAGCCTGTTTTACAGGAGTAAAGTGTGTTGTAGCATTCATATGCTTGGCACACATCACTCCACAAGTCCTACCGCAATTTACGTGACTTTTAATTGATACTCCCTTCCTGACCGTAGCGTGTCTGTTTTTAGCAGAGTCGTTGAAGGTGGGTCACCTTGTGCGGTGGAGAGCTCACAGTGTGTGTTCAGTGAGTCTGTGGTTTACTCTGCACGCTGGTTTAGTTTGCATCCGAGTGCGTTGGAGGAGGATATCTCAACATAACATTAATGTCACACTCCAGCTCATGCGGTTAGTAGGACAGGAAGTAAGCAGTCTAGCTCTGCTGCATGAGCTTGTGTTGTTTCTAAAAACGGCGTTAGGGGTCGTTTTTCTTTGGTGGGCGAGTTTAAGAAAGACCTAGTTGCTCAAGTGTTATTACTTAACATTAATTCATGTTTTTAAGAGAGGTCTCTTATGGTCTTATGGTTTTAAACTTACTTGCACTAAACATTTGGCTAGTACTGTATCATGGTTTCCACAAAAATGTGAATCAGCACAGCTGTTTTCTTGTTTATAAATGTTTTTTTGAGGAGCAAGTCAGCATATTAGAATGATTTCAGAAGGATCATATGACTGGAGTAATGGTGCTGAAAATTCAGCTTTGCTTCACAGGAATAAATTACATTTCAAAATATATTCAAATAGGAAATGGGTATTATAAATAATAATAATGTCTCTCAATTTTACAGTATTTATTGTATTTTGATCACATAAATGTAGCCCTGGTAAGCAGAAGAGGCTAATTTCAAAACATTAAAAAAAACTTTAGTAGTGTAGGTGTTTTATTTTATTTTATTTTATTTTATTTTATTTTATTATTTTATTTTATTTTATTTTATTTTATTTTATTTTATTTTGCAACATTTGTGTTGACAAACCTCAAGTTTGTCCATTTTGACCTGAAGGTATTATTTCCATTGTAAATAATATTCTATTCAGGCACATTTTATTGTATTATTTTATTTTGCAGCATTTACACACAGCATAGTTGTTGTGAGTTTATAAATATTTAAAATTTGTATAAATATTTCATATAAATATAGAATTTTTTATTATATTTTGCAACATTTGTGTTCAATTTTAAACCTCAAAGTATTATTTAAAGTGGAAATAATATACTACTCAGGCACATTGTTTTATTTTATTATTTTGCAGCATTTATCAATCTTAGTTGTTAGTTTATAACTATTAAAAAAAATTATATATGTTTATATAAATTTATTTTATTTATTTTTAATGTTTATTTTATTTTATTTTATTTTATTTTATTATTTTTGTATTTTATTTTGCAACATTTGTGTTGACAAACCTCGAGTGTGTCCATTTTGTCCTGAAAGTATTATTTCCAATGGAAAAATACTATTCAGGCACATTTTTTTTGTTTTATCGTATCATATTTTCTTATTTTTATTTTTTATAAATATTTTATTTTATTTTATTGTATTTTATTTTGCAGCATTTATCAGTCATAGTTGTTGTCAGTTTATAAATATTTTAGAATTGTATAAATATTTCATATAAATATTTTATTTTCAAGTATAAATATTTGTTAAATTTTAAACCTTAAGTTTACAATTAAGTCAGTTTTGAACTGAAAATTCATTAAAAAGTATTATTTATATTGTAAATAATATTCTATTCAGGCACATTTTATTATTGTTTTATTTCATTTTGCAGCATTTATCCATCTTAGATATTTTCAGTTTATAAATATTTTATAATTGTATATTTTTTCTATAAATATTTTATTTTATATTATTGAGCAGCATTTATCAACGTAGTTGTTGAGTTTATAAACATTTTACATTTTTATAAATACATCATATAAATACAATTTTTTATTGTATTTTGCAACATTTGTGTTCAATTTTAAACCTCAAAGTATTATTTAAAGTGGAAATAATATTCTATTCAGGCACATTATTTTATTTTAGTATTTTGCAGCATTTATCAATCTTAGTTGTTAGTTTATAAATATTTAAAAAATGTATATATGTTTAGATAAATAATTTATATTTATTTTATTTATTTTTAATGTTTTGTTTTGTTTTGTTTTATTTTATTTTTTTCTAGACTCAAATATCTGTTACAGTTCAAATCTGTCAATAGAATTTCCGATAGAATTAGAAATATAGCAAAAATAATTAGACTGAAATGTTTATTTAGCTTTTTGTAATAGTTATTGTCTGTAGTGAGTCAAGATTTGTTAACAGAACTCAATGTTGTATTGTTTGTTCATTATAAGTGTTTTCTAATCCCTAGGCACAAAGACAAGAGAAAACATAAAACGAGCAATTAATAATTGAATTGCTCTTGTTTGTGTTTAAAATTTCAGGCATCCAGGAGTTTCCTGAAAATATCAAGAACTGCAAAGTCCTGGCCATCGTAGAAGCGAGTGTGAACCCTATATCAAAGTAAGTACACAGCCAGCAGAGCAGAACAGTGTGTGCGTTCAGTCTGTGATGTAATGAAACACTCTGGTGTCTCCGCAGACTCCCAGAAGGCTTCACGCAGCTCCTCAGCCTGACCCAGCTCTACCTGAACGACGCCTTCCTAGAGTTCCTACCGGCCAGCTTCGGCAGGTGAGACACACACACACACACACACACACACACACACACACACACACACACAGTCCTAGACAGAACAAGATAATCCAAGCTCCTGTTTCACATCAGACAGCATCTAGAGTCAAGACTGGCCAAAGTATGTACTCCATTAAAATATAAAACAGACAAAACTGTTCTCCTAGAGACTGAAGGTGTTTTCTAAGCACACGCCAAACAGGTTTAACTTACATCCATCAAGCCTGTTGATTTATGCGAGCTGTACATGTGTGAAATTTCCTCGGAAAGCACCTCCAGACGTTTTCATGGAGCTCATATCATGTTTAAAACCTCAGGGAACATACGTTCTTATGAAAATGCAGTTCCTGCGAAAGGCCGTGCAGCAGTACTTTTGGCATATAAACATGCACACATGGCCTGAAATAGGCTTTAAATGATCACGCAACATGCAGCTCAGTTCCTGTTTCGTGCCTTAAGGTCACCTGAGGACAGCAGTTTGCATATTTCTGCTGAATACTAAAAAGAGGACAGTGTATTTTTAATATGTAAGCCAGTAGACCAGTAATAGAACATTTAAATAAGCACCTTTATTCTAAAAAAAAAACGTAAATGTTTGTTAGCTTCTTGATATTACATTTGAAAATCATTATTACTTAACACTTAACAGTATTACCCACAAGTTTGTCCATTTTTGTAGTGGAAATAATATACTATTCAGGCACATTTTATTTTATTTTATTTTTAGTATTTTAAAAGATATATTCATTCATTCATTCATTCATTCATTCATTCATTCGTAATTTTAAGATGTATCCAAAAAAAAAAAAAAAAAAAACTCTTTTTCTAAACTTATTTATATTTATTCAGTATTTGATATATATCTAAAACTTCTTTTATTTAATCGTTTATTTACTTATTTTTCAGTATTTTAAGATGTATAAAGTCCCAACTTATTTATTTATTTTTACATTATTTATAATTTTTGCAAGTATTTTAAACGATATATCCAAAAAATCTATATTATTTGGGATTTATGTAAAATCCTTTCTATACATTTATTTATTTATTTTATTTATTTATTTATTTTTCAGTATTTTAAGATATATCTAAAATCCTCATTCATTTCAATGTTGTATTTTTTTATAAGTATTTTCAAATGTAACAAAAATCACATCTTATTTATTTATTATATCCAAAATTTTCTTTCAGTATTTTCCTCTTATTTTTTTTTCATTGTTTTATTTTTTTCAGTATTTTAAAAGATATATCTTAAATCCCCTTATATTTATTTATTTATTTTGGGTTTTATTTATTTATTATAATTATAAATTCATTGATTTATTTATTTATTCATTCTTCTATTCATTCTTTTTTATATATCCAAAATCATTTTTTATTCATTTTTTTTATTTTATAAAAAAGTTTTTTGTTCAGTATTTTAAGATATATCCAAAATCACCTCTTATTTATTTGTATTTATTTTTCAGTATTTTAAGATATATCCAAATTTTGATTTTTTTTTTTTTTTTTTTTTTTTTCATTTTGTTTATTTCTATTCATTTTTTATTTTATTTTTGTTTTTTTTTTAATTTTGCAGCATTTATCAATCTTATTTGTTGTAAGCTTATAAATATTTTATACATTTGTATGTTTTTGAATAAATAATATTTCTAAAAATCATTCATATTTATATTTCTCTCTCTTTGTGTTTCCTCAGACTAACCAAACTGCAGATCCTAGAGCTGCGGGAAAACCAGTTAAAGATGTTGCCAAAGTAAGTGCCCTTCTGGGATTCATCTGAATTACTAAAATATTAAAAAGATGATCCGTGCTGCTGCGCCCTGTCTGATAATCGCATTATAAAAACAGACAAACGTCTCTCTTTCTGTCTCCATGTGGCATCATATTGTTTAGCCTTATGTAAGAGGCTCTGAAGTGACATGCTGTGACAGGTTTTATAATCGTTTCTGGCTCCGGAGCCAATATTGCATCATATGAGAGCTCGTTTTTTGGTTTTGTGTGTGAGAAAAGCACCATCTCCATGCTGGCCTCTGCTCCATCGTTCAACACACAGTCCAGTCGTCTGTTTATTGGGTTACAATAAGTACGCCAAGATCAAAACAACTCATTAAGGCCCTAAAAGTTTTCAACAAAAGCCACCTAAGCAGAATGACCCAGTTTCAGAGCACATGAATGATTATAAGGATTTTCAACAGACCAATTTAAAAATACAAAAATGAATGTTTATTGTAATTATTTAAACATTAAGAATGTTGTGTACACACAAAATCATATTAAAATATTAAATTAAGTGATTTTAGTGTTTTTTCATCGAGATTAATTGGCTGAAGCCTTAAAAAATGTCATGTGGTGCAACCATGATTTATATGAAAATGAAAGCATTCCCTTTACATGCTTAAACATTTTTTTAGATGTTCTCAATACGTAGTGTTTAGAACAAAGTGTTTGCATTTCTTTTGAGTTTTTGTAAATAACGATCTCATGTTTTTGTTTCTATAGTTTCAGAGTTGCCTTCTTAAATGTAGTTAGCAGACTTATTTTCCTGTAAATTGGTAAAAATTGATAAATATATTGTAAAAATACCATCCACTTAAGTATACTGTAGCATTGATTCATATTTCAACCACAGAAATTAGACATTTTATTTTTCCTATAATACAGTTATTATTATTGGTCACACCACATGATGAGTGGTTGCTCCAAATGACACCAAGACGTTATATTGTTAAAAATCTATTAAAAAGTTATTAATCAACAAATAATAATACACTAATACATTTTTTTCTCATATTGTACAAAGATTAAACATAAACTGTCTAAAATGACTCAAATTGTATGCAAATCTAAATATTTATTTTATGCTAATATAAAGTATTTTATGTATATAAACCATCAATTGAATATGAAGGCACAAAATCTGCCAATCTGGGATATATATCTATAATGGAAAACACTCTGTAGTGGTCACACCACATCATATTTTAAATTCAGTCAAAATTTACACAGAATTGGCCACATGAACAAAACAAGCTAGCTTCCCACTAAAGGTCACTATGACATTTATGATAAAAAATAAATACTTGTAGAAATAACTTAATATTTATAGTGTTTTTTTTTTTTGTTTTTTTTTGAGGTCACACCACATGATATCCAAATGTGGTTAACTACATACCAAAAATTAATGTTTATTGTAATTATTTAAACATTAAGAATTTTGTGTACACATACAATCATATTAAAATGTTAAATTAAGTGATTTTAGTGTTTTTTTTATTTAGGTGAAATGGCTGTATCCTTAAAAAATGTCATGTGGTGCAACCATGATTTATATGAAAATGAAAGCATTTCCTTTACATGCTTAACACTTTTTTTTTTTTAGATGTTCTCAATACTGTTTAGAACAAAGTATTTGCATTTCTTTTGAGCTTTTGTAAATAATTGCCTTCTTAAATGTAGTTAGCAGACTTAATTTTCCTGTAAATTGGTAAAAACTGATAAATATATTGTAAAAATACCATTCACTTAAGCATACTGTAGCACTGATTCATATTTCAGCCACAGAAATTAGATATTTTATTTTTCCTATAATACAATTATTATTATTATTATTGGTCACACCACATAATGAGTGGTTGCTCCAAATGACACCAAGACCTTATGTCATTAAAAATCTATTAAAAATTAACCAATAAATAATAAATTACTAATACATGTTGGCATTTTTTTGCATTTTGTACAAATATTAAACATAAACTGTCTAAATTACTCGAATTGCATACAAATCTAAATCCTTATTTTATGCTAAAATAAAGTATTTTATGTATGTAAACCATCAATTTAATATAAAGGCACAAAAACTGCCAATCTGGGACATATATCTATAATCGAAAACACTCAGTGGGCGCACCACATGATATTTTAACTTCAGTCAAAATGTACACAGAATTGGCCACATGAACAAAACAAGCTAGCTTCCCACTATGAAATTTATAAATGCTTATAAATAGAAATAACTTAATATTTATAGTATACAAATGCTTTGCAAATCATGCCAAATAGTGCAGACAATTAATCTGAATAAATTTAGTGTCTTTTTAGATGTTTCCAAAACAAAAGTTATGGCCGGACAGTCGCACCACATGATATTTTGAAATAACTTAAAAACAACTAATGTTTTTCGAAAAGTCAAAGTGAGTACATACATGGGAGATGTACTTCTTATATGTGGCATCTTTTAATACACAATTTTTAACTGGAAAAAATGCAATCGGATAAAAAATGAAGGTGTCATGTTATTGACCCATATAATTTTGCAACCTCCTAGAAAACCCATGCAGCAGTTTCGCTTTTGGATCAGGAAGTACAGCAGGGTTTCACATTTTCAGTTGTTTCGGCAGTCCTCTCGGATGTTCATTGTGCGGTTGGTTCTCATGAAGTGTGTGTCTGTGTTTCTAATGAGCTGTGGATTGCTCAGCACTCTGGGGGTCAGCGAGTTTTTTGGCCAGCTGACTGGTTGCATGCTTCTTCACACAGCCCTGCCTCCAAACTCGGGATGAATGAATCTCTCTTACGATCCTCTAAGCCAGCAACCAGCGAGTCTTTCAATAGAAATTCAGTTTCCTTTCAGTTTATAACCACTTGTTAATACAATTCCCAGAGCCATATATCAATTCGTCTTTGATTTCCTCTTCGAAGCTTTTCTACGGATACGATACGGCCTCAGGCTGTTGATCTGTGTCCAGCTCCACGTCAGCAGCGGTTTGAAGTACACCCTGCCCTGAAGCACACCTACCCGACTGCATGAAGTTAGTTCAGGGTTTGACGCAGATATTGAGATTGCAGAAGCAGACTGGAACAGGAGAACGTGTCATAAAGATTGAAAAGATGCACAAAGTCTGATGCTAGATTATCATTCCATGAAAAAAGCCCATTTGGATACCCAATATTTGTAAAGCATTCAAGGTGACAGTTTTGTAAAAGAAAGTCGTTAACAAATATGCGCTTGCAATAGATGTCCCATAAACGTAATTGTAAGTGCATTTATTTATTTATTTATTTAATTAATTTAATAATTTATGATGTATCCAAAATCCCATTCATTTATTTTACTTTTCCCAGTATTTCTTTTCCAGTATTTTAAGATATTTATAAAATCCCCTTTGTGTATTTTCTTTCTATATATATATATATATATATATATATATATATATATATATATATATATATATATATATATGAATGAAAGAAAAGGGGGATTTTGGATATATCTTAAAATACATAAAACTATATATATAAATATATATCCCGATATATCCAAAATCCCCCTTTTCTTTCTTTCATTCATTCATTCATTCAGTATTAGTTTTAAGTATTTTAAGATCCATCTAAAATTCACTTTATTTAAATATTTAATTAATTAATTTCAGTATTTTAAGATATATCAAAAATACAATTTATTTTAGATTTTTTCCCGACTATTTTAATATATATCCAAAATCCCCTTTGTTTATTTCTTTTCGCATTTATTTATTTAGTGTTTAGTAATTTTCTTGTATTTTAAGATGTATCCAAAATCCCCTTTATTTTTTTTATGTATTTTCAGTATATTTTATATCCTTTGTTTGTTTGTTTGTTGTTTTCATTATTTTTTCAGTATTTAATTTTTTTACCCATATTTTAAGATATATCCAAAACCCCACTTTTATTTATTTATATTTATGTATTTATTTTATATCATTTTCACTGCCCCCCCCCCAGTATTTTAAGATTTATCCGAAACCAAAATATAACCAAACTTTTTGTTTGTTTGTTTGTTTATTCAGTATTTTATTTTAAAGTATTTTAAGATTTATCCAAAATTTCCTTTTATTTATTTATTTAATTTTACTTAATTTTTTTTTTCTGTTTTTTTTTCAGTATTATAGTATATATTTAAAATTCTATTTATTTATTTATAATCCCTCTCCCCAGTATTTTTATTTTTTCATATCCAAAATTCCATTTATTTATTGTTTTATTTGTTTGCTTTTATTTAATGTGATTCAGTATTTTTGAGTATTTTAAGATGTATCCAAAACTTCCATTCATTTTTTTTAAATTAAATAATAATGTTTATTAATTTTTTTTTAAGCTTTTAAGTATTTCAAGATGTATCCAAAAAAATGTATTTCCTTTTTTAATTGCATTTATTTTTCATTTTATTTTTTGTTTTGTTTTGTTTCCAGAGTTCATTTCTACATCACTGGCATATCATGTTATATGACTGGAAGAAATTTTCCCAAAGCAGAACGATTGAATGACCTTATCGTGCAAAATGGGGCAGAAATTAGTTCAGCTAATGTTGTTTCCAAATCCTGTTTCCATTTCCCGTTCTCTCTCTAATACAGTATGTCTATCAAAATAAGTCGCAAAAAAAACTAAAAATAAAATATAAATGTTTCAGAAACATAAAATCAATCCAATGCTTTATAATGTTTTTATAATGTCTTTATAATGCTTTATACTGTTTTATAATTAGTAAAAGATTGAAAGTTACATTTAACATCTTTAAACTCCATAGCTAGACATCTAGGTATAAAGTTTTTTTTTTTTGTTTTTTTTAATTCAGTTTACACTGGCTCTGTTTTTATGTGAAACTGGGGGTTTGGAGTTTAACATTGCTCTAAAACCGCCAATAAAAAGTGGATTAGCAGTAACTGTTTGTTCGATAAATGTCTTTGTGTGCCGTTTATTTGCCGTGGGGAGTCATTGTGCACAGTCTTAAAAAAGAAAAACTGTGGTTGTGATCAGCCCGTCTGACGTTTTCCTGCAAAACACCAATAAGTGCGTACGTTTATGTGCAAAGCTTAAATGTGCCTAATCCATGGTTAATAATGTTAGTAATACTGTCTGTGTGTGTGTGTGTGTGTGTGTCTGCAGGAGCATGCATAAGCTCACACAGCTGGAGCGCTTGGATCTGGGCAGTAATGAGTTCACTGAAGTGGTGAGTAGCACCTGCCTGTCTTTCAGATGTCACATGTATTACTGCAGCCTGCGTCTACCTTCCAGCTCTCAGTGCAGCCAGGTGTCAGATGTATTGATGCGCTCATTGAGTCGTTCTCTGTTAGTTGCACCTAATATGCATTTTCTCCTCTAATGCTATTCATTGAAAGTAGTGGCGGATTTCCTCTCGCTGACGATGTGAAATTGAATTTCGCCTTCTTTCTCTCAGCCTGAAGTGTTGGAGCAGCTTACAGGAATCAGAGAGCTGTGGATGGATGGAAATAAGCTGACGTTTTTACCAGGGGTGAGTCCTGCACTCATTCTTAGTGCTTTTCTTACCTTTTTATTATTTTATTTAAAAAAAAAAAGGCAAAAGTGCACCATGAATAAATATAAAGCTATATACACTGCCGCTCAAAAGTTTGGGATCAGTACAATATTTTTTTGTCACTTATGCTCATAAAAGTTCAATTTATTTGATCATAAATACAGAAAAAGTAATGTTATGAAATACTATTGCAATTTAAAATGATTTTTTCTTTAAATATACTTTAAAATATAATTTATCCCTGTGATCAAAGCTGTATTTTATCATCATTACTCCAGTCTTCAGTGTCAAAAGTTCTTTCAAAAATCATTTTAATATGCTGATTTATTATCAATAATTAATATTTTTTTGGGGGACCTGTAATCGTGTTTTTTTTTCCTTTAAGAATGGCGTTTTCTAAATCTTTTCTAACAATAGAAGTCTTTGCTATTACTTTTTATCGATTTAACACATCCTTACTGAATAAAAGTATTAATTTATTTTAAACAAAGAAACAAACCATTTCTGAAGGATCATGTGATACTGAAGACTGGAGTAATGATGCTGAAAATTCAGCTTTGATCACAGGAATAAATTATATTTGAAAGTATATTAGAATAGAAACCACTATTTTAAATTGCAATAATATTTAGCAAAATTACAGTGTTTTTTTTTCTGTATTTTTAATCAAATAAACACAGCCTTGATGATCTTTAAAATACAGGAAATCTTACTGACTTTTGTAAATAATTAATTTATTTATTGTTTGCTAGAGACTTATTTGACATCATTCATTAAACATGAGTTGAATGTGTATAACACACGTTTGTAAAATGTTGCTTGTTTAGTGTGCAACACTCCTATATTTTCTAAATTTATGCATAAATGTTATGTTTAATGCTAAACTACATTAATTTCTGTGTAAATGGTTTGTTAAATCATTCTTATCATTATTTCTTATTACAACAAATGCTAAACTGAGCTGATTTTAAACCATTCTTATAAAAATTTTACATTTATGTTTAAAGCTTAGTTAAGTACATTTCTCATAAAAAAAATAAAGATTGCGCACATCGTTGCATTTGGGTTTCATATGTTAAAAGTTAAACAGATCTTTTTATTAAACAATTTCATTAAACAGTTTTTTTTTTAGTAAATTGCATTCTTGTTCAATGTGAAATTCTAGATGAGGATCATTTTTCTACAATATAAATCACTGTATTAATTTACTAACAGACATATTTCGTGACACCATTTATAAAATTTGTCGGATTTGTGCGTCACGTGAATCGCTAAGTTGAGTTCATTTCAATGTAAAAACAATTATTGCATATTTCATATGTTTAAAGTTAAACTCAGCTCACTGTGCATTAAACTATTTATACATCGTTTTTTTTTTTTCAACTTAAATTATTTTCTACAGTAAAAATCACCATAAATCATTACTTGAAAAATGCTGCTTAACTTAAAAATGGCTTGACAAATTATTTGCATAACTTGTTGTACTCACGTTTCATGAATGATTTGTTATTCTGGTAAAACAACAAATTTCTAAATGCAAATCATTCATAAAAAGGTAGGTTTTGTGTTGTAGGTGTTACCTAAGAAATAATTTCTCTGTTATTGATTTGTATAATCTGGAATGCTAGCATTTGTCACATTGAGGCTGAACAGTTTAATGACTTTTCTGCAGATGTTTCATGAATGAGCAATGAGTTTTCCCTACTGTGTAGCTGCTGTTTGTCACAGGTAATTGAAATAATGCAGTTAAGGCAAGCAGACATCCATAACAACTGGTGAAAACCTACTTCCTAAACATTCCTTCAGGATCCCTCAACTTCTCCTCAGACTGCCAGCTCTTTTTAAATAGGTCGTAATTAAGGCATTAGCTTGCCGCCGAGAGCAGACTGACAGTAATTGTGGGCCTCGCTGGCAGTGTGTGGATTAGGAGTTTTCAGAACATCCTTTTGAACACGTCTGCTAAAACTGACCTCCAAATGGCCCGGATATCAGGGCGGCACCCTGACCTCCTTCCCTCTCTGACCGCAGAGACCAGCTTACTGATGGCATGTCCTTGCACAAGGCCAAACGGCCATATGTTTCTCTCTTTTCGCAAATTCAATTTCTCTCTGGTTATTAGTGCTTTTGATTAAGCTTCTTACGCCCCACCCAGGAGAGCAGCTCTCGCTGGCAGTGATTAATCAGCCGCAGGGTTTGTCACAAAGTCGTGCGCGAGCGCTGATTGCAGTTTAGGCAGATCGCTTCCAATTGGTCGTCACCCAAGTGCATCTGAAGTTCAAGAATCCTGTGTCCTGTGCAGCATTACTTGTGCCCCCTTAAAGGGATAGTTCACACAAAAATTTGAATTTGCTGTTAATTCACTTATCCTCGGACTTTTAGTCTTCATTAGAACAACAAAGAAGATTTTTAGCTAAAACCGTGATCCTTCATATAGTGCAAGTCAGAGGCTGCCCGTCTTTGAGAATAAAAAGCATACTGAGCACACAAAATAAATGCCTGTGGCTTTTGACAATGTATTGAGATCTTATGAAGATAATTGATCAGTCTGTGCAAGAAACTGAACATTATTTATAGAGCCTGACCGATATATCGGTATCGGTGAATCTAGGGCCCTATGATTTCCGCGATGCGGAAAACGTGGACGGAATCACGGAATCCAGTCAAAAAAACAATGTATTATTTAACGTGGAATGCCACGGAATTTGTCAAAGTTTGGAAGAATTAATCAAAAGTATGTCATCAAATTAAATCAAATTGCGATATGAACTATTATGTGTAAATATTAAGCCGCAAAAGATTATATAAGTATGAATCCTGAATGTTCCACATGTCTCTCTTTTTATGAATGGGGCAAATTACTGCACAGACCGACGCATGCTTATAATTTTTTCTTTTAGCTGTTTCCAATCTAGCCACAACAAACGTCAGTTACAGATATTCATGGAAGCCCGTCAAAATAAAAGTTCGGTTAACTTAAAGACGACAGAAATATATTTTTAATATTAAGAATGTACGTAATACTACAGAAAAAAACGAATTTGGAAAAAAATAAAACGGAATCTTGAATCAGAGACTGTTTGGACTTATAAATATAAGCATATTTCGTACTTATTTCGAGACAAAAAATAATATAGCCAAAACCCACCTCATATAGCTTTTTAGTGTAGATTTTATCAGAAGTTGTCGCAATTATAAATCAGAAGTAAAGTGAAAGTGACTCCTTGTTAACATAGTATTAATGGTTTGTGTTTAGTCACTATTTATACTTGTTTTAACTTTAAAAAGCTGATTTTAAATTGTATAAGTTTCACGATTTCAATTAATTAACTTTTTGATTACTAAAAATGTAATCTAACCATTAAAATGGAGCCCATTAAGTTAAAAGATGAAATCATTAGTAAAGATTAAGTTACAGTGTTTAGAATATAATACAATAGAACGTCCCAAAACAGTTCCTGCTCAAATATGTAATTCTGTTAATGTCTCATACCCATCCATCCGTCCGTGGTTTAAAGGAACACTCCAGTATTTTTGAAAATGGTGGAGAGTCAAGTTTTAAATAGGAAAAATATTGAAACTCTTTAGTCATTTTTTTAACGAGATGCTAACGGTCTAATCAGATTCAATGATTTATGCTAAGCTATGCTAAAAGTGCTACCGCCAGACCCGGAGATTGGCTGAATGGGTTCGAAAATGGTCCAACTTATCTGTTTAAGATAGTTGGGAGTTGGAAAATGAGCCTATTTTCAACAAAAGTGGAGAGTTCCTTTAAAGTTATTTATAATAAGTGAAGTAAGGTTTACTGTTTAGTGCACTGATGTCATGCTCATTTTGGATAACAAAGTTTATTGTTAAATTGTTAAATACCCTGCCTCCATTACATATCTTTGTCACGTCCTTATAAGTGTTTGATCACCACAATTGAGTGATCATTGCAAAAATGTTTATATATCTATTATGTTTATGTATATACTGTATTCTATATACAGTACTAGTCAAAAGTTTGGACACGTGAATGGGAAAGTGTCATTTTGACTGGTACTATAATATACACACAAAAAATTTCTGCCTATATATCGATATTGGTATTTTTTACTCTCTGCAAAATTCAACAATTCAAAAAACATACTTTTTTCGCTTTTTACGTTTATTGTTAAAAACCTTGTTCAAATCGTGTATCATTTGATTTAGTTAGGGACTTTGTAACGGGTTGGTGGATTATTTCATGAACTGAATGATTCGCGGTAGTGTAGTAAGTAATGTTCACTTTGTTGCACAGACAAATCGTTTCGCTTCATAAGACCTTAAATGCATCACCAGGAACCACAGGTATTAATTTTGTCTGGCCTAATATGCTTTTTTTTTTAACTCTTTTTAACGTTAGCCACTGACTTGCATTATATGAATCACCAATGACCCTGGTTTCAGCTGAAAATTCACCTACATCTTGAATGCGAGTTAAATTAAAATTTTTGGCTGAACTATCCATTTAAAATTAAGTTAAATTACAGATACTAATAATGTAAATAATGTTCAGTTTATTGCACAGATGGATTGTTTTGCTTCATAAGACCTTAATATATCATCAGGAACCACGGGTATTAATTTCGTCTTGTGTGAAGTTCTTTTTTGACTCTTAAAGTGATGGTAGCTACTGACTTGCATTTTATGAATCACCAAGGACCCTGGTTTCAGCTAAAAATTTGCCTACGTCTAGGACGTGTGATTAAATGAACAGTAAATTTTTATTTTTGGCTGATCTATCCATTTAAAGTCAACATTAAATCAAATCTGACTGTTGTTCATAAATAAACTCTTGTAGTTCTTTATCCTGATCCCTTCCCTAGTCTCTCCAGTTTTGGTTTGCACTGGTCCTGTGCAAGAAATCTGAGCCCTATCCCTTGTACACTTATCTGGGTGGAAAAGGTTTGTGGTAACACAACATAGTTGTTGACGATCTCATTACTAGTCTAGATGGATTTCTAAGTGCTCTCAGTCAGTTCTTAGAAAGGAGCTACAGAAGGATGGAGTGTGTTTGAGAGCAGGACAGGCCTACAATCTGCCCTCAAGCATGAGAAATGGATCGAGTCCGCTCATGCTTTGGCTTTCTCAACCGTATCCCTCCATCTCTTCAAATCATCCATTTCCGCTTCTTCACTGCGTCTGTGCATTTTTTATTCTAAGAAACATATATATGAGAGCACTGCCAACAACTTGACTCTTTTGGCTGCAGTTGAGATTTGCTAAAGCAAGATGTTTATACTGAATGGATCCCGTCTATTGGTTTCTCTTCATTACACAAACTTCTCAGAAAATGATGAAAAGATGAGTCATTTGTTAATGAATAATGGAGAGATTCATGTGTGTGCAGATGATTGGAGCCCTAAAGCAGCTCTGCTACCTGGACGTGTCCAAAAACAATTTGGAGATGGTTGATGAACAGATATCTGGCTGTGAAAACCTGCAGGATCTGCTGCTGTCCAACAACGCATTGACGCAGCTGCCAGGGTCTATAGGTAAGACACACACCAAAATGCTAAGATGTGCTTAATGATTAGTATTTGTTGTGCATTTAGATGCGATTAGATGTCTTCTGGTTTGTCCTGCATGTCCTCCTAAGAGCCTCGACTCTAATCTGCTTTGAAACAAATGAACAGGTTAGATGTGTAAAACGAACAGGAGGATTATGGGTAAAGCAGTAATACAATCTCATTACCTAATGAATGACCCAGTCGGACAGCAACTAATGAGCAGGCGAGTTGGAAGTGGCCAAGTCACGCCGCCCTTGAGGCTTGCTGTGAAATAATACCTCCCAGCTCAACACTTAATGAAATCCAGTTTAGAGCTCAGAGAAAAGGTTTTCAAGCAACAAGAGGCTTGACATAAGCAAAAAGCTAAGTTTTTGTCTTGCGTTGCAAGAGCTTTCCATGAATGCAGTATGCTTTGGTATCCTATGACATTTTTTGGACATTTTAAATTTTGACTGTTTTGAATAATTAACATCACAACATCAACCTCATAATTTTGATATTGTATATCTAAATGGTATATTTCTTTATGGCCGAAACAATTCAACTAATTTTAAATATCAAAAACATAGCATTTAGCTGTCACTTACATTTTTTTTGTATTCAACCCTGTTACTGCAGATTTTCACTAAATAAATACAATTAAAATACAATTAAAATAATAAAATAAAGTAAATCATGGCACCCAAGAAGTAACATCATTTAGCTGTCATTTATACATTTTATATTCAACCCTGTTACTGCATATGTTTTTACTAAATAAAAACTGAAATAAAATCATGGCACCCAAAAAGTAATATAATTTAGCTGTTGCTTATACATTTTATATTCAACGCTGTTACTGCATATTTTTTACTAAATAAAAAATTTAATTTAAAAAATCATGGCACCTAGAAAGCAACACAATTTAACTGTCGCTTATAGATTTTGTATTCAACCCTGTTAGTGCATATTTTCTACTAAATAAAAAATAAAATAAAAAAAATCATGGCACCCAAAAAGTAACAATTTAGCTGTCGCTTATAATTTTTGTATTCAACACTGTTAGTGCATATTTTCACTAAATAAATCAAATTAAATAATAAGAAAATAAAAAAATAAATAAAATAAAATGCCACCCAAGTCACATATAATTTTTGTATTCAACCCTGTTACTGCATATTTTCACTTAAAATGTTTATTAAATACAACAGTGAAATTAAATGAAAATTCATGACACCCAAGAATTAATATAATTTGGCTGTCACTTATATTTTTGTATTCAACCCTGTTACTGCATTTTTTTACTAAATAAATAAAATAAAATAACATAAAATAACATAATACATCTTAGCACCCAGGAAGTAACATAATTTAGCTGTCACTTATTATTTTTGTGTTCAACCCTGTTACTGCATATTTTCACAAAATAAAATAAAATAAAATGAAATTAATTCAATAAAATAAAATTAAAAAAAAAAAATTTTTTGCGCTTTTCTACAGTATGGCAGAAAATCTGAAAATCAGAAATTCATTGGAGTGCTGAGTGCTGACTGCGTTTGTTGAGCTCAACATTTCAACCCTGTAATTTCAAGAAAAATATCAAACTTCATATTAATAAAATATTTATTTAATTTATGAAAGTCAGACTACCTCTGACTACAAACCAACATTTGCTAGCTTTGCTAGCTCCTAGTAAAATGGATCAAATTTTCAACCCTGTTACACATTGATTCTATTCTAAGTTATCTGTTCAGTAATGTTTATTTAATCAAGATTTTAAATGTAATAAGAGATCCCAAATTTTGGTAACAGAGTTGCAAAATGTATATAAAATAGGAAATAATACAGGTCTTGTAATACTTTGGCATCCTAAGGCTGACTGTCAATGTTTTTTGAGAGTTATGTGTCCCCTTTCACTGACAATATTTTGAGGAAGGAAAAGTTTAAGGGAACATTGGCACCCTATTTGTGAAAAGTGCTGAATATGTGAGTGGTTTAGTCTGTGAATCAATTTCTAATAAATTCTTTCTTCAAGATGGGCAAGATTGATGGTCTCATTGTCTAGAGTGAAGTGGATTTGGAACGGACAGTTTCTGTCTGCAAACTCATTCACATACTCTCTCTCTCGCTCTCCACAGGCTCACTGAAAAGACTGACTACTCTAAAGGTGGACGATAACCAGCTCATGTATCTGCCTGACACGATAGGAGGGTAAGTGAACTTCATTTTTAAACAGCAACCCGATGAACTGCGCTTAAACCGTGATCCAGTTCTCTGTAACCCACGAGTATACTCACACTAAATTTTGTTTTGATTGTTGTCAGAAATGATTTAAATCTTAAAAAATGTGTCAAAGTCAACTGCAAGTGCTACATGATAGCTAAAAGCATAGTCAAATAGGACTGAGTGTCACAAATGGCCTGTCAAAACTTATGATGCATGTCAATAAGTCACTGAGAAATAATATTGCCCATGTGATATTATATCGAATAGTCAAGGAATGAGCAGACCCATAAGCCACTTCAGGATACAGACAGAAGGCTTTGTAACGGTGTGTGAATGAAGGAAGTACATGTCCATATGGGCTTACCAAGAGGGATTGCTTTGCTTGTTGTGTTGAGTGTGAGTGTGTGTAAGAGAGAAAGAGAGAAACAGATTGTGTTATCAATCAAAAAAGAAGCCAAGCGTTGTACCTCATTCTCGCCACCTATTACTTTGAGCTTGTTTCCAAACATGCCGGTTATCCTATATGTCAGATTAGATTTCCTAGTCCGGGGTTAAGAAAATATGCCAAGAGGGATTATGAATATGTGATTGCAAGGATTCTGTTTTAATCCCAGCCAGGATTGTAAAGCACACTGATTAAGCGCGATTAAATTTTTCATTAGTCTCGATGTCTTTTCCCATCACAGTGATATGACTGCATTTTCCCACTGTATAACAACTCAATAAATATATATAATGTGTTTTTTTTTTTTTGGTGTTTTGGAAGCAGGTTATCCCATACTCTAGTGGGCCAACTTCTGTTTCATATTTTTTTTTTTTTTTTTTTTTTTAGTTTCATGTTTTTTTTTTATTCATGTGTTTTTTTTTTGTTTTTTGTTTTTTTGCTTGACTTTTTGTGTTTTTGTTTGTTTTGTTTTTGTTCTTTTTGTTTTGCTTTTTGTTTCATGTTCTTTTTGTTGTTTTGTTTTGATTTAGTTTTTTTTAATATTTTAATTGTTTTAATGTGTTTTTGTTTGATTCATGTTTTTGTTTTATGTCTTTTGTTTGTCTTGTGTTCTTGTTTCCTGTTCTTTTTGTTTTTTAAATTTAGTTTTGTTTTTGTTCTTTTTGTTTTGATTTAGTGTTTTTGTTTAATGCTTTTTCTTGTTTTTCATGTTTTTTGTTTTTAATGTTCTTGTTTTTTGTTTCATGTTCTTTTTGGTTTGTTTTAATTTTGTTTTTTGTTTCATGTTTTTATTTTTTTTCGTTATTTTTGTTTGTTTTATGTTCTTTTTGTTTTGATTTTGTTTTTGATTTTGTTTCATGCTATTTTTGTTTTGTTTTGATTTTGTTGATTCATGTTTGATTTGTGTTTTTTGTTTCAAGGTTTTTTTAATTGTTTAATTCATGTTTTTTTGTTTTGTTTGTTTCATTTTTTGTTTTTTGTTTGTTTCGTGTTTATTTCTGTTTTTGTTTTGTTTGTTTCATGTTTTTGTTTTGTTTTTTATTTGTTTGTTTTGTTGTTTTGTTTCGTTTTATTTTGTTTTGATGTTTTGTTTATTTGTTTCATGGTTTTGTTTAGTTTTTTTTGTTTTTTTTCTGTTTGTTTTGTGTTTTTGTTTCATGTTCTTTTTTCTGTTCTTTTTTTGTTTGAGACAGTTTTAGTTTAGTTTGTTTTTGTTTTGTTTAATGCTTTTTTTAAATATAATTTGTTTCTTTTTTGTGTTTTTGTTCCATGTTTTTTATTATTTGGTTTGATTCATGTTTTTTTATTTTATATTATTTTTTTCTTGTTTCATTTAGATTTTGTTTGATTCATGTTTTGTTTTTTTTGTGGTAGTGTTTTTTTCCTAGGGAGTTTTATGTTATAAGTTATAAAAGACATTTGATTTTGCATGAGCTTTTTGTGTTTTTTAGAATATGAAACTGCCATTAAGTAAGTGAAGGCATTTTAGATAAGTGAAGAAAATGATTGATTAACATCATTGTCATAACAAATGTGATTTTCAGTGTGTTTTCAGTTTAGCAATGATCAGTGTCTCCTGCTCTTGCATTGTCTCTTGATCTCTCTCACACATTTATTTTATGCCACATTTTGGCATTAAAGTGTTCACTCTGTCAGCCAATTTCATCAACAATTTATATCAGGGATCAAAAAAGATTTTAGCGTAGGACGGAATAAGCACAGTGATCAAAGACAGCATATTTAATTGCCTTCGCAATGAATCTGATTTCTCAGAGCTACTTCAGGACCAAGATTGAGATCCACCACTTAAGCGCCATCCAAAACGTTTAATTAGTTATTCCTCAACACTATTGCAATGTTTGCAAAACTTTATAAACAGTTGCACAACCATTTGTTTCACGGCTAAAAGCATTTTCTCAGAAATGAAAATCAGATTCATCCAGCCTTGGTCTTTTCATTGGCTTTATGATTTATTCAGCACGCCTGCATGTTAGTCATCCTAGAAAAACTGTGTTTGACGTCAGACTGTTAATAAACAAAAAAAAAATCAAGGTCGTTGATCACAGAACCATCTGAATAGAGGCCAGTTGAGTTTGATGTTCCTGAGTGTTTTAAAGACAACACAATATGTTTTATATAACACATTCGAGCTGCTGAGTTTGAATTATTGGTAATATTTTCGCCTGTCACTTTTTCTGTAGACTCACGACTCTGGATGAGCTCGACTGCAGCTTCAATGAGATCGAGGCGCTACCGTCCACCATCGGCCAGTGTGTAAACCTGCGTACCTTTGCAGCAGATCACAACCTGCTCGCACAGATGCCTCCAGAGGTTAGTCCTGGTGCAATTTATTTAAGACATAATCAAATGGTATTTAACTTCCATAATATCATGTACTTCAGAGTAAAGCAGGATAATGTGTGGAAAATAGTGCGTCATGTGATTCTACATAGTAGTAGTAGTAGTAGTAGTAGTAGTAGCTTTCTGATTTGTTTTTGTCAGTAATGTCAAAAAAGGGTTGTTCTTAACTGATTTAGATTTTTATTAATATTTCAGTCATACTAGCTGTTTCCTTCAGCATATTTTTATGCGCATTTAGAAGTATTGCATCAGAAACGCATGATGGTAAAAGCAAATTTTGGGGGAAAAAAGTTTGGGTTT
The DNA here is from genome assembly GCA_033026305.1 of Cirrhinus molitorella. NCBI lineage: Eukaryota > Metazoa > Chordata > Actinopteri > Cypriniformes > Cyprinidae > Cirrhinus > Cirrhinus molitorella. The sequence goes on along the minus strand of CM065139.1, from coordinate 30,358,400 downwards.
TTAAAGTTTGCAAAAAAATTGTATGCTCAATTAAGGTGGTTTTTGACTTTTGCAAAAAATAATTAATGGAAATAATAGGAGATTAAGACGCAAGTTACGTAATAGTATTACTTTTTTCAAGTAACTAGTAAAGTAATGCATTACTTTTTCATTTCCAAGAAAATATGTTACTTTTTCAAAAAAGTAACTCCAGGTACTTTTTGTTTCCTTTATGTATTTAATCGTATTTTATTAGCCAATGACTTTTGCTGCTGACCTTTGTTGATCCATTTCAACCATACACTGCTAAAATACTTTTCTTACTTACATTTTTTTGTCTTGTTTCCAGCCAAAATATCAAGATTTTCTAGACAAGTAAATAATTATTTTCTTGTTTTCAGACAAAAACAAGACAATATTTTTTACTTGTCTAGAAAATCTTTCTTGATTTTAAGAATTTTTAGATATTTTGGCTGAAAATATTGACACATTTGGACAAAAAAAATCTAAGTAAGAAATTTTTTGTATTTTTTGTAGTGTACTAATAAGCAAAACTTACTTGATATTAACATTTGTGCTTTTTTTCCTTCATTGCTGAAGAGTGTTGAACTTTCTTTTCCTACAGTTCTACTGTAAAGGCGTGAATTTAATTTTCCTTTAGCCTTAGACTTATTCACTTAATTTCATTTTGGTGTGAAAGGGCTTTTACATTTGCTAAGAATCGAAAGTTTTTGTATTAAAAACAAACAAGCAAGCCCTGCCCAGATTTAAAAAGTAACGCAAAAGTAATGTACCGCATAAAAAGTAACTAAGTAACCCAATTAGTTACTTTTTTAAGGGAGTGACGCAATATTGTAGTGCCCAAGCAAACTCTGTCGCTAAAGTATTTCTGTATAATTGCCTCCTTATTTAAACAGCAGACATCCACCGAATTTTTGACAGCGAACATAAAGATATGAACCTAAAAGCATATGCTCTTAAGAAAAATGGTTCTAAACAGTACCAGAAAAGAGTTCTTCAGCTTGTAGCAATAGCAGAACCCTTTTATAGGCTTCCATCAAGAACTTTGCTTTGAAAATTCTGTATAGGACCTTAATGGTGTTATAAATAACCTCTTTAATGATCATTAATGTTAGTATATTAATATGATTATTCAAATTATTTGTTTATTAATATTCTTTTTTACTCCTCCATCTGCCTGGTGTTACATCATCTTGTTGTGTCTATTAGGGTTTCACATAAAAACAACAACTTGTGTCAGTTAGTTATGTTTATTCTTTTAATGACGTGAATTTGTTGCAGAATGACAATTGAGCATAAATAAATACTTAAGTAAAACAAAATAGAAACAGAAGATGGTGAAATTAAGACCAAGTTACAGTGCAATACTGTATTTTCATAATCTTCTATAATGCCTGAAAGTCCATCATTATGTGTATTTTGATGGGATTGAGTGGCAGTTTTTCTCTACAGATGAAGTTGTAGGATGTGATGCATCTGAAATAATTGAGTTTAGAGTTACAATGCATCTCCTTCCGTTTGTTTTAGTAAAAACAAAAAGAAATTACCATAAATTTAATATTTGTGTTACTTAGTGGTGAAGAGGAGTGAAGTCTCCATAACTGAACAGGGCTAGTCACACTTACATGTTCTCTTGACTGAAAAGTTACAAAATATAGACAAAACTAAAAAGTTACAAAATATAGACATTATAAGAAATAATTTACCTGCTGAGAGTATGTTGACAGTCTGTGTAGTTGGATAGCTGAACTCCAGAAGATCAGTAATGAGCCATCTTTTTAAACAGCAGGCATCCACCTCCAAAAACAATGACAGCATTTATTGTGTTTTGTCAACTTGCTCTGAGGCACAAGTTATTTATTATATATGAAAATTATTATATTTAGTGGCTTCTCATACTTTTCTTAGTGATATTTCGGGTGTGTTCGGTTCTACACTTGTAGTTTGGTTTGTTTGGTTCCTTTGGTCCGGACCAATAAGGAAAATTCTACATTTGATCCTGGTCTGCTTAGCGTTCAAATTGGCGAACCTAAAGATACAAACCTAAAAGCACGTTTATTTGTTTGACAGATGGGCAGTTTGAAGAACGTCACCGTTCTCTTCCTGCACTCGAACAAGCTGGAAACGCTGCCGGAGGAGATGGGCGACATGCAGAAACTCAAGGTCGTCAATCTCAGCGACAACAAGTACGTCCTCCTGTGGCACATACAAGGCCAAACTTTGAATTGTACACAATAGCCTACAGTGTATGCTGAAACATCACCTGCTTTTACATCAAATTTGTACATCGTTTTCACAGGGACAAGAATTTTTCTTTGAAAATGCGAACCAAATGAGCTTACTCTTGACACTCTTCATGTACGAAGTCTCTCAGTGACAAACGTTTCCAACCTGGCCACGCAGCTGGTGGCTGTAAGAGCCATTACTTTGACATTTTTCCTAGAGCCACTTAGACGCATTTGGCTTTGATTCAACAGGCTGGAAAATATAGCTCTATTTTCTGCTCTCTGTGCTGTATTTATCAGCCTTGATACACATTATACCAGACTCTTTCTCAATTTACTGTGTTCTTATTGAATCATGTCTCATTTTTATTTTATTTCAGCATACTATCATTCATTCTTACTAATGTCTTGTACAGTAATCAAGTTTCTGCTCTTTGTCCTTTTTTTGGACAGGTTGAAGAATCTTCCGTACAGCTTCACTAAACTCAACCAGATGACCGCAATGTGGCTGTCTGAAAACCAGGTGGGCAAAACTCAGATACACAAGGCGTAATATGAAAAGCTATTTCACAACTCGAAAAGCTAGAAATGCAAAATAGTTGTTTAAAGGTGTGAAGAAGTCATTTGACATTGATAAAATGTAACAAAGTTGGGGAAATTTCTGTTTTTATATAATATAATATAATATAATATAATATAATATACTATAATGTAGGTAACACTTTAGTTTACGTACCAATTCACACTATTAACTAGTTGCTTATTAGCATGCGTATTACTAGCATATTGCCTGTTTATTAGTACTTAAGAAGCACATATAAATGCCTTATTTTGCATACATTAATCCTACACATATCTAAACATAATGACTACCTTACTAGCAAAGTAGGAGTTGGAGACAAACGTCATAGTTAATAGTGAGAATTGGACTTTAAAACAAAGTGCAATATTAATAAAAATAAAATGACAATTAAAATAATTAAAAATAAATTCAATTTATTGTAAAAAAATTTTGTTTTGTGTTTTTGTTTGATTCATGTTTTTTTTTTTGTTGTTGTTTTGTTTGTTTCATGTTGTTTTTGTTTTTTTTCTCGGATTTATGTTTTTGTTTTATTTTGTTTCATGTTTAGTTTTTTATTTTGCTTGATTCATGTTTTATGTTTGTTTGTCTTTTTTCTTAATTTTTTTGTTTTGTATTTTGTGTTTAGTGTTTGTTTTTTTTTGTCTTTTTTATGTATTTTAGTTTGTTTATTTTTTTTGTTTTGTTTTGTTTGTTTCATGATGTTTTTGTTTTGTTTATTTATTTGATTCATGTTTTTAATGTTATGTTTTATTTTTTCTCTGATTCATGTTTTTGTTTTTTGTTTAGTTTCATGTTTTTTGTTTTGTTTTTTATTTTGTTTGATTTGTGTTTTTTTTTTTTTTGTTTCATGTTTTTTTGTAGGTTTTTTTTGTTAGTTTTTTTTGTTTTTGTTTGTTTCATATTTTTGTTTTATGTTTTGATTAGATTTTTTTGATTAATGTTTACAACAAACAAGCTTCAACAAGTTATTGATTAAAAATGAGGGGAAAAGTGCTATAAGACTTGAAACTAGCAGCTATATAAGACATTGGTTGTCTGTGACAGCTGTCAATTACATTTTAGCTGTGTACATAAACATTTGATCAAATTTGAGCATTTCAGAGAGCCATGTAATAATGTACGTATTTCACAGCATCACAATAATCTCACACACAGTCACTTCCCAGAAATACTTGAAAATCTTGTCCTTTAGCAGGATCGGTGCTATTGGCAGAGTGATTTGATGTTCCCATCAGCAGAGCTGAGAGTGTGTGGGTGATCTGTAATTGAAAGCCTGAGTGATTGTCGCAAGTGGCCATCAAGCCTGTGACTAATGCTTATTGAATACAACAGTCACCTCCGCTCCCACACACGCCGCCAGCCCACCTCTGAGACTCAACACAGAACATTGTTTATCTTAAGATATGATATTAATTAAAGGAAATGTTCTTCATTCTCATTTCATTACAAACCTGTTACGGCTTTAATTCTCGCAAGCACGTTGCCAGATTGCGGTGAAATCCGCGTTGTGATATTCGCTCTCAAGGAAGCAGCAACTGAAGCAAATTCAGCACTGCTATGAAATAATAAAACACTGGTCTCGCATCTCATCAGCGTGAGCCATATGGTAAGGGACTGCCAAAATCCTCTGTGAAACAACCGCTCTGCGAGGGTTTCTCAGCTGGAGTATCGACAGCTGATGAAGATTGCGCCGCGAGATGAAGGTGGCACGCTGTTCTTTATTGATTGTGATGTGTGGTTTTATAAAGCTGCATTTGATTAAAGATGAGATGAGTTTAAAGCCAGAGCCGCATGGCCTGAATCTATAATGAGAGCCGTCCAGAGTTGGGAAATGTCATACCCAAGGCAGCTAATCGAGTTTTACAAATCACTGATCCTGTGTTTTATTTTTTGTCTTTCTCCAGTCGAAGCCTCTCATTCCCCTACAGAAAGAGGAGGATCCGGAGACGCACAAGACTGTACTTACTAACTACATGTTCCCTCAACAGACCCGAATGGAGGACTGTGAGTATCTAGTCATGCAGAACCTGCAGCTGTCGCACCCTCCTGTCACATATGGTTTCCTTGTTTGATTGTATGCCTTTTGTTTGAAATATTAAGTTAAGTAACCAGTAGAAATTGGCAAATATATATTTATCAGGGTCAAAAATACACTTTTCCATTAAGGGGCAATATTTGCCCTAGGAAATTGATTCCCAAAGGCATTTTTTACATCTGTGTGGGTCATTTTTATAGTCACCTTATTATTATAATCACCATCTTGTTTTGTCTTTAATGTCAAATACTTACTTTTACCCAATTACTTTAATCACGGCTAACAGACTAACTAAGCACCTCTGATTGCCCAATGCATTCCTATGTTCAACAGAAATGTGTTTGATTGGTTATAAGGCTCAACGTTACACAAATCTGATGCAGTGCAAGTGAATCTAAAAGTCTATAACTTTTCATTTTCACATTTTATTTTATCGACACAGCTGTAATTTGTTGTTTAATTGAGCAGGAGCATTTTTTGCTCAATTGACTTGAATTTATGGGGCATTTTTGTTCATTTTGGTGGCATTTTTGCCACAGGTCTTCGTTAATTTCCGATCCTGTAATATATACAGTAGTCAACAGTTGAAGTGTATCAAAACCTTTCATCAAAGTTGTCCTAAAACCAAAACAATACATTTTCTTGTCTTAGGACAACTTGGAACTTTTTTGATCCACTTCAGACATTGACTACTTTCTGTGTGTGTGTGTGTGTAATTTAATATTATTGCAAGTTAAATTAATTTATTCCTGTGATGCAAAGCTGACTCTAGTCCTCAATGTCACATGACCCTTCAGAAATTATTCTAATAAAAATTAATAATTAAATGCATACATGCATGCATACATACATAAATAAAAATCTTACTTGACCCCAAATTTTAAAATGTTGTGTGCGTATATATACAATATAAAACTGATACTGCAGAGTCTGTCAGTTTTAAATTTTAAATGTATTTGTGCTTCTTTTTAACACTATAATAAAGATTTATTAGAGTACATAATAAAATTTACTATTATTATTATAATATAATTATATTATTACTATTATATTATAATATAATATAATAGTTTCAAATACTCTGCAAACTCACAAAATAACAAAGAGGGAATTAATTATGAAATTAATGCAATATTATTAAAATCATTAAAATAAATAATTAAAATAACTAAAGTTGAATTAAAAGCTCTAGTGTTATTAAATGAAATTGTGAAATTTATTTTGAAAACCAGTTAAAATGGCTTCAGTGCATTTTCTTTGCATTTTACAAAGAATTTAGGTGGAAAAAAATCTTAATAATCTAATGCTAATCAAAAGTTATATCTGTTGATTTATTTTAATGGCCCTGACCTAATATCAACAATGAATAGTTGTGTTTTTATAAACTAACATTAACAAAGATTGATAAATGCTGTAGAAGTATTGTTTGTTCCTACTTCATGTTAACTAATTTATGTTAACTAATGGGACCTTATTGTAAAGTGTTATGACAATGGTAAGCAAGAAACCATTTTAAATGTTTCAGAGTAGAGTCTCCAATTTGTCATTTAGATTTTTACAGTAATTGTGACGATGTAAACACAACAACAATTGTCAGCTAGCCTAATAGTAATCTCAAAATGGATAAAAATCATTCAAAGTTAAAAATCCTGACTGAGTGTCAAATGTCTGCCATTACCTGTAGCCAGAGCTTGCTCATGTCACTGTTTTCTCTCTCTAAGACTGGAGTCTGCCAGTGTTGCTGGGAGTTTGGCTGTGCAAATCACAAATGGGCAGCTCGCTGGATTCCAGAGGGGGAAGAGATTAATAAGTCTTAACCTGTTTCCTAGCAACCCCACTCTAAACTCTTCAGAACGCAAACGCACCGGAGCTGCAGCTCTCTGGAGTCCGCTTCAGTTTGTTAGCATGATTGAGCTTTAGAAATGCTCTGAAGTCTGCGCGCCTACACCACAAAGGGCTCTCCTGAAACCAGACGTCTTGTTAAATGGCCACACAACACAAATAAGAATGGATGTGAAGTCTGTGCCGCCCACCGAGCTCAGGACGCAAAAAATGTGCAGTTTAATTCAAGTTTTTGCTGTGTTAATCCACGAGACACTGCTTTAGTATTCGATCTGAATCTCTGAATCACTGAAATGAATCAAAATTAACTTTACACAGGATTAACACAGGATGACAGCAAGTTTTGATTTAGTCTTAGTCTTTTGACTAAAATGCCATTTAGTTTTAGTCACATTTTAGTCATCTGACTTGTTTTAGTTTTAGTCGACTAAATATCAAAAGATTTTACAGGACTCGACATTAACGCTTGTCCGGGGCAAGTGGATTTTGTGAAGTGGCAAGTGAAAGAGAATTTTACTTGCATTACATTCCCTGTTGAAAAAAACAGCATGTGCTGGTTAGGTAGGTTTTGATGCTGGGATGCTGGTTTTAGCTGGTCCTCAGCTGGTCACGTGCTGGTCCTAAGCAGTTCCTGAGCAGAAGGGACCAGCTTAGCACCAGTGTTAATTTCGTTGACGAGTAATTTTCGTCATTAACTTCGTCAACGACATTTTCTTCACAGACGAAAACGAAACGATAACGAACTAAAATTCTTCTTGAATGACAAAAACTATGACAAAAATCTACTGTCATTTTCGTCAACTAATTAAAATGAGATAAAAAAGTTAGGGAGGGACGATTTGGAAAGAGATTAGTAGGAAGTAAGTGTATCAGTACATTGCATTCATTGTATTCATGCTTTTGTTTTTAAAGGGATAGCAGCCACATTTAGTTGCTATTGTCCGAGTCACAGATAGATGTTAACTAAGCAACAAAAGAAAGACAGAAAACCCCACACTGCTCTTAACTGAATCACTTACGTAGCCCTAAAGATGAATCTAATTTATAGAAATAAATGTCTGTTTGAAAGAATGAGGAATATAGTTAACAAGTTACTATAAAGAATGCATAATTAGCCTATATAACCATTGATAATTAATTGAAAAGAAGACCATGTTCTTTATGAAAAGTGGTTTTATTTCATTTTAATATCGAGGCGTGTTGTGTATCACCACAGTTAAATTGTGTTTATTATGATAAAACCTTAATATCAAACCTATATAATGAGTTTGGAAATTTTAGAGAAATTCTTAGTAAATGCATTGTACGGTAATTAAACCCATTAAGTATTAGCTGACTAAATTTATTATAGATTTAGTCGACTAAAACTAAACACAATTCCGATGACTAAAATAGTCAAAAGTCTATGACTAAAACTAAATCAAACTTTGCTGTCAAAATTAACACTGCTTAGCACCAGTATAAACCAGCAAAGGACCAGCTTAAACCAGCATTAAAACCCACCTAACCAGCATCTGCTGTTTTTATTTCAACAGGGCTGTACCTAAACCCATTAGATTTTAGCCGACTAAATCTACTGTAGATTTAGTTGACTAAAATGTTATGATATTTAGTTGACTAAAACTAGACAAAAACTAAATTAGGCTGCTGTCTCTTTAAAACCGAATGCACGGATACATGTACTGCCAAACGTCTGGTATTCTCCCAACTGTTTACATGAATACTCATCAAAACGGACAATTCGCCATCATATTGTGTGTGTTTCTCAGCTTATGAGATGCAAAAGAGTACTTGTGAGCTGTGTGAGAGGCGCTACTTCAGTGTCTGCGCTAGTTTTTTCATTCAGAAAGTGTTTTACTTTCGTTATTGTATTGTTTTCGTTGGTGAAAAAAATGGGTAATTCCTGAGATTGTTCATTTTCAACTTGGAATATACATTTGATTCAACTTCTAAATACCCCACATCATTAGGCACATATCTAACCTCCAAAAACAAACATATTTTTCCACCTCAGGCGTTAAAGACCTTTATTATTTTCAGTTGTTTTCAGCTTTAGACACCTTTTTTCTTCAACCCCGTAATGGACAAAATGGGATTGGTTTAAAAAGGATTTTACACAGAGATTGTTATAAAACAAACGTGACCTACTGCTCATGTGTCCCTCATAAAAACAATTTAATGATGATAAATTTAACATTTATCATCATTTTTAAATTTTTATAGGAGTGAAGCTAAAAATATACAAATTGTCTTTTTTATTTTTGTAAAAAATATTTTTAAATTAAAATTTCAACTAAAACCATATTTTTATTATTTAGCCCTTAACATGTCAAATGGTAATCAGCAAGAAATACTTTTGTTCTTAATTGTATTCCCTATATTTTTCTGAAAATATTAACGCGACAGGGTTGAAGACTAACACATTTGAAAGGATACATTGCCTTAAATGTACATTTTTGGTTTTGTTTCTTTCTCAAATTGTCAACATAACTGCATGGCCAACACTCTCTTTCTGCTGCAAATGTGGGTGCAATTTCTGATGTATGATGCTTGTCATTGTTTAAGTAGACATATTACATCAAAAATTCTATTTAAAGCAAAAATATGCATTGTCATGATTTTGAAGTATTTTTTTTTTCAGTAAAATGAGTAATAAATGACGCAAATAACTCAACCCGTCACAAGTTTACAGCCCTGTAACAATGAGAAATGCATATATTTGTGACGGGGTTGTGGTTTTTTACTCAAAATAGCCACTGCTCCTCATGTAGTATAGCAGAGTAGATCAGCAATAAAATAAGTACATTGTATATACTTATGGATTAAAATAAAATGTTGAAAAAGTAATCATTTTCCATCTTAATTTTATGCGACAGGGTTGAGTTAAGCTTGGCACTACCCTCCCTGACTATTACATGCCTCAAAAATATGAATTTTTACAAGAAAGGAGCACAAATAAATGCTTACATTGTTGCCACAACTCACAGACACAATGCACATTTTGGTAATAATTTTCTAAGTACAAACTCAGTGAGGTGCCTCAGGGATATGACAAAATCCTTGGTTAAAGATAGATATAAGACATTATTTTATGCAAAAAAAAAATTAAAATACAATATTTATGTTCATCATAATGGGCATCCTGGAGTTTTGTGAAAAACTTCTAATTCATTTTGGTGAACCACCACTTTACAAACTCCAGGGGACTGAAATATTAGCGAATCCCAGGAATAACCCAAATATGTTTTTTAATAATTAACACTGCACATGATTTTTTTTTGAGGTTCCTGAGGCAGTGCTTTTGTTTTGATTGTTAATGGTTTCCTGGATTTCTCTCTCTCACAGATGTGCCCAACTCAGACAGCGAGAGCTTTAACCCGTCTCTATGGGAGGAGCAGCGTAAGCAGCGGGCACAAGTGGCGTTCGAGTGTGACGAGGACAAGGATGAGAGAGAAACGCCCCCGCGGGTCAGTTCCCACCGTCCTCTTCTGTCCAGGGTGCACTCTCGTTTTTCTCTTTCCCTTTGTGCATGTCCTGCACCATCATATCACCCATCTCAACCCCTTGTGGGTTTTTTTTTTTTGGTTGTTGTTGTGGTTCTGTCCTAACAAGGCGTTGCACACTTCTGAAACATAACTGTAAGCCACAGAATCCCAGCCTTTTGGAACATACTTAAAATGTATTATACAGTTATTAAATGTTAAGTGTATAAAATATTTTGACATATTTTTATATTTTCATTTAAATTTATGTTTTAATAATTTCCAACATTGATAATAAAAGTAATAAATCAGCATAAGACTGGTGAAAATTCAGTAAAATAAATATTTTAAAATATATGCACATAAAAAAAAACATTATTTTAAACTGTAATAATATTTCACATTACTATTTTTTTCTGTATTTTTGATAAATGCAGCCTTGATGAGCATGAGACTTATTTAATAAACATTAAAAATCTTACTGACCTCAAACTTTTGGATGGCAGTTTACAATATTTAAAACTACTGAGTCATTAATAAGATGAAGAAACATAATAAAACCACAGAAACAATATATATAAAATATAAAAACAGAAGCTAATTCAAAATATTAAATAATGTAGTAGTATATAAATAATACTAAAATGACACTTATTCAGGACATTTTTGTGACCTGGATGAAGGAAGTCACTGAGAAGAATTAGTTCTGTCCTAACCAGGCATTGCACTCTTCTGAAACATCACTGTAAGCCACAGAATCCCAGCCATTTGGAACATACTTAAAATTGAATATACAGTTATGTTAAGTGTATAAAATATTTTGACTTGTTTTTATATTTTCATTTTAATTTAAATTTGCGTTTTAATAATTTAATAATTTCCAACATTGATATTAAAAGTAATAAATCAGCATAAGGCTGGTGAAAATTTAGTCAAATAACTTATATTTTAAAATATATTCACATAAAAAAAAATTAAACTGTAATAATATTTGAAATTTAAATGCAGCCTTGATTAGCATAAGAGACTGCTTTAATAAACATTAAAAATCTTACTGACCTCAAACTTTTGGACAACAGTTTACAATTAAATATTTTTTTAAAAATGTCAATAAGATGACAAAACCTAATAAAATCACAAAAACATAAATTTAGATTTTGAAAGAAAACTGCATATATGAAAACAAAAGCTAATTCAAAATATTAAATACTATAGTAGTGTATAAATTACACTAAAATGACACTTACTCAGACATTTTTGTGACCTGGATGAAGTAAGTCACTGAGAAGAATTGTAAATAACTGCATGAATTACCTTTAACCTTTGTACTGTACACCTTTCAGAAGACTTAAGAAATATAATGCACTTGTCACACAGACCACATTCATGATAGTACTGTGGTGTTTTTTAAAAGCTTCTCTCACGTTCATTATAACTGCATGACACAGAGTGACCAGCACAGTTCAGAATTTCCCCTCATGTGCTCCACAGAAGGAACTCACCCATACAGGTTTAAAATGACATGAGAGTGAGTAAATAATGACAGAATTGTCATTTCCGGGGTGAATTATTTCCTGATTCCCTGGCAGCACGAGGTGAAGCGTTTTCAGTGGAACAGCCTCACCTGGTTTGTCAGCATGTCACAGCCTGCGCTTCACTGCATTGCAGTGGAAATCTCATTAAAAGTGTAACCCTGACATGACTCCTGTCAGAAAGTGAAATGGAAGCCTTCACTGTCTCAGGGGGCCCTCGAGCGTACAACGTCAACCTTATTTTTTCCCTTCCACCGCTCATCTCGCTGATATTACATACTCGCTATCTCGTTCCCTCCCTCTCGCGTGCTGTCTTGCACCCCTGATGACTCAATATGGCTGTCTGGCTTGTCTGCAGTGCCAAGAACACATGCAGACTCCCAAGCTGTCTGACGGAGCATCACTATCAGCTCTCAGAGAGCCAGTGTGACCCAGTCTGGCCCTGGAAGAGCAGCCCTCCTAGATGTGGCTGTTGTAAAAGCTCGCCACTTTTTGCTGTGAAGTCATGTCAATGTTTGGCCAGGGGTTCAGCGACCCTCTCGAAAAACTGGCTTGTATTTTCACTGATGCCACTGCTTAGATTCATTTATGCATTCATTCATTTATATTTAACCATCATATTTTAATTTAGCATTTATTACAGGTTCTGTTAAATTCTGAACTAAATGAACTGTCTTTGTATTTACAGGAGGGCAATCTGAAGCGATACCCTACACCGTATCCTGATGAACTGAAGAACATGGTGAAAACGGCTCAGTCTGTGGCTCACAGACTCAAAGAGGATGAGTCCGGGGACGAGGCAGGAAAAGAGACCAGGGCCGGCGAGAGGAATCATATCGGAGTGCAGGATGTTGGCGTGAAGGTTGGATTTGTTCAGATGTTTTATATTGATCTGTTGGTTGTGTGAAGAAGGTTTAAAGTGAATCTTGGTGCACATGTTGGAATGTTACGCTGTTATTTACAGAAAATCCTAACAATCACTCTAGCTGCTCTTGATGACTGAAGAATTTCTAAGATTGTTGCCTGATTTGTAAATTAATCCCTTGTCTGATTCAATTCTTTGCAGTGAATCAGTTGATTTATTTTAATTTTAATGTACGTTTTAGAGATTTTATGCGTTTGGACATTTTGTTAGTGACTTATTAATTAGTAGTTTGAAATATGTAATGTTTTATGGTTATATATAATAATTTATTTAAAAATTGCTTTTGTCATTTTTATAAGTGACGTAGCAGTTTTAAATATATTTCACTTTAATTTAAATGGACGTTTTAGAGATTTTATTATGCGTTTGGACATTGTATTAGTGACTTATGAATTAGTCATTTTAAATGTATGTAATTGTTTAGATTTATGTATAATAATTTAAAAAATGAGCTTTTTTCATTTTTATTAGTGACTTAGCAGTTTTAAATATATTTAGCAAACTGCTAATTAGCTGTTTTAAATATATTTAATATTATATATATATATATGTATTGTACACTCTTACAAAAATGTGGTGAATGTGTTATTTTAATATTTATGTACAGTACTATTTTTTTTAATTAGCTTTTGTTTTTATATTTGCAGAATACATTTTAATTTAAATGTGCGTTTTAGAGATTGAATTATGCATTGTGACATTTTTTGTGACTTATTTAGTAGTTTGAAATATGTAATGTTTTATGTTTATATATATATATATATATATATATATATATATATATATATATATATATATATATATATATATATATATATAAATTTTTAAAAAATTGCTTTTGTCATTTTTATTAGTGACTTGCAGTTTTATGCAGTTTTAGATATATTTAACATACTGCTAATTAGCAGTTGTCAATACATTGAATTTTTATATAGAATTATAAAAAAAATTGCTTTTGTTATTTTTATTAGTGACTTAGCAGTTTTAAATCTATTTAATTTTGTGTGTATATATATATATATATATATATATATATATATATATATATATATATATATATATAACAAATAAGTGTTTTTTTAGTATTTTTTTATTATTTTATGTTATTTATATTATTTTTTTAAAGAGCTTTTGGTTTCATATTTGCAGTTTTCATTTTAATTTAAATGTACATTTTAGAGATTTTATTATGTGTTTGGACATTGTATTAGTGACTTATTAATTAGTTGTTTTAAATGTATGTAATTGTTTAGGTTTATTTATAATTATTTAAATTGTGCTTTTGTCATTTTTATTAGTGATTTAGCAGTTTTAAATGTATTTAATTTTAAATATATTTTACACTCTTACAAAAATGTGCTGAATAAGTGTTGTTTTAATATTATTATTTTTTTAATTGGCTTTTGTTTGTGATTTTAGTATGCACTTTGTCATTTTTATTGGTGATTTATTAATTAGTAGATTTAAGTATAATTTTGTATATGTATATATATAAATTAACATATTTTTTCACAAACATGACCTGAATAAGTCATTTTAGTATTATTTATATATGTATATAATTCTGAATTTCCTCTGCGTCAGGTGATTGAAAGCCCCTGCACTAATGGCAAAGCTGTTGAAATGGAGCCTAAAGCAACGATGAACAGTCACCAAAATTATGAGCCAATAGATGCATTAGACAACCACAGTGTTGAAAGGATCCCTCTAAAGACCTCTGACAACATGAGGACGATGGTGAACCATGATGACACCCTTGAGGTACTGTTTCGAAGTGTCGATATTAAATGTCATGAATATGGTTTTTAAAACAAATGAATTAATTTAATGATTCTAGTGTAGTTTCAAATCTATAAGAGGGTGAAAGTGAATGGATAAGGGTGTCAGACTCCAAAATGACCAAAAAAAGCACATTAAAAATAACCTAGAAGTTCATGCAACTTATGAATTGTGTGAGAAACAAACCAAATTTTAACATATGGCTTTAGAGGAGTACAAATTATTTAAGTCTTTACTTGTACTGTAGCCATTGGTTTACAATTATTTGTCACAGTGTGCTATATTCTTTTTTTCCCCAAACATAGGGCTTTAAAATTGGATGTAATAAATTGAATTAGATACTGTCGCATTTTATTCTGTTACTGTGAGTGGATGTGAAGTTCCTGTCAGGATATATTTTCTCATATTGTATTATGCAAGATTTAATGATGTCGAGACATGCTGTATCATTAGGGGACATCATTTAAACAAATTAATTTGAAAATGAGTTCAGTTTACCACTATAGAAGCAGGAAGTAAATTGGAGTATAAATTAAATTTCAGCTTTTGATGTGATATGGTTGTGTGGTCAGGACTCGGAGGAGCTGTCATCTGAGGAGGATGAAATGAAGATAGCTGAGATGAGACCTCCACTCATTGAAATCTCCATTAACCAGCCTAAAGTAGTGGCCCTCAGCAAGGACAAAAAAGGTAAAGTGATACTTGCCTTATTCTCTTACTTTGTGTAATGGCAATTAATAATTCTCCCATTAACAGAATAATTGTTTCTTTAAATAGGGTGTGTAATAGAACTGCAGAAATTGGCACACAAAAGCAAATTGTTTTTTTTTCTGTCTGGTGTTATAGATGATGGGAAGGATGCTGACTCTTTGCTGGATGACACAGTGGCCAACAGTAACCAGAACAACAGCAACTGCTCTTCACCATCACGCATGTCTGATTCAGTGTCCTTGACCACAGACAGCAGTCAGGACAACTCCCTCTGCACCCCAGAGAGAGAGTCAAAGATGCCTCTCGTCCCCAAGAATGGGTACGAACACAGAATACACCCAGCAGTGTTTAAAAGGGACCCTGGGTATTAAGACTTACATGGCCTAATATAACATAAATGATGTCTCTTATGGAAATATGTAGTAGAAAACCCATGAAAAATATGTCTCTTATGGAAATATGTAGTAGAAAACCCATGAAAGATATGAGTTTTTTTTTTTACCGTTTTATACATATTTTGGACTATGGGGGGGTAGGGGCCCCATTATTTTGATGTGAAATGGTTAACTCTGTGAGCTACTGGTGCTACCTGTTGCTATTTTTACAGCAATACAACTCGGAAAATAAATACTGATACAATGACCACAGCTACTGAAAGAGTTTACAGTTGGTGATGAATATAAGCAAAGACTTAAACCCAAATGGTGTACCATCAGTTTTTCCTCCCAAAGAGCCTAAACGTCCCTTAGTGAATTCCACACTCAGAAACTCCTTCAGTGGCTGTGGCATCATGAAAAGCGTTGGCATGTTTACATCTTGCCAGGATGTCATTTAGTGTTTCTTGTCTATGCCATTTGTAGGCTCTTTTAGTAGCTGTGGTCTACTAAAAGCCTCAAAGGCATCAGGGCTAAAGTGGGGAGAACAAAGACACAGGTCTTCAGGAAGTTTTATTTGTCCACAAGCATCTTCCCATTCTTTTCTTCTCTTCTTATTGCTAGGAAAGCAGTGACAACTTACATTGCTTTTTGTGTTGCCCTTTTACAAGATAAGAATTACAACCAAAAACCACACAATATGGCATTGTATCAGTATTTTATTTTCCGAGGTGTATTGCGGTAAAAATAACAACACCAGTAGCTCCAGTAGCTCATCGCAATAATGGCATCAATGTAGCATCTGGAGTAAAAAGTAAAAGTATCTGTAAAAGAATCTGTATCTGGAGCAAAAGAATCACAATGTATTAATTATATGATTATACTGGCACTTTTCTACTGGCAGCTGCCTATGTAGGTAGGTAGGTTTTGCTGGAGTCTTTCTCTAACTTAATTTGATTTCCTCAAACCCAGACAAGAGGATGAAAACCTCAACCAGCTGAAGCAGATGACCCCTCTACTCCAGAACTGCAATGGCTCTGAGACATCCCTACAGACCATCCTGAAAAACCAGCAGAGCTATGAAAGCAAGTCAGACCAGATGGCCGACTACAGTCTCTCCATGGAGGAGAGGCTTGCCTTCATTGAAAAGGGCATAAACAATGGCATGGCAGAGCAGTACAGCAAGTGGGATCAGATCAACATGAACGTGGCCAAACTCCCACCTGACAACATGGTGTCGTATGAGGACCTGGAAAGGTCCAAAAATCCCTCGGCCAAGGAGTCCATGTCCAGCAACAACAATGCCATGGTATCATTTGAAAACCTTGAGAATGGCAATCGGATTCAGAAAACCCACTCTGGGGAGAATTTTAATGGCCGAACGGATCAAGTTCCCTTGCGGTACGAGACTACGAGGACCGTCTCGACAGGTGTAACGGCCTTAAGCGACATGAGTCTTTCTCGTAGCACGGAGGAGCTGTCACCAGAGAAGAAGTGTCCACCGGCCCCAGTGGTGAAATCTCAGAGCATTGCTAACATGGATGGCGGAGGGATGAAGCTGTACTCCATCGAGGGAGAAAGCCCACCGTACGAAGTGGCTTGTGCAACCAGAACGTCCATAAGTGGCGCTCAAGGCCAGAGCATTGTCCGCTCCAAATCTGCCTCCTTGCTCAATGACCAGCCATTGCAGATCTACCCTGGTTCATCTGCATCATCCTCTGACCTCTTATCTGGCACTAAACCTCCGATTAGCACCGCCCGCTACCCCACTGGCCCCCCTCCGCAGTACAACATCCAGTACGCCAGTAGCACTGTGCCCAAAGACAACTTGTGGAGCCAACGTACTCCCATACCTCCCGAGCAGCCCTACCTGCCACCGCAGCACTCCCTTGCCAACACCAACTACTCCAACCGCAACAATGCCCCCCCATATCCCCAGCCCCAACAGCGTGGCCCACCCAAGACCCCAGACATGTGGGCCAAAGAAAGGATGCTGCCAACTGTTGGCCAGCGTGGCACCTTGCAGAGACAAGGGAGCGGATCCTCTGGCACCACCATGTGCATGCCGGACCCACGTCGCATGCCAGGAATGGAAGGAGAGTACATGACCTACCGGGACATTCATGCAGCAGGCCGTGGGCCACTGCAGATGAGCCAGGCTCTCCACAGACCGTTGTCAGCCCGCACATACAGCATGGACGGACCTAATGCACCCCGGCCACAGAGTGCCCGGCCCCCACCTCACGAGCTTCCAGAGAGAACCATGTCCGTCAGCGACTTCAACTACCAGCACGGCAGCCCCAGCAAGAGACCCAGCATGAGGGTGAAGTCAGAGCACTCATTGCTGGATGGGCCAGTTAGCGGAGGTGGCAGGGTTCCAGCAGACTGGAGGGATCAGGTTATGAGACACATCGAAGCCAAGAAGATGGAGAAGGTATGCCAAGACAAACAAAGCTAGAGTTTTGTGTTTGCTCAAATCCATAACTCTTGAGTATTAAACTTAGTCCTGTACTATGTGCACCAGACTTGAATGATACTTCCAAGTATGCAGCTTGTTGAGAAAAGGTTTGCTATTACTTTTGCAATCGATTGGATTGCAGATTCCGTCAGGTGCAGGGATGATGGTCAACTGGAGAGCCACTATCCTGTAGAGCAGGGATCTCCAACCCTGCTCCTGGAGAGCTACCATCCTGCAGATTTCAGCTCCAACTTCAATCAAACACACCTGAAGCAGCTAATCAAGCTGTTAAGGGTTACTTGATAATTACAGGCAGGTGTGTTGGAGCGGGGTTGGAAGTGAAGTTTGCAGGATGGTAGCTCTCTAGGATCAGGGTTGGAGATCCCTGCTGTAGAGCAAGGGACACCAAATTCAGTTCTGGAGGGCCAGTTCCAGCTTGCCTCAACATTTCCTGCTGGGATGCCTCTAGGATGCCTAGTAAGACCTTGATTAGCTGGTAGATGTGTTTGATTAGGGTTGGAGCTAAACTCTGCAGAACAGTGGCCCTCCAGGACCAAGTTTGGAGACCGTTGGTCTAGTGTGTTGAAATAGCTTAGACTAGGCGTGGCTAAACCTGTTCCTAGAAATCTCTGTCCTGCAGAGTTTAGCTCCAACCTTAATTAAACACACCTAATCCAGCTAATCAAGGTCTTTGAAGTGCTAAAACATCCAGGCAGGTGTGTTGGAGCTGAGCTGCAGGATTGGACACCCCTGACTTACTCTTTCATTGCCGCAAGCACCCAAACCAAATCTAGAGTTCAGAATATCAGTGCAGCAGTAGAGTTTAGCTTCAACCTTAATCAAACACATCTGAACCAACTAATCAAGGTTTTCAGGATTACTTGTAAATAACAGGCAGGTGAGCTGGTGCAAGGTTGGAACTGAAATCTGCAGGAAGTAGCCCTCCAACAGCAGGGTTTGGCTACCATATTGTGATTTAACTATAGGCTAGGTTAATTTGGGCCAACATAGCAGCATGCTAAAAAACACTCTGGGCCAGTGGTGTCCAATCCTGTTCCTAGAAGGCTACTTCTCCTGCAGAGTCTATCTCCAACCTAATTTACACACACCTGAACCAGCTAATTAAGGTTGTACTAGGGCATGCTAGAAACTTCTAGGCAGGTGTGCTGAGGCAAGTTGGAGCTAAACTCTGCAGGACAGTGGCCCTCCAGGACCAAGTTTGGACACCACTGCTCTAGGCTCAGCCAGAATCGTATACCGTCAGAGTAGGTACTATATTTGATAAGGATTTGACTGTTAAAAGAAGATGCCTACTTCAGAATCTCAGTGGAAGTACTGTTTTATGAAAGCAGTTTTTTACCTTCTTACCTATATATATATATATATATATATATATATATATTAGTAGAAAGGTCGGCATATTCAGACACCCTGGCAACTACTCACATTACCTTGGATTCATAGTGGCAAGTTTTGCACGGGTACTCACAATCTAGTTTCTGAACCTCACTTCAAAAATAACACACTCCACCATTCTTCAGGTTTAAAGGGATAGTTCACCTCAAAATGAAAATTCTGTCATTAATAAGTCACCCTCATGTCATTCCAAACCCGTAAGACCTTTGTTCATCTTCGGAACACAAATTAAGATATTTTTAATGAAATCCAAAAGCTTTCTAACCCTGCATAGACAGCAACGCTACTAAAACATTCAAGACTCAGAAAGATAGTAAGGACACTTAAGAAGTAAATATTAAAAAAAATATTTTTGTTTTCTTTGCGCAAAAAAGAGGTTCACCGCTTTATAGTTGAACCAATGTCACAAGGGCTATTTTATCGATGTCCTTACTACCTTTCTGAGCCTGGGAATGTTTCAGTTGCATTGCTGTCTATATAGGGACAGAAAGCTCTTGGGTTTCATCCAAAAATATCTCAATATGTGTTGAACAAAGATTAACGAAGGTCTTACTGTGTGTAATTAATGACAGAATTTTAATTTTTGGGTGAACTATCCCTTTAAACTGCATGCATATGTATAGTTTGCTTTCCTCATAAAAATGCTTCTTACACAGTATTTTTCTGCATGTTTGTATGTGAACATTAACACAACCTCCTTTAACCCTTGCATGTTTCAAAGTGTACTCATGGTTACTGCATGCTCACATATGTCATCATTAAATGCATGTGTTTGTGTGCATGTGTCGTGTCATGTGTTCAGAGCACTCTCTCTCGGTCTTTGGCCACTCTCACTGGCAGTCAGAGCTCTCTGGCCTATAGCGCTGTAGACGGATGGCAGATTGGAGCTCATGGGCCCAGCGTGAGTACCGCCCCACTGAGACCTCACCTCCCCTAACTCCCAGAGGCACAGTGGAGTTTCTCTCAGTTCCCAAAGGGTCATTCTCTCTGCTTGCGGTTTGATCTGTGTGTTCCCAGCAAATTGAGATGCATTTTTCATCTAGCAATGTCTGTACAAGCTGAATATGTTGGGTATTTCCCAGCCTTGTCCATTGAGGCACACAACAGTACACTTTAATCAATCAAACACACCTTATTCAGCTTGTTAGTAGAGCCTTAAAGACTTGGAAACAAATGGGTCAGATAAGGCAGACATCTGATTTGTAATCCTTAAGTTGTTTTACAAAATAAGATGTTTAGCAGAATGTCCAAGCTGCTCTTTTCCATGCAAAAACTGGCTTTTGAGTTCAACAAATGGTCTCTAAGCAGCAAGCAGTGAACACAATGGCCCTTATGGAGCTCAAGACCCCCATCCCAAATTCACCCTTCTCAGCTCATATCCAGTGTCAGCTGGTTTGCACAATTGCTTTTTCTTTGGGTTGTCTAAGTAATAGGAGATTAAGAACATTCCTAGCTACTAAACCATATACACTAAAGTCCTGGAAACAAACAGTCTTTCATTCTATCTGTGTGCTTGAAAGCACAGTCTGAGCTCAAGAAAGTTTAGCTGAAAGGCTCATGAAATCTGTTATGAAATATGGCTACATTTTTGTAGTATTGACTTAGTAAACATTGGTTGATTCACCTAGTTGATTAGAGGACCAAAGGTAAACCTTTCTGTTGGGTGAAATGACAAAGAACAGGAACATTAATCTTCACAAGCTTATGAAATTTATTGGGTATTCCACATCAGTGGGAAATCACTGCTAATCACAAGTGACATCAAGCCTGTTTCCAGACAGAGTCTTTACTGGAAAATGTATTTGCTTATTGTATCACCTTCAGTTTCACTCCGGATCTAATTCTTATGTAGCTGTATGTTTTAATGCTCTAGTCATCCACTGTAGTTAGAAATACTCTAAATATGATCTATCAAATACATTACACCTTTTCCCATAGCTTGTTGAGACATTTTGTGCTGTTTCCCTGCAGGATGATGTCTTCAGTCCGCACGGACAACAGGGCTACCATATCGACACTCTAAGAAAAGTAAGTGCTTTACACTATGTATTTGGAAACTTAAAGGCATAGTTCAGCCAAAAATGAAAATTCTGTCATTCATTAATTAAGACCTTTGTTCATCTTCGGAACACAAATTAAGATATTTTTGAGGAAATCTGAGAGCTTTCTGACCCTGCATAGACAGTAACGCAACTGACACGTTCAAGGCCCAAAAAGCTGGTAAGGACATCAATAAAAAGTAGCCCATGTGACATCAGCAGTGTTTGAAGTATTGAATTTGACTTTTTTGAAATTTAAGGCCTGGAAAACCCTTGAAAATTTAAGTATTCCTGAAGTGCTTGAAATTAAAAGACAATTTATTTTTGAAAAAAGTGTTGTTGTTTTTTTCAAAAAGCACATATCCTTTTATGCAAAGTTTGCACACAATAAAAAAAAAAGACTTTTTTCACTTATGTCAGTTAATGTTATAAAACGAATGAGCTAAGCCAGTAGTATGACAGTGTCATGTAAACATGCCAGATAACATAAAAAGAGGAACAGATGAACCAAATCAATTGAGTAATTTATGCTGGAACCAATTAAAACTCGTGACATTTTAAGCGATTCACTAGCAAAAAACCTGATTAAATTAAAAGAGCCATTAATTTTTAAACTTCAACATCACTTGTAATGATTTTAAAAAGCCTGTGTAGTGCTGAGTAAAACTGAGATTTTCAAAACTCTGAATTAGTTAAACCATTGCGTCGCAAAATGATTCACTGTTTTAGATCCTGAACTGAATTATTCAAATGAAATTATTCACCATACATGCTCTGAAGTCCTGAACTAAATCAAATCATTTGCAATCCAGCGCTCCAAATCCTGATCTGAAATGATGGTTCATGAATTCATTATTCAGTTTAGGACTTCGGAGCACGGATTGTGAATCATTTGATTCAGTTTGGGACTTCGGAGTGCGTATGGCGAGTCACGTTTCAGATTTTTTTTTTTTCTTAAACAGTAGAAAAAGAAAGTATACATAAATGCAAATCTGTGGTTTTACTATAGTATAAGTGTAGTATACTTTGTAATACCTTAGTAGTAATACATAGCATGTGCTTCTTTATTTTTGCCGTTTTGTTTTATTAGTATATTTTTATTTATCTTTTTTTTTTTTTTTTTTTTTGAATTTTAAAGATAAGACACTGTTCGATAAGTAAGATCTGTTTTTAAAGACCTTGAAAATAATAAAGTAAGGCTTGAAAAGCTTTACTTTATTAGTTTCTGTACGAACCCTGCATCAGTGGTTCAACCTTAATGATATGAAGCATTAGAAAACAAAAATAATGACTATTTTAATGATGTCCTTACTACCTTTCTGGGCCTTGAACGCATCAGTTGCGTTACTGTCTATGCAGGGTCAGAAAGCTCTCAGATTTCATCAAAAGTATCTTAATTTCTGAAGATGAACGAAGGTCTTACAGGATTGGAACAACATACGTCCCAAAAATAAGAATTATTCCTTTTAAGTCATCCTTAGAATTGAATCGATGTTACTTGGTTTATCAAATGCAATGACATTTTTTTTAAACATGTTGCTACATGTACACATAATGTATGCATTATTAACATCCTATACAACCTTGTCTTTGGTATATAGTGTTTAATGTGCTAATGAACCGGATTGAGATACTGACCCAGTGGGGAAGCCTGACTCTAGCAATGATTAATTAGCTCTAATTAACAAGCACTGCTTTAAAGAAGACTCAGACTTGTTCTAATGATAGCACATTAAAACCAGCGGTGGATGTTCTCAACAGGGACTGCAATAAACACATGAAAGAAGGCCAAAATTACAATTACATTTCGAATTTTATATTTTCTTGCATTTGATCAGTACATTTATTACAACATTTATTAATCTATGTTAATGTTAGTTAATGAAAATAGTCATAGATCATTAGTAAATGCTGAAATTAACATTAAGATTAATAAATGCTGTAGAAGTAATGTTCACTCTTAGTTCATGTTAACTAATGAACCTTATTGTAAAGTGTTACCATTATTTATATCATTTATATATGCATCTTCATTTTCTTCATCATATTATAAAATATCTGACCACTTGGCAAAATGTGTGCAGTTTTGTCTTGTTTTGTGCCATTTAGTTTTGCGTGTGCTGTTTGTACTTGGTTCATGACTTTCGGACCTTGTGAAAAAAGTGTCCTTGAAAACACAAATGCAATTTGTTTCAGTGTTCTCCTAGTCTCCCAGGAAATAAACCATTGAAGTGAGGTGGATTAATTAGAAATAAAGCTCTAATTAGAATTAAAGGTCTAAACCCATGATGCTTCAACAGTCAACAAGGATTTCTTAGTTTTCTGACCAGATTCATGGTTCATTGAATTGTTTACTGGGAACTTTCTGCCCCCTGGTGTTTGGAAAATGCATCACGTTGTAGCAGGAGACATGCAATGACATGTGGACAAACGCTGAGAAAGGACAAAGGACCATCATTTAGTAGTGTCTGTTTTTAACTCAATTTCAGTGATTAAAAATGCCACAAAAGTTAAAACCAAATAAAAAAAGTGCATTTCCACTGATTTCCATCTGCAGTCAATGAAATTTCTTGACTCTACATCACTGAAATGTCTTAAATTAACAGTTTCTGTATATGTGAAAGTAGCCTCGGTTTAGTCAACAGACCTGTGCCAAAATCTGGCGGTTAAAACCAAAAAATGCTGGATTGTTAGGAGACAGATTATCATTGGTTAACACTGGAGTTATAAAACATCAAATGTGTGCTGATTTGATTAGCAGAAATACTATGTGCATGTCTTGATGGATTTGGTGTCCATTTGTCCCTCAGGTGCCTTTGGTGAACGGCCAAATGAGATCTCCCATGAGCTGCGGTCAGCCACCGATGGCACGTCACCCCTCACGAGAACAGCTCATCGACTATCTGATGCTCAAAGTGTCCCAGCAGCCCCAGGGCCCTCCGCGGGTCCCACACGAGACCCTGCAGCAAGAGGTGGGCACACTTCTGACTTCTGACTTGACCATCATGTTGGCGTTAAATCAAAATCAACCCTGTTTGCTTTAATACAAATCAGTTACTATATAAATTGTTCTGTCATTAAAAGCTTTTGAAATAACATTATTCCTCTGACAGCACCTTGAATTTAGATAGTTAACTGAGCCACATACACTATTGCCAAAAGTATTGGGACACCCCCTTCCGTTAGTACTAATCAGTATTCTATGAGTACTAATGACATTCTAGGGAATTGTGTCCTCCTAATTTTATAGCAAAAGTTTGGATTGGACTCTTTTTTTTTTTTTATTCTAACATGACAATGCATCTGTGTATAAGACAAGGTTCGTAGAGAAATGTTTGAATCAGTCAGTGTGGATGAACTTGACTGGTCTGCATAAAGCCAAGTCCTAATCCAAGCTGAACACCTCTGGTGTGACTTTAAATGCAGACCTTGAGCCAAAAACACCAGTGACTTGTGCATATGGGTACAGTCATTTTAGTCACTTCCAAAACTGAAGCAACAGTGATGGAAATACACATTTTAAATAAATGAATTATGCTTCCATCTTTGTTGCTCCAGTTTTGGAAGTGCCCTTTTCTGTTCTAAAGAAGGAGGTGCCCCAATACTTTTGTCCATATAGTGAATGTACAAGCTTGGTTTATGCAGACCAGTCAAGTTCTTCCACACTGACTGAATCAAACGTTTCTCTATGAACCTTGCCTTACACACAGAGGCATTGTCATGTCAGAATTAAAAAGGGTCCTGTCCAAACTTTTGCTATAAAATTAAAAGGACACATTTCCTTAGAATATCATTGTATGCTTAAACATTAAGATTAGTACTCATGGAAATTACTAAAGTAGTCAAACCTGTTCATTAGATACTTTTGGCAATATAGTGTAAATATTTAGGCATCACTGTAGCCACTTGATGTTGATTGATGTGTAACTCAAGTGTTGTGGGTCGTGTCTTCAGCTCCATGTGAAGATTGAGAAGAATCCTGAGCTGGGTTTCAGTATATCAGGAGGAGTGGGGGGTCGTGGGAATCCCTTCCGCCCAGATGACAACGTAAGTATTTTTCTCTTTTTAACCCTTAAATGCATGAATGTTTCAGCATTCATTACTACATATTCGTGTCTTCAGCGAAACTGACCTATATATCCAGCACGGATGGACTTCTGCAATAGTAAAAAAAAAAACTTTTAAGAACAATTGTAGAAAAATAAAATAAAGAATATTTCATTATCGTTTGAAACTAAGAAGGGTTCAATTTGAGCAGATGATTGTACAATCGACGTCATCGTCAGAGCGCACTTCTACAGTATATTCAGCATCTTGGTCATATTCACAATCTCAACCATATTCTCAAAACTATTATTTTCAATGACTTCAAAGTCAATATTTTGATCACTGACAGCTTATTCACCAAATCCACCTTCAAATAACAGTGACTTATGTTTTATTGCGTACAGTAATTGGTCTGCAGTAAAGCCTTTCAAACCAGTGAATTTTTTGCTGATGATATTCTGTTTTATGCCTGTGATAATTATGAGTGACGCATCACTTCGTTATTGTCCATCAAACAGTGCCACCTCGAGGAATAAAGGTGAATTGCACATATGAGACATCAGATATTTACATATTTTGGCGCAAGAATAATATACTTGTGCTATTGCACACCTTGGGTCTCTAGAAACCCTATACACTTTTTTTACAAAAAAAAATCTGAAAACAGAAATTCTTTTATATTTTGTTATTTTTTCCTAGTTATATTGTTTATAATTAATAAAAAGTTTATGCCAAACTTTAAAAAATGGGGAGAGAGTAGTGAAAGACTTCCCAGGGTATGCATTTAAGGGTTAATGTGTGTCTACCTTTTTTTTTTTTTTTTTTTTAATGGACCTGGAAACTCAATAATGGACCTGAGTAGTATCTAGACACTTGAGCATTTTAAAAACATAAATAAAAATTAAACAAATATACAAAATATAAGTTTTAATTGGCCAAAAGAGTAACTATTTAGGTCTGCAACAGCCTAGATAATGCTTAGGCTGAATGAACAAATCCTGTATATTGTACTGTTTTGCTTTTTTAAAGAAATTAAGGTACCACTTTACAATAAGGTCTCATTTGTTAACATTGGTTGATGTGTTAACTAACATAAACCAACAAAGAACAATACATTTTTACAGCATTTATTAATCTTTATTAGGGTTAGTTGATAAAATAGACAAAAGACATTTGTAATGTTAAAAGAAAATTCTATTTGAGAAACATGCTATTTTTTCCACAGAATCCTGGAATATTTCTTTGAGCAGCATATCTGCATATTAGAATGATTTCTGAAGGAACATGTGACACTGAAGACTGGAGTAATGATGCTGAAAATTCTGATTTGATCACAGAAATAAATTGCATTTTTACAATGTATTCAAATAGAAAATATATATTTTAAATTGTAATAATATTTCACAATATTGCTAATTTTACTGTATTTTTCATCAAATAAATCCAGACGTAGTGAGCACAAGCAACTTTTTCTTTTCTAAAAGCTTAAAAAAAATCTCACTGGCCCCAGATTTTTAAGTTTATTTTTTGTAGTTTACACCAAAACTGGTGCTCACGCTTGTACAGTCAAACCAAAAATTATTCAGACACCAGATATAATGTTTACTTTTTCTTTTTTTTTTACACTAGTGGGTGCAGGACACTATAGTTTATTTGTGTCAGTGAGGATAGCAAAATAAAGTAAACTGTGACATATTATACCAAAAAATAACTACCAGTAAAATGTATAAAAAATTTGGGACCAAAATTAGTTCAGCACTTTGACCTGACCGTGTTTTGCTTAAGTGTTTTTTCTTTAATTGCTAATGCAACTTTTTTTACACCACAGACTGAACAAAATTAAGCATTGGTTAGTAATTGGTCAACAAAATATCGATAGTTGTGTAAATATCCTCATACTAACAGTTGTCTGAATGTTTGGTTGATTGTAATCCATTACATACCTTTCAATCAAAATCTGACATTATCAAGATGAATTTGTTCTGACAGTCATATTTGTCATATTTTATCACCATTTTCTAAACTACAGTGAAAAACTGAGATAATGTGAGAAATGTTGAAGGTGTCAAATAAATTTTGGTTTGACTATATATACTAGACCTTTATTCAGTCTAACTAGTCTATTGAATAATTATTGAATCTTAAATGATCAACAGGGCATCTTCGTGACGAGGGTTCAATCAGAGGGACCTGCTTCAAAACTCCTTCAGCCTGGTGACAAGATCATCCAGGTAATTCTCTTACCATCCACATTTTTGTCTTTTCCATACTTTAGTAATCCACTAACATCAATCAACATCCTTTTTCCAGGCAAACGGATACAACTTCGTTAACATCGATCATGGGAACGCAGTATCCCTCCTGAAGACGTTTCCCAACACCGTCGACCTGATCATCATTCGAGAAATGGCCGCATAACAGACGAAAACCGAACGAGCACCGTCTTATTTTTATACCGAGAGGAGCCAGTGCTATATATAGTTAATCTGAACTGATGTTAAACGGGACGATGCTTGACCGTCGGTGAAGAGGGGCGAAACCACTGAATCCAGTGGACGACAGAAGCATGCGCCTTCACTGTGGGATAGTCTGTGGGCGCAGTCCAACCGATACGAAAACCTGTGCTTTTTTTTGTAAAAAATAGTTTTTGTTTTCTTTTTTTTAAAGATGTCACCTGGGTATAGAGCTCTTGTGGGACATTAGCTGTAGCTGACCGTTCGAGGGCAGGGCTCTCTGTCACAACTCACTCGTTTTTTTTATTATTTTAAAGAGATTTTTAAACCACTTTTATGACCTGTGTGAGATTTTGAGCTAGGAGACAATGCTACGTGCTAACTGTGGTAATGAATGTAGAACTGGGATGAGCTTAACCGAACTGGATGTGAAACCTGTTGGCCTGGTGGTCACCGTTTATCCCTCAAACTTGGATGAAAAACTCATTTCATCCGCCGCTCTTCTAGTCTTCGCAATTTGATCAGATCGATTCCTGCAGCTTTCCTTCAGCAAGTCTCTTCCTATAAACTTCAGCCCAACAGAAAGGATGTACCGAAATGCTCCCTGTATGTGACTTGGACAGGAACGCGGTGAAGAACTTCCATGAGGATTTCGAAAGAGAACAGTCGTGCGAAAAGACACGGAAACAGAAAGTGGTTCTTAACCAAAGCATATTGGGACACTGGGGGCATGAAACTGCTCTACTTTCCTTTTTCCTGCAACACAGCCACCCCGATTCCAATGCCACCGAACTTATCCGTGTGTGAATTTTCTTTTTTTTAATTCGTTTTGAAGTCAATCGAAACGGTTTTCTATTCTGTGAAGAAGATTGTAGACGTGATATTTTATTCTCTTACGAAAGCGTTCTAACATTTGACTAGTGGTGCAGTCATGGATGTTCGTTTGCGGTTGAGGGCTTCGACGCAGGGCTGAGAAACGACAAGTCAAGTGCCATAGACCCTGAACTGTCCGAAATGGGTTCGACCCAGAGCAATACTCATTCAGATCCACGCCGCATATTCAGTGGCCTTCAGTGGGCGAAAGAGCAATAGAAAGTCCTTTATTCCATTCGCAGGATGCAGTCAGTTGCATTTTTTTATAAGTAACGAAACCCATTTAGTATTTCTCGATTGAAGCGCATTTTATATTGTAAATCTTTTAAATACTAAAACATAGGAAATGGCATCTCAGATTTTTTTGTAAAAAAAAGTTCGTAAATGTGCAAATAAATGTCCCGTCATGTCACATTAGTGATTGCACTGCTGTTTCCAACCCCCCCTACGAAGATTATCACCATTGTTTGAAAATACATTGACTTCTTCAATAGCAAAGAGATTCGAAAAGCTACGAAGCTTCGTAAAACATTTGTATTTGATGAAGTTGTTGCGTCGAAAGGCCATGAAAGATTTTGCCATGTCTGCGTATGAGAAGAAAGAGCTATTGTCGATTGTAGTACTGTGTGTATTTTTTGCATGAAATTCCTCCTTTTGATCGTTCTTCGCTGTATTCTTCGGTAGACTGGAGCGCTAAATGAATCGAAGTAATCAAATTAACATACTGATAATGTAACAAATCCACAATTAAATGTGAGCATTCACCAATTTTACAACAACTCAAAAGAATTGATTTGCAATTGATCGTTTTTCGCAATTTTAATTCGCATCGATGTGTTAAAATAAGTATCGAGTCAACATTGTTCATGAATTTTGAAAAAAATTTGTACAAATTTAGCGGATAAAAATATGCCCTCCAACTTTGCTGTGAACGATTCATTCAACACAATGTTTTTGTAGAATCTGTTACTTCCATTTTGTCACCGATCAGTCTAGCGTAGAATCCTTGACTGTCACTTTTTTATCTTGTCTGCGAAGACATTGTAAAATCGTAATAACAAACAGTGACTAAAAACTGGTGTTTTTATCATCCCACCTTTTATTTATTTAGTACACTTTACTTTAGAGGTTACTAATCAAAAATGTAAATACTTTTTTAAAAGGATTTATGATTTGTTCATGGCATTAGTGATTATGTTTTTAAAACCAGCAATAATTTGCATCACAGACGCAGCCCTTTTAATGTATAGCTATGTCAAAGGTTTCTCCGCAAGCAGCTACTATTACGATGATTGGTATGCATTTATTCGACATTCCAGATTTTGTAAATAAATCGACTTTCCATGGTGTCCTGTGGAAAGAATAAATCAACTAATGCTCTTTCAATGTGTTTGTTTGTTATTGATGCTTTTTTTGTGTGTGTGTGGTCTATGCTGTGAAAGTCACTGGGGTCTGATGTTTTGGACACCATTGATTTTCATTAAAAGGAACAGTAAACAGTTCTTTGAAATATATATTTTGTGTGTTCTACAGAATAAAGGAAGTCCAGGGTTTGTAAACAGGGTGTCCGCGGATCCTTAAAAAGTCTTAAAATGTCTTAAATAACATTTTCCAAATATAAGGCCTTAAAAAGTCTTAAAATGTCTTAAATTCAGATTCGATAAGTCTTAAATTATTTTGGTCACATTACCGCTAAAATAACTATTAGTCTGATGGACCTAATGATTGCGAAGCATCGAAACGCAAGAATGATTCTTCACATTTTGATAATGGATCTGTATTTCTGGTATCAAAATCGCGTTGCCTGTCTCTTAGTGAGAGACTTAAAAACAACAGAGCGAAACAGCACACACAAAGAAACTCAGAAGAAACGCACTGAGGTAAAAATTCTAAATATGTAGTTTATTTATAACATCATATAGTTCAGTAACATACCAACCGAGCTTTTCTGAATATTATCACGATTGCAACTGTTACACTGATTTTAGTTCAGTAAACAAATAATTAGTCAAGTAGTTGTTAAGTAAACTTACATTTTAAACACAATATTTACAGTTTTTATTCCATTTCATTACCGAAAATAGTTCCAAACGAGGATCACAGCAGCACATTCTGCAAGTAACACTCGGCGGTGCTTTGTTACTAAATGATTCAGTATTTTGAACGAATCAGTTGAAATGACTCATATTGACTCGCTCATTAAGTGACTTACCGTCGCCTACTGGTAGTTTAGTAAAAATATGCGTTTCCCCCAAAACATTTATTTGTTTATTCATAAATGCATTTAAAACATTGATCTCATACCATCTTAGCAAGCTAAGCTAGTAGTAGTGAGAGTGTCAAGTAAACATGGCTGAAGATGTGAAAAAAGGGAAAAGATGAACCAAATTAACTGAGTCATTTACTCTGGAATTTCTCTGATTGATTCAAACATCGCTTCATTCAAATTAAGCGATTCACTAGATTAAATCAAATTTATTTTCGAATTGTAATGATTTTAAAAAGCATGTATAGTGATGAGTGAAAAGGGCTTTTTGAAACTCTAAATCAGTTAAACCATTGCGTCACAAAATGATTCACTGTTTCGGAGCGCTCCAAACAGATCACAAATCATTTAATTTAGATCAGGACCTCTGTGTGGGTTCGTGAATCATTTGACTTAGATCAGACTTTGCGTATCACGAATCACTTGATTCAGATTGGGACGTTAAATCATGTATCACGAATCATTTGACTTAGATCAGACTTTCCGTATCACGAATCACTTGATCCAGGTTAGGACTTCAATTCGTGTATCACGAATCATTTGACCAAGATCAGACTTTGCGTATCACAAATCACTTGATTCATATTGTGATTTTAAATCGTGTCACAAATCATTTGACTTAGATCAGACTTTCCGTATTGCAAATTATTTGAATCGGGTCGGTACTTCAGAGTGGGTTCATAAATCTTTTGAGTTGTATTGAATTTTGCATATTGTCAATCATTTGATTCAGATTGGGCCCGTGTGTATCGTGAATCATTCAATTGAGATTGGCACTTCAAAGTGGGTTTGCGAATCAGGCCGGGCCTTTAAAAATTGTGTGTCATGACTCATTTGATTTAGATCTGACTTTCCATATCACAAATCATCTGATTCAGGTCGGGACTTCGGAGTGCGCATCGTGAATCGGCACTTCAGATTGTGCATTGTGAATCATTTGAATAGGATCGGGACTTTGGAGGGGGTTTGTGAATCATTTGACTTAGATCGGACTTTGTATATCGTAAATACTTTAGTTTTGATTGGGACTTCAAATTTCGCATCACAAACCTTTTGATTTAGATTGGCACTTCGGGGCAGGTTCGTTAATTATTTCGCAAATTGAATGATTTGCTATCCGCGCTCTGAGTCCTGATCTGAAATGATGGTTTGTGAATCATTAGTCGATCGGGATGTCAGAGCGTGCATCGTGAATCTTTTGATTTACATCGGAACTTCGGCGTGGGTTTGCAAATCTTTTGCTTCAGATTGGAACTTCGAAGCGCAAATTGTGAATCATGTAATTTAGATCAGAACTTTGGAGTGGGTTCGCAAATCATTTGACTTAGATTGGACTTCACGTATCGTGAGTCATTTAATTCAGATTGGGTCTTCAGAGCGCGTATCGCAAATCATTTGATTTACATCAGAACTTCGGCTCGGGTTTGCAAATCTTTTGCTCCAGATTTGTAACTTTGAAGCGCAAATTGTGAATTATTTGATTTAGATCTGGACTTCGGAGTGGGTTCGCAAATCATTTGACTTATATCGGACTTTGCGTATCTTGAAACATTTGATTTAGATTGGGACTGCAAAGCGCATATTGCCAATCATTTGATATAGATTGTAACTGATCTGAAATTATGGTTCGCAAATCATTATTCAGATTGGGATTTTGAAGCGCAGATTGTGAATCATTTGATTTACATTGGAACTGCAGAGCGAGTTTGCAAATCATTTGATTCAAATCAATACTTTGGGGTGCAGGTTCATGAATAATTTGTTTCAGATCAGGATTTCAGAGTGGGTTCGCCAATCTTTTTTTAGATTTTTTTTTTTTCTTAAACCAGTGGAAAACATCAAACCATTAACGCAGTACAATTATAAAATCAAAACAAAGAAAAAAGAAAAGGTATACACAAATACAAATCCCTTAAGAAACATTTACCGTGGTTTTACTACAGTGACAGTGTTGCAACCGTTTTTTTTGTTTTTGTTTTTGTATAACCACATTTTTACTACAGTGTAAAAAAACTCTTTAATTTATGGTTACCATGGTTTAACTGTCTTTTTTTCTTTCTTTTTTTTGGAGTAAGGGATGTGTTGCCAAGTTAACAAAAAAAACAAAAGCAAAAACAGAAGATAAAGTAAAAAAGTAGTGCTTAAAGTCTTTGAAAGTCCTGGAATTTTACAGTATATGTACAAACCGAGTGCATAAAGGTCATAAAGGTTTGTAATGATGGTGGATAAATAACAAAATTGTCATATTTGGCTCTGAGTTTTGAGTTTTTTTGCTGTTCTACAGCAACAACATTAACCTGATCTTAACAGAAACAGGTCATTTTTGGCAGTGATATAAATACATGTATCAAAATTGAGATTAGTATTTACCTCACTCCACCAAATGGCAGATTTTTGTTACAAACCCAAACAAAATTTCACTCCATAATCACCATCATTAATCAAAGCTGAAAGGTGTTTACAAAGACGTGCCATAAGATGGCTCTGCAAAGTAAAATTAGAAGACTAAAGTAATTCAATCGTTGCATTTACCAGGTGTAGCTCGGCACTCTGTTTACTGATAATGCAGCTACACAGCTGCATTTTAGTGGTCACAGGTAAGAACATACCCAAGCCTTCAGCCTTTATTTGCTTCATTCCTTGGCTTCAAGACCAGAAAGCAGCATTGCTGTGCTTTCACATGGAGGACTCGGCCTCATATCAGGTTCCTGCTCTATATTTAACCGGGGGGGAAAATACGAGAGTGCTTTCAAAACAGACGCTGAGTTGTTGTGAAATGAAAAGTCATCCAGCAACAGACTCACTTCATTGTTTTCATGTTGACAAGATATGAGTGATTTCAAATCAGATGGGTTCTCAGCTTAATCACGAATGTGTTATTATATAATATATAGATTAATTTGTGTTTAATGTCTATTTTCATCATAAAGACCAAGTACA
This sequence comes from Cirrhinus molitorella, assembly GCA_033026305.1. Classification (NCBI taxonomy): domain Eukaryota; kingdom Metazoa; phylum Chordata; class Actinopteri; order Cypriniformes; family Cyprinidae; genus Cirrhinus; species Cirrhinus molitorella. The sequence goes on along the minus strand of CM065139.1, from coordinate 30,324,420 downwards.
AAAGTCATGAGTGCAATGCCATTTGCGCCTATAAAACGGCTCGGCGAAAACATTACATCTTGATACTGAATGTGCCAGTATCATCGTCTCACATCTGCATGGTTTTGATCAAGATGTGTTGTGATTTAATCAATGTGTCCTTCAAAGAGATCTGGGCTCTGGTTGTTCTCTGGGTCAGCAGATCAATGTGTGTTGACATCTGAGACAAACACCGCTGATATAAAAATAACCTTCAGCAGACCACTGTACTGTACTCAAAGTGGTTTCTTACTCAACATTACATTTCGGATCCCAACAAGACTGGAACTTTTGAGACCGCCTTATTTTGCAACCAGTACCATACAATTATTACTGTAAAATCCTAGCAATGTGATGGCAGAGGAGGCTAATATTAGCTAACTGAGGTACAGGATGAAATGTTTGCGTGTGAAGATCTCTTATCAGTACTAGCACCTTACTCAGAACTGATTTGGAAATCACTAGAACATTGTGCAATTGAACTTGACGCAAGTAGTTGTCTAGACCTTTCCGCCTGTATTTATCACAAAATGTTCACATTTAGGTCAAACTTGCATTTACACTGCCAGGTAAGATTTTGAATGTTTTTTTAAAGGAATCTCTTTTGCTCATCAAGCCATTGATCCAGAATACAGGAAAAGCATTAATACCGTGAAATATTTTTACCATTTAAAATAACTGCTTTCTATTTGAACATATTTTAAAATGTAATTTATTCCTGTGATCAAAGCTGTATTGTTTAGCATCATTACATTCAGATCCTTCAGAAATCATCATCATATTTTGATTTGTTGTCAAAGAAACATTATTATTATTATTATTATTATTATCAATATTTAAAACAGTATTTTTTTTTCCAAGATTCTTTGAAGAAATAGAAAGATCTAAAGATCAGCATTTATCTGAAATAAGAGTTTTGTAATATTATACACTTATACCATTCAAAAGCTTAAAGACAGTATAAATTTTGGAAAAGAAATTATAGAAATTAATGCTTTTATTTAGCAAGGATGCTTCAATATGATCAAAAGTGATTATAATGTTACAAAAGATTTCTGTTTCAGATAAATACTGTTCTTCTGAACTTTATATTCATCAAGGAAACCTGAAAAAAAAATAACTGCTGTTTTCAACAATAATAAATGTTTTTTGAGCAGCATATCAGCATATTAGCAGATTTCTGAAGGATCGTGTGACACTGAAGACTAGAGTAATGATGCTAAAAATTCATCTTTGAAATCACAGGAATAGATTACATTATAAAATATATTCAAACACAAAGCAGTTATTTTAAATAGTAAAAATATTTCAAAATTTTATTGTCTTTGTTGTACTTTGGATCAAATAAATGCAGGATTTGTGAGCAGAAGAGACTTTTGACTGGTAGTGTCACTCTATCAAACTGCAAAGAACAATAAAATCCAGTAAATGGCAAAACAATCCATCGCACTAAAACTATTGCTTTAGAGCAGAAGGTTGTTTTTGTACAGTAAACTTGTTATGACGGGCGCAGTAAGCCCCGCCCCGCGGACGTGTCAATCTCCATGACGTCACGCCCACTATTAAAGAAAACCAACAAACAGCAGCCAGAAAAAACACACATACACAGCGAAACACACACACACGTCAGCGGACTAGGAGAACAGGCCGCCGCGAAGGGTTTAATATCAAGTCTCTATATTCTGGGAGCTTCTCTTTAGACTCGGATAAGGCAAGTGGAACACTTTTTTTGCGTTTCATCGCTTCAAACCTCATGCTAACTAGTTTTGGTGAAACGGCCAGGCTGTAAGCCTAATATCCTTATCGTATTAAGTTATTCGCTGATATAATGTCATTTAACGAGTTAGCTGTTCGTCTAAAATGATGAACTTGGTGAACTTGCCGAGTTTAACCAAATATGGTTGTTAGCTGATGCTAGCGTGTTAGCTAGTAAAATTAGCCTGTTGTTCCTTTCGAACTAAAAGCTGGAATGTGACACGAAAATGGGAGATTTGTTTCTAAACACGGGTATTTTATTATTAACGTGGTGTTTGCTTCGCATTTGAGGTGGTTTTGTCTCTCAGGGTCGTTGAGATTAAAAACAAGTCTGTTTGTTGCAGTTAGCTTCATGTTTTTCAGTGTTCATTCAGATAAACTTAACAGTATGCTTGTATATAATAATTGTTAATCGAGTAATTAACTCCCTGTGATTGATGTTTTCGGTTTTATTTAGTCTTATTTCTTGCGTCTGTCGACATATGATACAGGAAAGTCAAACTAACGTTAGTTAGTCTGACGTTATCTTTATCGCAGAGTGAACGTTTACACGTTTTAAAAACGTTTTCCTGACGTAGGTTTGTTAATATCTTGACGGGCTTGTTTTGAATTGACATTCTGGTGTTGTATAATTGTGTTTTTATTATCAAGGTTTGTACTTTGGCTCAAACAGGAAGAGTGTTTGAAACAAAGGAGAGCACAAAGCATATTCACCCTGACCCAGATATAAAGCACATAAACAACTACATTACCGTCCATCCTCACTCATTCACCATCACAAACCATTCAAACCGAGGACAGCATAAGGTTTGAGTGTATCAACGGCTGTGTGGACAGTTTTGTTCGCTTTATATACGACTGTCTGTTTGTTAGCCGTGATGCTAGTGTTAGCATGACTCAGTGGATTTCATTATGAGGCCTCAAACACTGATATATCTCTGTATAATCAATAAAAACACATACTGTGTGAATATCTCACAGATATGTCATGTTTACATGATAAAAGTGCACTTAGACTTTGTATAAGGTGGTTTAGAAGCTTGGTGCATTGAGAAAGCATTTGAGCATTTATGCTTTCTTTTTAGCTTAATGGTTTGCTTTACAAAAATTCTCACCCAAGTCTTTGTTTTGCACTTTATGCTGTGTATTTTCTTTCATCCAGACAGGGCTGAATGGCTGACACGCATGGGAGTTGGTTGGAAAAAACAGCCCTGTTGGGGCTTTGCCATTTTTGGCTTTATCAAAATATATGAGGCCATGCGTAGGGAGGAGGGCGCTACGCGAACAGGCTCCTACTAGAGGTGTATGATGTAATGGAGGCAGGTCAGGACGGTCGGGGGTATTTATAGTCGGGACACACTGGTGGAGGCTGTTCTGGACATGTCACATTGCACCCTTGTGACGGATGAAAACTAATCCAGCTGTCCATGTGAGCTAGAGCGAGGGGCAGCAGGCAGACGCACACGTGACGCGGCCCATGTGGTGGCTTTTCGGGGGAAAACCTCTGACGCTCTAAGGCGGAGGTGAAATGGTGCATTCTTGTTTACTTCGAGATGTGAGGCCCCTGAAAGTGTGAGGCCCCTCGATGAAATCTGTCAGGAGTGACATTTCAGGTTTATTGCTGGAAAGCGTTGGCTGTCGCTTCAGGCGCTTGGATGTGGACAGTGTCTCTGCTGTAATCGCTCTCCGGCTGAACACGATGTTCCAGCTGTTCCACCTACAGATACATTTAGATGTCACTCTGCTAGTCAGCATTTACCCATCAAAACACAGCATAGTTGCACTTTATCTGCCTAGCAGGGTGATCACAATGCTGAAATTTCAGTCAAATTGGCATTGAGTTATGAATAATACCACAACAAAGCAAGGGAGAGACACAGAATCATTATTGAGCAGTTTATTAACTGTTATATTAGCTAACAATATAAATGGATAGTTATTTGTAATGTATCCATGGACCAAGGGTTGGTGGTCAAAACCGAAAAATGATTTAATAATTTAAGGAAATGCTAACAGTCTGTATTGTACAACAGTGTGTTAGTGCTACGTAAAAAAAAAAAAAAATAAGATTACAAGATTAAAGAGTGTGGAAAAACACTTTATTATATTGTTTGTATCTTTCTATAAAACTGACAGAATTTGAACGTTGAGACTTGTGCAAAATGCTAGAATATACTCTCAAAATATTTTGACTTTATTCTCAAAACACATTCTTGTAATGGGAAATTTCATGCAAAGGTCAACCTTACCATGAAAAGTTTACTATACTGAACGTTTGGAAGGGAAGGAAAAGGACGTGACGTGTGGTCAAGTATGGTGACCCATACTTGGAATTTGTGCTTTGCATTTAACCCATCCAAGTGCACACAGTGAACACACACCCGGAGCAGTGGGCAGCCATATTGCTATCGCTGTGGGGCCTGGGAGCAGTTGGGGGTTCGGTGCCTTGCTCAAGGGTCTCGCCTCAGTCGTGGTATTGAGGTTGGAGAGAGCGCTGATGATTCACGAAGATGTTTCACACAGATTGGTTCACATCAAGTGCTCTACTGTGGAAGTTTCCTTGACGTAACTTTTAAAGGAATTAGGAAAATAGTTTTTAAGCAATTCAGTGCGTCACTCAATATTTTGGGGAAGTTATGGTATCATGCTGCATATCAACTACCTAAATGTTAGTGGATGGAATTACAACAGTGGCATGCAGATGTTATTTTGTTGAAGTAAACAAACAATAGTTTTTCCATCTCCACTTTGAAATGCTGAGAAACTGAGAAAATGTGTTACAAGGTACACAAATTGTAAACATTTAACCTAGGACAGTGACTTTCAACCCCCCTCCCCCCATAAGTCTTATTTACATTCAGTTGTATAATTAAAAACATTCAAAATAAATATGTACAGCTTTAATTACCATTTGTGTTTATTTTTGAATTATGAGAGGAACTTATGAGCTTGGACTGGAGGGAGTTTGAACTAAATGGTTGATGCACTGATCTGTGACATTTAGTTGAAAGTGCTTGTCAGATAATGATCTTGTTTACAGCTTGCAGACTAAACTTTCTCTGCGACAAATCACTCTGTTTTTGCTAAAGTCTGTTTTTATTGCAGATGATCATTACTCAGGGTTCCCACGCGTCATGGAATTTTAAAAGGTCTATTCCAGACTATACTATTATTTTATTCTATTTATTTATTTACTTTTGTCCTAGTCATGGAATATCAAGGAATTTTGTTTGTTGATTTAAAGTTTCCATTTATTAAAAGTTATTTTTCTATTTGTCAAATGGCAATCACTTAAGTCAAATGCAGTCGTCAGGCTGTACTTGTTAACTAATGCTTTCACACCTGCCTTATTTAGTTCGGTTGAATCGCGCTAGAGTTTGTTTACGCTCTTGGTGCAGTTCGATTGGGCAGGTGAGAATGCAGCAGTTGCATTTGGATGCACACCAGAAGCGGACTAAACAAGCGACCCTTGAAGAGGTGGTCTCGGCATGCTTTCAAACGAACCCTGGAGTGGGTTGTTTGTTGTGAGAACGCGATTCGATCCAACGGACCAGGCTTTGTCACAATGTATAATGGGTTATTACAGTTCTGTGAAAAGCAGTAGCTTTGTTGTTTTGCCAATACCTCCTAAAATGAAACTGGATGAGCATGGCTTTGACATTCAAAATAAAAGCGCTCCTTTTCATAATGTTGCTCCTCTTTTTAGATGTATTTTAAAAATGTTTTCCCTAACGAGTCCTGTCCTCCAGCTCAAAAAGATAAATTAATATAACAGCTACAAAACTACTAGGGCTGTGCCGATATTCAGCCGCGAATTATCATTCGTATCTCGTCAGTAATGCCGGTTCTGTGATTAGTTGTAAATCTCATTCACCTGTTCATTCATGCAGTCACGTTTACTACACAGAGCCGTAGTTCGCTGACAAGCTACGCAGTTTCACGTACATTATCGATTTGTATCGCCTGCGATACTGAAGGCGATATTTGCGTAGCTTGTCAGCGAACTACGGCTCTGTGTAGTAAACGCGGCTGCATGAATGAACAGGTGAATGAGATTTAGGACTAATCAGAGAACCGGCATTACTGACGAGATGCGCATGATATCGCGTCTAAAAATCGGCACAGCCCTAAAAACTACATTTCAAGACCTTTGGCTAATAAAATGACCACTTCAGGTGTTGAAATGTAAAGGATAGAACAGCAAAAACTAAATGTGAAGAAACAAAGACTGAATTATGAACTTGATGACAAATAGAAAATCCTTCAGAGCGTTTAACCCCTGAAAACACAAAAACCATAAATTAATTTCTTTAGAGAAAAATATCAAGGTACACCCTGGTTATAAGAGAACCAAATCTTGTTTTTATTAAGAATAAGTGTGTTTTTTTTTTTTTTTTTGTTTTTTTTTTTTAAATTATTTTCATATTGCATATTACGTTATGTATATTTCTTGGCATACTCGTTTTACACAAGTTTGGGGCCACCTATAGTTGTGGGTGTATGAAAGGGGAAAAAAAACTTGTCTAATATTCGGGTCGATATGGTAAATAAAGCTTGCAAATGGATGGATCTGTTCATTATAGGTCATGGAAATTCAGCTGTTTAGTCCATGAAAAGTCAAGAAATTTTACATTTGGCTTTGAGTGATTACTGTTCACCTGACATAACCCGCCATATAATGTTAATGAATGGTTTTACTGGTTAACATTGAAACAAAGCGCAGGTTCCAGGAAGTCTAACAGGTTGACCTACATGCATCCAGCTCAGGCTGGTTGTAAAACAATCATATAATGAGTGGCGTGAGTTTGCAGGAATGAGTTTGAATCAGGCGCTTCGGTGCCAGGATGAGGCTCACACCAAAGCAATGCCAAGAAAAGCATTTAGACGTCTGACCCTTAATCTGATTCTCCGTATGCGGCAACGTCGCGCCTTTATCGACGCAAATCCTCTTAATGAAGCCTTTGATTCACGTGCTGTTATGCTCACGACTCTTGTGTTTTGTTCTTGGCAGGAATCGCTCATTTTCGGAGAGATGGCCCAGGAGACCAATCAAAGCCCAGTGCCCATGCTCTGTGCCACCGGCTGCGGTTTCTATGGCAACCCTCGGACCAATGGCATGTGCTCGGTCTGTTACAAAGAGCATCTAACACGACAAAACAACGGGGGAGTCAGTCCCATTAGCACAATGGGTACGTGTTTCTTCTCTTCACGGACTGTCAGATGCGTTCGTGAGATTGATTGTTCCTCATTAACTTTGTCTGTTCCGGCAGCTTCCAGCAGCGTCACCAATAGTCCTACCTCTGAATCTTCAGCCATCCAGATCATCGAAGCTACACTAAATAACTCCTCATCTGCAAGCACTAGTGCTGAGTCACCCAACAGCTCCACCGCTGCCATGGCTGCCCTTCCCGTTACACAACAGATGACTGAGATGAGCATTTCCTGTGAAGATGAGGTGGTCTCGCCTAAAGTAGAACTTCCTGAACCAGGTTGGTATTTGTGTCTTGAAGTGTTTCAGGACTGTGTTCACAATCAAATGCTTGCTTACTGCAAGAAAGTGAACTTGTTTTAATAGAGGACATGTTAAAATTCAATTTTAGCAATAGCCAAAAATGCATTGTGTGGGTCAAAATTACGATTTATTTTACGCCAAAAACCATTAGGATATTAAAGATCATGTTCCATGAAGATATTTTGTCAATTTCCTACCATAAATGTATTAACTTAAGTTGATTATTAATATGCATTGCTAAGAACTTCATTTGGACAACTTTAAAGGTGATTTTCTTAATTATTATTATTATTATTATTATTATTATTATTAATAATAATTTATTTTTTGCACCCTCAGATTCCAGATTTTCAAATAGTATTATCTTGGCCAAATATTGTCCTATCTTAACAAACCATACATCAATGAAAAGCTTATTTATTCTTTTTTTTTTCTTAATAATAACCCTTATGACTGGTTTTGTGGTCCAGGGTCACAAATATTTATTTTGGCAAATAGGTTATCAGATCAGGAGGCAAGGGAGGCAGTGCCTCTAATGTTGGATCAGGAAATTTTCATAGAACAAAAATAAAAACGCCAGTGTTACAAAATATTCAATTTTAAAGTGTATAAAATTTTTTTCTAAAGAAATATTGTCCAACAATGACACTAGCAGTCTGTGTCTCTCTTGCCTCCCCTGAGCCCATTGAGTTTTAACAGACCAGGGGGTGTGCAGTGGGATTAGTGGTGGGTAAAAAGAAATGGGCCCCATTCATGAAATGTGCATGAGATAATGTGTATATTCTGTGCAATTTGTGAGTGAAACTCACTTCTATGTTCCCCAGAAGACGAAATAAGTATCTTCTGTAGCTTCTATGAAAAGAGTTCTAAGAGTACTAAATGAAAAAATATGATATTTAGGCAAAATAAGAATAAGGAATGTCTTCATTCTGTTCAAAAGTTTACACCCTTGGCTCTTAATGCATCGTGTTTCCTTCTGGAGCATCAGTGAGCGTTTGAACCTTCTGTAATAGTTACATATGAGTCTTGGTTGTCTTCAGTGTGAAAAGATGGATCTCAAAATCATAGTCATTGTTGGAAAGGATTCAATGCATAATAATAATTAAAAAAAAAAAAAAAAAATTTGTGGGACCTGAAGGATTTTTCTGAAGAACAGCTGGCAGTTTAACTTCAGGACAAACAAGGGACTTATAAATTACTATCAATAAACAAAACAAAACAAAAAAAACACATTTGCATATCATTTAGGTAAGAACACGGTATTAAGAATAAGTGTATGTAAACTTTTGAACAGGGTCATTTATGAATTCAACATTTTCTTTTGTGGACTATATGTAAACGTCTTTTATGTGAAATATCTTATTCAGGTCAGTACTAAATAAAAACAACATGCATTTTGTATGATCCCTATTATTTTGGTAGAATTACCAATTTGCAGATTGTGCAAAGATTTTATAGGAATACTGATATAATTTCCCTTTTCACTTCTTGTGTCTCCCAAAATGGGTAATAAACATGCTTTAAGTCCTGGTGTCCTCTACAGTGTATACAATTGATTTGAAACCCCATAAAGCTTTCCTGAGATTAATTTATGACAAACAATTTGAAAATTAGTCAGATTTAAATTATCCTATTATCATATTTCCTTAGGGGTGTTGCATTTGATCACTAAAGTAATATCAGCCATTTTTAAAGACCAAGGAGAGGGAGTTGTCATGGTGAAACTTCCAGTCATTTGGTATCTCTGGAAAGCCTTGAACATGCTATTTACAGGACATTCAGACTTAAAACTGTGGCATGTAAGGTCCCCAATGAATTTGCTAAAAACTATTAATAATTATTATTAATAATAATAATAATAATACATAAAATATCTGAGGAAAGCCAAAACCCAGACATGTTGGCCAGTTTAGAAATCCAGGCCAGGGAATGTCCCAGGAAAAAGTGTGTATGATCATCATATATTGTAAAATAATGAATAAAAATCAAATGTTTGTTTTAGAAGCTGCATCTCAGTTTTATTCTTAAAAGGGGTAGTTTACACAGAAATGAAAATCCTTTCATTTATTACACGCCCTCATGTTGTTCCAAACCCATAAGACCTTCGTTCATCTTCAGAACACAAATTAAGATGATATCAGAGTGCTTTCTGACCCTCCATACACCTTCAAGGCCCAAAATGGTAGTAAGGACATCATTAAAAATAGTCAATGTGACATCAGTGTTTATAAAGCTACAAGAATATTTTGTGTGCAAAGAAAAAATTGTATATAATTTCTTCTCAGAGAAATACTTCATAACATTACAGTTGACCCACTGATGTCACATGGACTTTTTTTTTTTTTTAAACCATGTCCTTACTACCTTTCTGGGCCTTGAACTGTCTGTTGTGTTTCTGGCTATGGAGGGTCAACACTCAATTTGTGTTCTGAAGGGTTTGGAACAACATGAGGATGAGTAATCAATGACAGATTTTTAATTTTTGGATCAGCTATCCCTTTAAATGAGGTGCGATTCACTTTGTTGTATTGATGAAACTACTCCAGTGTTTTTGACGCATAGTTTTGCTTTATTTATTTATTTTTTTTTCTCTCTCCAGTTGTCACTCAGCCGACGGCATCTGTCGCACCTCCGAGCACAGCTGAAGGTGAAGAGACCAAAACACCCGACGCCCCCAAACCCAAGAAGAACAGATGCTTCATGTGCCGCAAGAAGGTCGGCCTGACGGGTGAGCACCTGCCACATTCACGTGTTAGATCACAGATCAGATGCGGTTTTACTCTGTACACTCATTGTGACGTCTGCTTATCAGGGTTCGATTGCCGCTGTGGGAATCTCTTCTGTGGACTCCATCGCTACTCGGACAAGCACAACTGTCCCTACGACTACAAGGCGGAGGCTGCGGCCAAGATCCGCAAAGAGAACCCTGTGGTGGTGGCCGACAAGATCCAGAGAATATAAAGCTCTCGCCGTCTGCACCTCGACTTTGCGAGAGATCGTGTACAAGGACTCGCACTTTGACCTGTGATTCGAAAGACTAGTTTTTTAAAATTACAATATGGGAAAGAATCTTGTTTCTAAGCCAATGCATGAGTGATCACTTTGTTTCCATCCTTCCTTTGCTTTCTGTTGTTGGTATATGAGCTTCAAGTTAAAACAAATGGGGGAAAAAAAGAAAAAAGTGTTTAAAAAAAAAAAAAAAAAAAGTGTGAAGCCTGAAACGTGTCTGTTTCTGAGTGGAAAACGTGCTGTATCCTGGAATCTGGTTGTTGTGTTAAAGGCTGACCGTTTGTCGTGATCGTCATTCGTTTACTCTGTGATCGTGTCTCCCGGTCGGACTCTCCGAAGACTGTTACGGCTCTGATCCGAGCGCCGTCGGAGCAGCGGTGCATGGCTGGCTCATGTAGCAAATGGACGCTCTTCTGTTTCCTCCGGGTCGAACGTTCGGCCCTCCCGTTATCGAGTCAGCCTTTACGACATTTATCAGCCACCTTTTCTGCTTGAGCATCAGCCTACGTCAGTTATCCAGCTATTGGAGTGATGCTGGGTTTCCCTTTCGAAATTCGTTTTAACCCATTGACAGACTTTGTGAAAAAGATGTAATCCAATTTGGATGATTAACGCAGCCAGACCATCAATTTAAGCACCTGAATCCATGATGTTGTACGGATGGGACATGGCGACAACTGTTTATTTAAATTTTTATTTTTTTTTTCTTTTCTTTGAGTTGTAATGTGACACCAATTTGATTTATGGGCTTGTTGGGTTTTAAGTGGGTGTTTTGCATGGTTAGTGAAATGAGTATTTTACAGTTGACCGCATACTAGAAGTCCATTTCTCTTTTTTGTGTGATTGCTCTTTTCAGTGGGTATTGAGTGTTAAACGCAGGTAAGAAATAATGGTATTGTTTAGTGTCATTTAATCAGCCCTTTGCTCGAGTGTTGTGTGTGTCGGTGTGAGTATGTGAGTTAGTTGCCATTTTTTTTTCATCTGAGGCTCAGTATGTTTTGTTTTTTTTTTGGGTCTGGCTGCACAGCGCTGTTTTGTTTTAGAGCTTCGTGAGTTTACACCGTAAAACTAACCATCTGTTCGGATTTGGTTTTAGTTATGCAAGTTTGTACAAACCATCTTTATTTATTATATGTATTGCGCATATAATCTTGTTACCCAACATTACTGCGAAATTGTATCATGTAAATAAAATTATGTACAGAGATATCATTAAAATGTGTACTGTGGTGTTACGAAGATGTCCGTTCTAACACCAAGGTTTATTTGTGGAACATAATTGGAGGAAAAAGATTAACTAATTCTGGTGTAAAATGTTGATTGGTTAGTGTATCTCAGGGTTGCCAGATATATTTCAACATAGGGATCATTCAAAAATAATTTGACATTGATCTCTGTGGCATCCAAAAGCTGTGAACACAGGATTTGGCAACCCTCTGAACCCTACATTAATCATTCCTATAATCAAAAGATGTTGGCAGATTTACAAGTGGAAAAAAATACATTTTGTTTAATTTTATCCATAAATTTGTACATTTTATGGGTCTGGCTTCTGGTCTTATCTGTTCAGCTATTTTTAGATGTACAAATCGGTGGCTTACTTCAGCCTTCAAGAATTGGGTGGATATATGCCAAAACCCATGGCATCAAAAATAGTTCAAAAAAGCGGTGAGAAAAACTGAGGATTTGGCAACCCTCTTTGCAGAAATAAGTGTTTAATTTTACTCCCAATACCCCTGAGTGATTTAATCTAAAAAAAAAAAAAGACGTAATATTTTGATGAGGCGCTATTCACGTTATGTGAGCTTAAGAGTGTTTAAATATTTTTATGCAATACACCTATTTTTCTCATGAGATCAGGCACCAGAGCAGCCAGAAGTCTCACCCATAGGCTTATTTCCGTGATGAATAAGGTGGATAGAAAGGAAAACCTTGACTCTTTATGAAGCTTAGTTTCCAAGGGAGCACTGTAAGCATTTACCTAATATGCAATAAAATATGAGTGCCATCTGGAATAGCTAACAAAGCTACTACACAAATGTTTTTTACCTGAATGTTTTGAACAAATCAGTTTATATGACTTTCAGATAAAAAAAAGTTAGTTCATATGACTTTCAGAAAGGTAAATATTGTAAAATAATACATCTTAAAATACCCTAATAATTGGCTAAATTTGACTAAAATGTCAAATTTCTATTATAAAACAGCAGTCAAATGTGACATTTTTGATCCTGTGTGTGAACAATACTAATAGTGATGCTTCCTTTAGTAAGAATAAACATCAGACTTGGTTTTAAGAAAACAGCAGTTGCATTTATTAATATATTACACAAAAACGTTTTATCAGAACTCGTAACATTCTTTCTGCATATTTAACAGGAAGGCACTGAACAGCATCTGAACTGGTAATCCAACTAGAACCTGAGCTACACTGAACAGCTCAATGTGCAGTTTAGTTTCTTCAGTGGGTTTGTTTGCGTCTGGCACGTCTGATAAAGGCTTTCTCATTCCATTTGTTTGGCGGCAGCATGTAGGGTCCATTGTGCACACAGAGGATGGTCATCTGCTCCGCGTAAGTCAAGTTCTGTAGGAGCTACAAATACACCGAAACACTTAATAACACTCATATCAGTGAACACATCACACACAACGTCAGTCTGTAAACCTACCTTAGGTGTGATGAAGAAATACTGAGACGTGTTCACACCACACGCTGTCCTCACTACAATATCAAACACTCGTCTCTCATTGACAGGATCCATACCCTGAATAACAAAACACATCAATTAAACATACAGAACATACTTCACCTCAGGAAGGTAGAAACTATTACTCAACTATGTTCTTGAACGTCTCGGTTCCCTGAAGGAGCGAACGGAGACACTAATATTAACTTACGTTAGGGGTTCCACTTGGGAACCCCAATTACCTCTGAGCATTACAAGAAAAAGCCAATGACAACTGGCGAGTGGAATTTGCTTGCCAAGCCACTCCATAACTACAGGTATATAAGATGCTGATGTGCAGCCACTCATTCAGTTTTATGCTGAAGAGTAAAGAAGCATCCTGGCATTAAGCACAGCTCAAGGTTGTGGCATGTAGGTCGTAACGTCTTTATTCCCTCCTTCAGGGAACAAAGGTTACATACATAGGTGAGACGTTCCCTTTCAGTCACAGTGGACGTTACGTCGACGTAGACATGCTAATAACGGATTATACAACAGAAGCAAAGATATCCAAGCGCCGAGTCCAGGAGGAGACTGATGGTAAGCTTCAATACTGGACACAGCTACAGACTATTCCGCAAAAGTCAGAGACTGCAGGGCACAGGAGGAAGCCAGAGTTTACCAACAGGGAACTTATTGGATAACAAGTGCACGTATCCTCACCAGACAAATGGACACAGAGCCTGCTCTCCCGCAAATTACAAATTTCCACAGCCCAGGAGGAGGCAACACTCCGAGTGGAATGAGCTCTCACTCCCAGGGGGCACGACTCACCTTGCGTCCAATACGTAAAGATGATGAAGTCCACCAGCCATTGAGCAAACCTCTGTTTGGAGACAGTCATCCTCAAAGAGCTACTTGGAGCTCCCCAGGCTCTGGGTGCGCTCAACGTAAATGCACAAAGCGCTGACAGAACACAGCAATGCAAGGGCAGGGTCTGCCTCCTCCAAGGACAGCGCTTGCAAGTTCACCACCTGGTCCCAAAAAAAAGTGGTGGGAACCTTGGGCACATTACTGGGTTGGGGTCTCAAGGTAACATGAGAATCAGCTGGACCAAACTCAAGGCACAATTCATTGTCAATTCAAGTCTTAAGGGACAGGAATTTCAGATCTACTGAGTAAAGCGGCTCAAAGAGGGGACTCTCCGCAGTCCTGCCAGGACCTGGGAGGATTATGTCTCCTTGCACATCTCAGTAATCTGACAATTAGGTGATGCTTTCCCAGGGATGAACCATTCAGTGCATCGTGATGTGCCACTATGGCAACAACATACACTTTTAAAGTGGAGGGGTACAGCCTCTGCTCTCATTTTCACTGCAGGAAGCACCACACTAACCCAGCATCTCTGGGGATCCTCTTGACGAGAGGAACACCACACAACAAACAGACCCCACTTCAAACCATAGGCTTTCCCTTATAAAGGGGGCTCTAGCTTGAGTGAGTATCTATCACAACCTGGGAAAAGCCAAAGAGGTCTACCACATCCTGTCCAGAAGCCAAACATGTAGGTTCCACAGGTCGTGGTGCAGGTACCACATTGTGCCCATCCCCTAAGAGAGCCACCTCAGCAGAATTCTCCAGAGAGGGGCTGTCGGCATTATGCATGAGGTCGGCAAACCAGGTCCGGGTGGGCCGGAATGGCGCAACCAACAAAACCTGCTCCTCGTCCTCCCTAATCTTACACAGGGTCTGCACAAAGATGCTCACTGGTGGGGAAGGCGTACTTGCATAAACTCCAAAGCCAGCTGTGTACATCTGTACTGAGAATAGAAGAGCCGAGAGTGCACTTCTCCTTGATGGTTAATATATGCTACTGTCGTAGTGTTTTCCATATGGACAACCACATGCTTGTCTTGTAGCAGTGAAAGAAACCGGTAAAGAGCAAGCAGTACTGTAAGCAATTTGAGGCAATTGATGTGCCACTGCAGTCTAGGTCCTATCCAGGAGCCCGAGGCTGCATGCCTATTGCATAGAGTGCCCCAGCCCGTTCTGGAGGCATCTGTTGTGACAATAACATGCCTCAACACCTGTTCTAATGGCACTTCTGCTCATAGAAACATGAGCAAGGACCAAGGGCTGAAGAGGTAACGCCGGAGAGTGCCGCAGTGCCAGAGTCCAGAGTACCCGACAGGTGAACCGCAAAAATGGACGTAACAGGTGGAATAATATTGAAGTGACTGGGGCGGTGCGGGTCGGACTGGAGACAGGTACGGGCGGGTTGCGGGTACAATTATAACCAAGACCATTTCGACTTAATCCGGTACACGCTGATAGGCAGCTCCTTTCAAATGGTCCCGTGAGTGTTTGCGCTCTGTCTGAAGACTGGGCTTCTACAGCAGGATTTGCCAACACTGAGTGCTGAAGCCAATCGACAGCTGTATTGACAGCTGTAGGTCTAGTGATTATATTAAAGGGAGTGCTCTTTGCTCGCGTTCTGCATTTAATCTATAGATTACTGTTTTAAACTAAAAGGATTAGATTAAAAATATAGTCAAATATGAACATAAAATTTATGACTGAAAAGTTCATATTTGACTATATTTTTAATCTAATCCATATAAAATTTATGACTGAAAAGTTCATATTTGACTATATTTTTAATCTAATCCTTTTAGTTTAAAACAGATTGTTCACATGTAAACACGTATATTGTTGTTGGATGTTGCGCGCACTCTCTTTCTCTTTCTCTCGACTCCGCTGCCAGTTCTACATATTTTTATGCAGCCTAGTAAAGTTGATTGTTTTTATTTTTTTTATTTTTTTTATGAAGGAAAAGCTCATATTTGGCTTCTTAAGCCATTTAGACCTGTTTACAATAGATCGTTCACATGTACGCAATAGTTTTATATTGTTTACACGTTGGATGTTGCTTTCTCTCTCTCTTGTTGGGTTGCGTGTGTTCATTTTAAACGCATAAACGCATTAACTCAAAATGACTTGTGCTTGTTACATTAAAAAATAAAGGTGTTTTGTCTGCCTCATGTCACTCGGAGATTTAATGTGGGTGCGGTTCGGGTCGCGGTTTTAAGGTCAAACGGGTCGGGTCGGGTTCGGATTTAAGTTAGTGTTACTGTCGGATAACGGGTCGGGTATTCTGTTAACTACTGCGGGTGCGGGGCGGGTGCGGGTTTATCAAACAGGACCCGTGCAGGACTCTGCGCAGTGCCATGCCCATCTCAGGATTCAGCTGTGCAACCAGTGCTGAAGCAGTCTCAAATGTAGCAGCCACAGCAGCATAGCTGCAGGTGGTATTTGCCCCAGGAGCCTCTGAAATTGCTTTAGAAGAACTGTTGTTTTGCCCCTGAAGGAATTCAGCACTGACCCAGTTGACCCGAAGCCCCAGATGGCCGAGGTGTTGAAGCACCAGATCCCTGTTGTCGCACAAAAGATCTCACGAGAGAGCTAACGAGAGCCAGTCGTCGAGATAGTAGAGGAACCGGATGCCCTTCTCCCAAAGCGGGGGACAAAAATGATGAGGTGACAGGGACAGACCGAAGGGCAGGACCTTGTACTGATACGCTCAATCCTTAAAAGCAAACCGTAGAAATGTTGAGGCAGAATCAAGACATGAAAGCACGCATCCTTCAGGTCGATAGCTGCAAACCAATCCTGGTGACAAACGCAAGAAATAATGCACTTCAGCGTCAACGTCTTAAACGGAAGACTGTTAAGAGACCAATTTAAGACTCGCAGATCCAGGACAGGCTGTAACCCACTGCTCTGTTGTATATAAAGAAATAGGGACTGTAAAATTAATCTCTGCTGGAGAGACAGGGTCTATTGCATCCTTCACCAAGAGGATCACAATCTCTGCACACATGACAGAGGCAGCCTTGTCTGGAACAGATGTTTTTTTTTTATTTATTTACAGGGTTCCCACTCTAAGCCAAATTCCCTGACTTTTCCCTGACTTTCACTGACTAAAAAGCTATGGATCCATCCATTTCAAAGCTTAATTTACTTGTTCATAGACATTTTTAGTACAAAACACGCATACATACTATATTTTTTCCCAATTAAATGCACTTTGATATTTTTTGTACTATTTCTACAGGAATTAATTTATGGTTTTATGCTTTCATAACCATTACAACAGGCAAAATGTGGGAAACAATGCAATAAAACAAAATACGGTATAGAAAAATTACATTTTGATAAATGGAAACAAAAAAAAAAAGTGCTAGTTCTTCACTGCGCATCTTTAGTAAATCCTGACAGTACTATTTTAACTCCAAAAGACAGTATGTGCTGGCTGGTAAATCTGGCCCATATTCTGAAATCAACTTGGCAAATTGTGGTATAAAGTGATGCACGCGTGTATGAATGTGTCCAGTGTCAGTGAGTCTTCACCTGGTTGATCTCATCCACCACTCTGAAGGGGCAGCGATTGAGATCCTGCAGGGCCATGAGGTACAGCATGGTGGAGACGCTGCGCTCTCCTCCGCTCTGATGGTGAGGTGTCAGCTCATGTAGCTGTGTGCTGCTGCGAAACTTCACTCGGATACGGATGCCGTACTTATCATACTCCTCCTAAAACACATCACCAAATCAAAACCACCAGTTCATGTGATCTTGTCCTGATCAGCTTTTGTGTATGAGAATGGAGCAGCCTGACATGCTAATGTTCATACTGTTGAAGACAAGGAGAGAACATCTCCTCACCTCGTTCTCTGAATGCAGATCCACCTCTCCAGCACACTGCATGGAGCGAAAGAAATCACTGAAGCGCTCGTTGATCTGATCCACCAGCTGCTTTAGAGGATTCAGCCAGCGTTCTTTGGCCTAACACACATGGACATGTGTTAACTTTGTTTGTATGAAGAAGGTGTTGGTGTGATGGTGATTGCAGTTTGTTTGGACGCACCTCAGCGATGTTTCGTCTGTAAGTTGTCAGAGCATTGGTCTTGTCGTCCAACTCCTTCTCCATGTTCTGAATCTCCTGCTCACGTCTGTTGTATTCATCCACCACCTGACAAATCAAAACAACACATGAAATAGGAACTGACAGTACATTGAGCCTCACCCCCCAGTTGCGTCATACTTTCCAGATAACATTCAGAATGAGAAACTGGACAATAGTCTGCAGAACTACAGAATGCTGTGGCCAATATAATATGCCAATGAATGTGATAATAGTCTAATACAATTCAATTACAACTTATGATTTCCACGATGGAGGAAAAAGGGAATGGAATGACAGAATACAAGTTTTTGAACCAAATTCCACCTACCCTGCCTTTAAAAGTATACAAAGACTTTTTCAGGGTTCCCACTCTTTTTCAGTGATCATTTTCCAGGACATTTTTTTAAATTATGGCGGGAATAAAATACAAGGAGATTATGCTCTAAAGTAATATATTCCTCTCGAGTCTTTAAAAACGTACAGTTTATGGCCATGACTTAACTATAAAATAAGCTCTTTAATATGTGCTCTTAATTATACATTAGAACAATGATTATCAGAACCAATTTCTGTCCCATAGCAAAATGAACAAAATATATTGGAAATATTAAATTATTTTATTTACCTATTTGAAAATAAAATAAATTAAATCAGTTTATTATTTGGCCATTGCAAATTACTGTTCATATAAAGTGATGGAAACATTTACAGAAGTGTTTAAAAGCAGCCGCCTATCAGCGAGTACTGCAGAAAGGATAACAGAAGTACTAACAGCCTACTTTTGGCAATAATCAAAATCATTAGTTAATAAGTTACTGAATTACTGAAATATTTCTCTTAAAGTTGAACATTAGATAGAAGGTTTGGAAACTCAATGTTCAAACGTCAGTAGTGGTGCACCAATCTTGATTTTTCATGGCACATTCCGTTTTTTTTTTCCACAAGCAAATTCCAATTTGTTAATTTTTTTTTTAAAGCAAGAGACAAGATAGAATGAAAATATAACTACATGAATAATAACAATTCAATATCAATATATTCTGCAATATATACTTTTTTTTGGTAAAGTAACAGTGATTTGATTACCAAAATTTCAATATATATTACCAGTGTTTACCATAAATGGATTTACTTGTGGCGGTAAACATGAGCGCTGCACATTTCAAAATCAAAAGGTGGCGTGGGTGTTTTAAATGAATGTATCTTTGAAGGGAAGCAACCGTCTTCAGAAAAGTTTTGATGGCATTTTCATTTTATCTGATAACGTGGCATTCATGAGCGTAGCTCTGCTGGAGAAACTCATGTTTCTGCTGCTCCAAAAGCGCCTCTTAATGGCAGATAATGAATTTGGTATTTTCATGTCCAGCAGCATGTTGTTGCTCACTATTTTTTTCTGTTTTCTGTAGCAACTCTGAGCACTTTTCATATTATTTATCCTGGCTAAATTGCTTTTGTTTCAATCTATAAGAATAATCAGCCTATGTTATACTGTAGTTTAGTTAAATATATTAATATTAAAAATTCTGAAAGTGTTGTGTGATTTCACATTTCTTGTTAGTATGAAGGCTAAATACAAATTAAATGCTAACATTATTTGTACCATTTTTTTCCTGAAATATCGGAATTATCAACCTGAATTAAGAAATATATTGTGATCTAAATTTTGGCCACATCGTCTAGCCAATCCACAGAAAGATTCTACATACATGATCAGTTTCTGATCCAATTTCAAAATCTGAGGCAAAAACAGAATGGTTTAACTTTATCTTTGTGAAATTTTTGTGAAAAACAGCACACCGTTTGATTGAGAGCGCAAATTCACTCTCTGACAGCAGGTGGTGCTAATGGAACAGCAATACAGCGTTTCCCTGGATATGGATGATACACACCCCCCCAAAATTAAATTGTATATTTTTGCTTTCAATATTTTGCACAACTTAGCTTTCTCTGCCAGTATTTTCTCCTCTCTGCGTTCGTGTTCAGCGTCTCTGGCATTTGTTAATGTCCCATTTACAGACTTTGTACATTTCCAAACAAATGACATTTTGGAAAATGCTTGCAATACAGTTTGTGTGCAAGTCTTTAACAGAGATTGGCTGAAATAAAACAAAAGAGCTGATTTCTAAACTCACGTTTGGGGCAAAAACTGGCCAGTTATGATTTATGACAATTTAAACATTTTCTATTACTAGCATTATTAGTTTCAGGCTTGGCTAAAGGAGAAAATAATTCTTTTTTTTTAAGTCATACATTTTCCAGGTTTTCCAGTTACCTTTTTTTTTTTTTAATAAATCGGTCATAAATTCTGGAGAGAAACAACAGAATAGTGATACAAACTAGCAATTGTGAGCAAAAGTCTGAATTGGAAGATACAAATGCAGAAAGCATTATTTGTTTCCCTGCCTTACCGAATATAGATTCACTATTCAGGCACATCCCTACTGATTAGTAACATTTTAAAGGCAGAGGTCAGGCTAAGTGTTAATGAGCTGATGTGTTTGTCTTACAGCATCACTGAGGCCGGTGAAGCACTCAGCTCTGGTTTTCTCCTCATTCAACATGGCATCGATCTCATCCAGTGTATCAGGCAACTGGCTGAAGGCCTGAAAAGTAAACACCACACATAATGCTGTAAAATAACGAATTAAAGGTTGAATGAAGGACATAGCGCGTCTAACAGACGGAGCTCACTGCATGCAGTTCCTCTGGGACGGCCGTCTCTCCGGGGGTCATGTTACAGATCTGAATGGCCTTACTCATCAGGGTCTTACACGTCGCCAACAGATTGTTTTTTGTCTGGTCCAGCTTGGTGTACGCCACCTGTACGGACAGACAGACACATGTTCAGAATCTTACTGTGCATCACTCATCAGTGAATGAGGAATTTTTAATTAAAGGGACACAGAGTCAAACCCACATTTATTCAGACACCTTCAATATTTCTCACATTATCAGAGTTCATGTGCTATAATTTAGAAAATGGTAATGAAATATGAGAAAAACTCAAGAGTTGAACTCCGTCAGAAGAAATTAATGTTGATAAGGTCATGGTCAGGACAAAGTGTCAAATAAAATTTTTGGTCCCAAATTGTTTTCAATTTCACTGGTAGTCCACTGTATGAAACAATTTTGGGGTATGTCACTTTATTTTGCCATCCTCACTTACATAAATGAACTAGAGTGTCCTGCACCACAATCTAAAATTATATCTGGTGCCCGAATAATTTTTGGTTTGACTATATAAGGAAATGCTCCTGTTAACTAAATTAAAATACATCATATTATCCTGAAATATTTAAGCTGTCAAACTGAATAATAAGCATGTTTCTACAAACATAAACAAATCAAGACAACTTCTAAATAAAAATATATTACAAAATAGATTAGTATTTCTTGCTAACATTCAAAAGTTCGGAAATGGTAAGATTTTTTTAAATGTAGTTGAAGGCTCTTTTGTTTACCAAGTGGCACTTATTTGATAAAAAAATAAAAACAGTAATATTGTAAAATATTAAAATTTTAAACAACTGTTATCTATTTGAATATACACTGTCATTCAAAAGTTTAAAGAAGTCCTTACTAGTCAATTTTTTTTCTTTGAAAGAAATTAATACTTTGATAAAAAGTGATAGTAAAGACCTATATTGTTAGAACAGATTTTTATTTTTAATAAGTGCCGTTCTTTTTAATGTTTTATTCATTAAAGAATCCTGAAAAAAGTACCACAGGTTCCAAAAAATATTAAGCAGCACAACTGTTTTCAACATTGATTAAAAAAATCTGCATATTATAATGACTTCTAATGGACCATGTGACACTGCAGACTGGAGTAATGGCTGATGAAAATTCAGTTTTGCATCACAGAAATAAATTATATTTTAAAGTATATTAAAATAGAAAACTGATCAGCTTTTTTTCCTTTTTTTTTTTTTTTTTTAAATCTTACCGACTTTTGAATGGAAGTATATTGTAAAATGTAAATCATTTCTGTAATCAAAGTTGAATTTTCAGCATCAAAATTCTTCAATGTACTTCAGAAGTGGGTTTATAAAATGACCCTTACATTTATTTGATGACTATCCCATCTGACTATATGTTCATTTCCAGAATTAAAAAGCATTGCGAATGAGAGTTCATGTGTGACACATGGTCTCACCTCTGCTCGCTTGAGTTCAGCTGAACCATCCCTGCAGTCCGTCTCCAGTTTGGTTTTCTCAGCAGAGAGTCCTGCGCTCTGAAGGGCCAAGTACACTTTCTCCATACTCAACTTGGCCTTCACCTACAAACACACATATGAAGCCATAAGACACAGAACAGCTAAGGATTGAACTCAACTTTCAGAGAGCACAAACCTACCTGCATGTGACTCAAATACTCCTCCATTATGGCCACTTTCTTCTTGTTGACAGCAGCGATCTTGGCATTTGTTTCCTCTTCAATCGCCCCCAAGTTGATCTCATTCCTCTCCATCTGCCGCAAACTGCACAGAAAGAAAAACAAATAAAATAAGAACAAAAAAAAGTGACCCTGGACCACAAAACCAGTCATAAGTCACTGGGGTATATTTAGAGCAGTAGCCAAAAATACATTGTATGGGTCAAAATTATAGATTTTTCTTTTATGCCAAAAATCTTTAGGGTATCAAAATGTCTCAAAACTTAATTTTTGAAAATGTAAAGGCAATTTTCTCTCTTTTTTTTTTTTTGCACCCTCAGCCAAATATTGTCCTATCATAAACCATACATCAATGAAAAGCTTATTTATTTGACTTTCATAAATCAAAGTGTCCAGGGTCACAAATGAATATGAAACAGATGCACACAGCTGGTTTTTAGAGGAAATTACCTGTCCTGTTTTGTGCTGATTTTCTGCTCCAGTTGTCTCTTCTTGCCTTTTAGCTCAGACAGCTTCTTCTTCTTAGCACGAAGCTCATTATCACGCCGGTCCAGTTTACCTTGTTGCTCAAGAATGGCTGCCATCCGTTGATCAATGCTCTTTACCTGCCTGTCAGCTGCCTGTGAGTGAGACATCAAATCTGAGGTCATTGCACTTATTCAGTTTCTCTCCTTTAACTTTTAGTAAGTGCAGCTGTTGCTGTATAGAAGTAAAAAAAAACAGTGGAATGCTGCATTTAAATGTTAAAGCAGTGGTGACAGTGTGTCAGATGGGCATCTCTCACCTTCAGCTGCTCCTCCAGCTGGCGTTTCTCGTCTGCGTCTATGGTGTCAGTGAGGAACTGTGAGGGTCGCAGGGCCGAGTTACTGGAGACCACGTTATTGGAGTAGTTGGATTTCTTCACAGTGTACTTCTCCTCCGCTGTGTAGATCATCCTCAACTGAACCTCTCTGATCACCTGCCACAGAAAAATACATGTTCTAGATTATATGGTCCTTTTTTTTCTTTTAACAGATTCAGCATTTTTAAAAAAACAAACTCAGAATTGATTCAAAATCGATGAAAAGAGAATTGTGATGCATCAGAGAATCTTTTCTCCCATAACTAAAATGCACGCATCTGACAGATCCAAAGTTAAAGGTGGCTGACTTTTTCCATGTTTAAGTGGTTTAATCAGGCCCCCAGTGCATCTACCAACCCAGGATATGTGAAAAAGGACAACCCATAACTTTGTTTTGGTAAGCCTTTTTCTGCAAGCATGTGAAAAAACAAACACGTTAGATTTCGCTCCCTCGTGATGTGGGAATTAGTTTTCGCAAGTGACAATGGTTTACCAGTTCTAACGCCATGGCAAAATATTACTAATGCACGTTTATTCAAAGCAATAAAACAACATCAACAACACTAGATTGCCAAAAGTATTGGGGCACCCCCTTCTAATGAACAGGTTTGACTCCTTTAGTAATTTCCATGAGTACTAATCTTAATGTTTAGCATATAATGCGGCTCTAGAGCAAGTGTAGGCAACGTTGATCCTGGAGTGCCGATGACCAGTTTAGTTCCAACTCTAATCAAGCACATCTGAACAAGCTAATCAAGGTCTTCAGGATTACTAGGGCTATCGGCACTCCAGGACCAATGTTGCCTATCCCTGTTCTAGAGAATTGTATCCTAACTTTTTAGCAGAAGTTTGGACAGGACCCTTTTTATTCTGACATGACAATGCCTCTGTGTGTAAGGCAAGGTTCATAGATAAATGTTTGATTCAGTCAGTGTGGAAGAACTTGACTGGTCTGCATAAAGCCAAGTCCTAATCCCAGCTGTTTTTGTGACTGCCAAAAACTCACCAATGACTTGTGCATATGGGTACAATCATTTTAGACACTGAAGCAAGAGAGATGGAAATACAATTTTTAAATACATAAATTATACTTCCATCTTTGTTGCTACAGTTTTTGAAAGTGCTTTTTCTTAAAGAAGGGGGTGTCCCAATACTTTTGTCCATATAGTGTACGTAAGTTTTTGGCTCAAGGTCTAAAGTCACACCAGAGGAGTTCAGCTGAGATTAGGTCTTGGCTTTATGCAGACCAGTCAAGTTCTTCCACACTGATTGAACTCATGAAAATTACCTGCCATAAAGTCTCGAGATATGTTTTTAGTTTCGACTTAGTTTCAGTTTTGACATAAACAAGATGTTCTCCACATTGACGTTCTCTTTTTCCGCAATATTTTTATGACCGCAGCAGGTATTACATGGAGTGCAGATAAAAACAAAATGCCATTGAATCTTTTCTGAAGACTATCAGAACCTTCAGAGGTACATTCATATAATATGTTCTATAACATATAATTTAAATAATTCCCTTAGCACTCTTTTAAAACCTCAGTTTCTGCCATGTTTTCACAAAAAACGAAACTGATCTGCACGCTCTGTGCACATGTGACTATAATTTAAACTTTGTTTTATGCCGGATAGTATTCATTTATCCTCAGTTGTTCAAATTGAGAAAATCAAATACAGTTTTAATGATAATTAACATATAAAACGGATATACTAACCTTAACCTACAAACATAACAGACTGTTTTTGTAACTTATGTGTTTTTAAAGGGATAGTTCACTTTGAAATTAAATTTTGATATGTTTTAGCTTACCCCAAGGGCATCCAAGATGTAGGTGTCTTTGTTTCCGCAGTAGTTTCAATTTTTATATTTTTAGGTCCAACTGTTCTTGTCTGTCAGTCATATAATGCATGCCTATGTATTTACAATATAAATACTGTTCGTTTTCTCACACAAACCACTCGTTTCGTGTCTTAGGTCATTAATGTGTACTTGCGGTGGGCAATTGTTTAATTTGGACTGTTTCATTTGAATCTGTGCATTTTCTTTGATGAGGTGACCACAGGCATGCATTATATGACTGACAGACAAGAACGGTTGGACCTAAAAATATCAAAATTGAAACTACTGCGGAAACACCTACATCTTGGATGCCCTTGGGGTAAGCTAAAACATATCAAAATTTAATTTCAAAGTGAACTATCCCTTTAACATGAATGTGTGTATTGGATTGTTTAAGAAATGAAAGAAAACTTCCTGTTTCTTGTGTGCGTACTTCACATGTGTGCGCTGAGAAAACCGTATATCAGATGTTTAAACTAATATGGCTTTAAAACGCATGATTTTAGCACAATAGACATGATAATGAAAGCCAATCAGATGTTTTTTGGCAAAGTATCTGATTTGCATTAGGCTACAAATAGTTCATTTACTAGCTGATAATGAGCAGCTAAGTTACTTTCACTGACTACATTCATATGCGCAGAACTAGATTCAAAATCTACTATTTGATGTCTAATAATATTTCAGTCAACCTGTAATGATGAAAGACTTACCATCTCAATCATGTTCTTGGTCTTCTCAGTTCCTATAGGCACGTCATTGACTTTGTACTGATGGCATAAGTAACTCATGACCTCCTCAGGAGCATCAAACAGCTCACGCAAATACGAGAAGAAGCCATAACGCCTGACAAAAAGAAACAAAAACAATTTAATAAATGTACTGAATAAGACGTCTTGGTAGTGGTAAAGTAGAGGTTGTTACTGTAGAGTTTCGAGGGGTCGTGATGGTGGTCGTTTAGAGCAGGACTCCGCTGGAGCAATGACGGTGTTAACTCGCAGCCTCTGTTTGTCTCGCACCTGAGAAAACATGTCACATATTACTACTTCTACTTCACTTACCCTCTATTATAAATGCTTATCATTTAATTATTTTAGTGTATTGTATTCTGAATCTGCTTATTTCATGTTTTTTATTAGAAAGTAACACAAATTAAATATAAACCACATAAAAATGTAGAACATTGTTAAAACAGAACTGATCAATTGAAACAATTGAACAATCAACATTTTAAATAATTAAAAAAAAAATTGTGTCAGCTTCTTCACTGAGCTTCTCACCTCTGTCATGAACCTCTCCATATCCTCCTGTCTCTGGAAGACGAAGGCTCTCAAGTCATTGAGAGGGATGTGACTCTCAATGTATTTTGCGTGTCGAGCTTCACGGACATTTATCTGGCAAAAAAAGAGAGAACATCAAACCCATCTGCTTGAAAACCCATCTCAAAGAATCAACAAGCAGCTGTGCTCTCACCACCAGCATCATGGGCTCATAGACGTTGCCTTCAAAATGGTCACGGTTATTCCTCAGCCACATGAGGGCAGTGTAGGTGTCACGGAAACGGCCACGTAGTTTGTCCTCTTTCACCCTCATCATGTCCTCCAGACTCCTCAGACGATTCTGCAAACCTTTAAAAGAACAACCAACAAACTAAACATGATTGTACACTCATGGCCAAAAATATCGGAATCTCTGCAGTTCTGTCAGAAAATGCCATTCTTCTCAGAAAATTGTTGCAGTTGCAAATGTTTTGGAACAACACAAAAAAACAAAAACAAAAGAAAAGTAAAATGTGATACAATTCCACACAGAACCCAAAAAAATGCACTGGACAAAATTATTGGCACCCTTAACTTAATATTTGGTAGCACCCCTTTGGAAGAAAAACTGAAATCAGTAGCTTCCTGTAACCATGAATGAGATTCTTACACCTCTCTACTGGAATTTTGGACCACTCTTCTTTTGCAAACAGCTCCAGGTCATTCAGATTTGAAGGATTTTGGTTTTGAGATCTCTCCACAGGTGTTCTATGGGATTCAGATCTGGACTCACTTCTGGCCATTTCAGAACTCTCCAGTGCTTTGATTGTAACCATTTCTGAGTGCTTTCTGAAGTGTGTTTTGGGTCATTGTCCTGCTGTAAGACCCACAACCTCTGGCATTGGCCACAACGTTGCGCCCCAAAATTCTTTGGTAATCATCAGATTTCATGATACCGTTCACACAGTCAAGGCATCCAGTGCCAGAAGCTGCAAAGCAACCCCAAATCATCTCTGAACCTTCACCATGTTTGACTGTAGGGACTGTCCTTTTCTTTGAAGGCCTCATTTCTTTTTCTGTAAACGGTGCCATGATGTCCTTTACCAAAAAGCTCTACTTTTTTTCTACCACCATTCAAACAATCCTTCATTGTATTTTTCATTAATTATGCTCTTTCGTCCACATCAAGGGAGGTTAGCTACAGCGGTGCCATGGGCTGTAAACCTCTTGATGATATTGCGCACAGGGGACACAGGAACATTAAGATCTCTGGAGATGGACTTGTAGCCTTTTTCCACAATTTTTTCTCTCAAATCCACAGACAAATATTTACACTTCTTTCTTTTCTCCATGCTCAGTGTGACACACAACACAAAGGTTGAGTCAACTTTTCTCCATTTTAACTGGTTGCAAGTGTAATTACTATATAGCCCACACCTGTTACTTGCCACAGGTGTGTCTAAATACAAATTACAGGAGCATCACATACTTGAAAAACAATTATTTCTTACAATTTGACTTGGTGCCAATAATTTTGTCCAGTCCATTTTTGAGTTCTGTGTGAAATTTTATCAAGTTTGACTTTTCTTCTCTGTTTTTTTTTGTGTTGTTCCAGTGCAACAACAACAAAAAAAAACAATAAGCATGTGAATACTAAAACATTTGAATTTGGAACAATTTTCTGAGAGAATGGTTGCATTTTCTGACAGAATTGTACAGGTGTTGATATTTATGGTCATGACTGTAAGACTTACTATGATGAATTATCAATATGCTAAAACAGGGTGATGCTTTTTATACAGTATTTATGTTTTTCTGCTACTGAAGTAATCTTAAACATTACGGTTGAATTCTCCAAAGGCTTCGTCTTTATATCTGCGCAGGTCCATCATCTCGCTCTCCAGTTTGTCTTTTTCTTGCTGGATGTTCTTCAGCTCTGCATTAACAGCCTCGATCTGTGGCGTGACGTCCTCCATGGTGCCCATGTTCTGCAGCTCCTTCTGCAGGTCTTTGATCATGAGCTGCGTGTGTCCAATCCGCTTCTGCCGGTCCGCCTCCTCCGTCTGCTTCAGACTCAGGTCCTGTCTGATATCTTCAACCTAACGTTTGATAGAAGTAAACCAATCAGCTAGTGTTTTAATATGGTCTTTAATAGTGTTACAATGCACTCTCTTGTGTTTTGTTAGTAGTCTTTCAGAACAAACCTCTTTATTCCTATATTCAAGCTGATCATGCTTCTGCTTACATTTCTGTGTTGCCTCTCTGATACGGGCAGTCTGGGAAATTTGTGGGGGAAAAAAAGGGCATTACTTTTATATAATAAAAAAATTTTGAAATAGATCCTTGGAAATCAGGTTTGTGATTTGTGCTGACCATCTCTTTCATCTGCTGCTCGATGGGCTGTAGCTGACTCTCCACCGAGCGGATCTTCCTGACCAGTGGCTCCTGAGCTTCTTTCAGCGACCTCAGCTTTCTTTTCATTTCCTCTCTCTCCTTCTTCACTCCCTCCATCTCCTTACGAGCAGTTTCATACTCCTAAAATTAGAAACAGAACAAAGTCTTAAAACACATCTGATATGCACATAAATTGACATAACTGGCACGCGCATGAACTGCGATGCAAACATTTACCAGGACTTGTACAGATACTGTAAAATGAAGGACTTTCAAGGACTTTTTCTTTGGAATTTTGATTTGTATTTGTGTATACTTACTTTCTATATTTTTCTTTATTTTGTTTTTAGAAGTGTACTGCCTTAATGATTAGATGTTTTCTGCAAACCTGCTCCGAAGTCCCAATTTGAATAATGATTTGCGAACCTGCTCCGAAGTCCCGATCCAAATTAAATGATTTGAAATTTGAAGTCCCAATCTAAATCAAATGATTTATACATGCTCTGAAGTCCTGATCTGAATCATATGATTCACGATACGCGAAGTTAATCTAAATTAAATGATTTGCAATTTGAGGTCCTGATCTTAATAAAATGATTTGCCATTTGAAGTCTTAATCTGAGTCAAATAATTCACAAACCTGCTCTGAAGTACCAATCTAACTTTGTTTTTGATTTGTGGTGCATGATTTGAAGTCCCGATCTGAATCAAATGATTCTCGATACACGCTCTGAAGTCCCGATCTGAATCATATGATTTGCAATACGCAAAGTTAATCTAAATCAAAGGATTTGCAACACCACTCAGAAGTCCTGATCTAAATGAAATGAATTGTGATACACACAAGTTCCAATCAAAATCAAATTATTCACAAACCCGCTCCGAAGTCCTAATCTAACTCAAATGACTTGCGATATACGACAAAGTCCCTATCTGAATCAAATGATTTTTTTTAAATCATTACAAACGATTTTAAATTCAATTGACCCTTCTACTTGATCTGAATTTTGCTACTGAATCGCTTCAAATGAA
Organism: Cirrhinus molitorella; assembly: GCA_033026305.1. Lineage (NCBI taxonomy): Eukaryota > Metazoa > Chordata > Actinopteri > Cypriniformes > Cyprinidae > Cirrhinus > Cirrhinus molitorella. The sequence goes on along the minus strand of CM065139.1, from coordinate 30,294,733 downwards.
TGATCGAAGTTAATTTGTTTCTTCTGTTCCTCTTTTCGTGTCTTAAGCTATGTTTACAAAGCATTGTTAATCCTACTGCTGGCTTATCTCACTAGTTTTATGATATTAACTGAAGCAAAAAAGCATTCATTTAATTAAATTGTTGAATTTTGCATTTTGAGATCTGTGCTTACGGAGAAAAAAAAAAAAAAAACCTCTTATTTCATAGATACGTTGTCTTTCAATAATTCAAGCACTTTTCAACTACCTCTTCAGCAATACTATTTTCAAAGGTTTTCCAGGTCTTAAATTTCAGAAAGTCAAATTCAAGTACTTCAAGCACTTTAAGCACCTACAAACACTGACTTACTGTATAAATTCCTCAATGTGCAACAAAAAATTTCCCAGAAAATGTGACTGGTTAACTGAAACACATTCTCATTCAACACCATATCAAATGTTATTTGACTGATGATTTTATTTAATTACCTCCCAGAACTGTCTGACATAATTGCGTTTCCAAATGTAAGGCATCCGAATGCAAAGTAGCATAATAGTTTTTGCATTTTATCTGGGTGCCCTGAAGCGCAAGTAATTTATTAAGCAGGAAAAAGCCACACTGGTCTGTTTGCAGCAACTTTCATTTTCATTATTGATACTTTCACAATTTTGTTCTCTTGAACACATGGAATGGAAACATTTATGTGATACTGATTAATGTTTCATAATGAATGAACTGAATCAGCACTGAACTAACTGGAGTTGAATAATGACACTACTGTCTTGACAGAGCTGCCTCATTTTTAAAGTTTACCTTCCTGTTGGCATTGAAACAATCTCTATTGTGTGAAGATCTATACAAATAAAGGTGACTTGACTTTATATTCCCATTTTTTTATTTAAAGGGATAGTTCACCCAAAAATGAAAATTCTGTCATTAATTACTCACCCTCATGTAGTTCCAAACCCGTAAGACCTTTATTCATCTTCCGAACACAAATTAAGATATTTTTGATGAAATCTGAAAGCTTTCAGACCCTGCATAGACAGCAATGGAACTACCACGTCCAAGACCCAGAAAGGAAGTAAGGACATTGTTAAAATAGTTCATGTGACATCACTGGTTTAACCATAATGTTATGAAGCTACGAGAATATGATTTGTGCACAAAGAAAATTATTCAATCATTTCTTCTTTTCCATGTCAGAAAGCTTTTGGAGTTCATCAGAAAAACCTTCATTTGTGTTCCAAAGATGAACACAGGTCTTTGGAATGACATGAGGTTGAGTAATTAATGACAGAATTTTCATTTTTGGGTGAACTATCCCACTTTGGATGGAAACATATTAGCTACTAGGGCTGCACGATACATCGTTTCAGCATCGATATCGCGATGTGCTCATCCGCAATAGTCACATCGCAGGACGTGCGATGTTTAGTAGCCTATATTGATCGTTATATTTATTTATAGGCTACTGATCGTCTTTTCTTTGCTTACACACAGACACCTTGTCCATACCGGACGCGACAGCTGTCGTGTCGCGCTGCCTGTGCCGCAACATCTAAAGTGAAAGTCTGTCTAAACACTGGAGCGACAAAAGCGACTGTTGCATATCATTTGAACTTTGTGCGAGTACACATAAATGGAACGCGGCAGTTTAAATTCGGGTATTTGACGTGCCGCGCCGCATCCAGTGCAGGAAGCATCATTATAATGACTTCTACGGTATTTTGTCGCGCCGCTCGCGTCCAGTGCAGACAGCATCACTGATTATAATGTGTTCTACCGCATTTGGCGCGTCGCGACGCTCGCGCCCGGTGTTGACACGGTGAAAGCCACGCAGATGCATGTAAACACGGAAATCCGTTCACTTCCGCTGCTATTTTATGCCTGAAATGACACATACACGCGAAACTATGTCAAAATACAGGTCTCTGCAAGTATCCTTGTAAACACAGTTGCTTGTGGCTTAGGTGAAGATAAACAATTGAGAAAGAAAATGGATGTGTAACAGGTTCACAGCAGTTTAATGTTCCTGAGGCTTTCTGTGTCATGAATGTTAATCAAACAGCAAAACACAGAGAAAAATCACTTTTTAGCTTTGACACAGATTTATTAGATTACATTTATACAGTGAAGAATATGCAGTGCAATTTTACATTTGATTATTCAATTTCTGTACCTGAATACTGTTAGACTATAAAGTGTTTTATTTTATTTGTATCTTTGTTCTATTAACTTTATCTATGTTTGTAATTTTATTTTCAATGCTGATTTACTCAGCTATAAAATCATCCCATTTTTTTCCAAAGAGCTATTCAAGTAATCTGATGATTTTTTATTTTCATATCGCAATATTTATCGCAGAAAAACAAAATATCGCAATGTGAGTTTTTTCCAATATCGTGCAGCCCTATTAGCTACTATAAACATACTTTTTCTAAAGTGTCCCAGTTATTTGTCACCAATGTTTAATTCATTTCACAACTGAAAGCAACTGATAATAATGTGAGTAGTATACGGCTGTTGGTGTGATCCAGCCACGGTGGTCACCTTTTACTGAAGAATAATTCCACTCAGGAATCTTATGGGAAAGTTTAATCTAGTAAGATCAGCACTCACCACCCAGGGTTTCTTCTTCTCCAGCATCTGGATCCTGTCCAAGTGTCTCTTCTTCATGTAGTAGCGCTCCACATCCAGTTTGTTCCTCTCGTTCCTCTGTTTGGCCTTCTCTAGGAAGTTGGCTTTCTCCTTACACACATTCTGTCAAGCACACAAACAGGATGGAGTGAAATCAAAGCCCTATCCCATCCCTAAATTGCTTTTTAATGCTAGAAAAACATTCACCTCCAGATCCCTTTCTTTGGTGCGAAACGTCTTGAGCTCGCAGTGAAACGCATACATTTCTGGTGGGCCGACAGACTTCTCAGTGGCTTCGAGAAGCTCGATCTTACTCATCTTAGCAAACTCACCAACTTTCTCCTGTGACACAAAATCAAAGACAATCTATTAATAAAAAAGCAGTTCTTGTGCAGTTCTTCAAAACTTCACAGACATGTTTGATATTATATATTGCGCAGTAATAAACTCGTCACTCACCTGTGGTAGGAACTGACACAGGTTCCCGACCTGAATGTGCAGCTCTTTCACAGCCTCCTCCACAGCTTTCTGACTGGCATGTTTTTTATTGAGCATCCATGAAGACTGGTTGTTCTCAACCTGGATCTCTCTGGTGATTATCAAGTTGCCACTCGCTCTGTATCTGAATACAAAGAAAAGCAGAGGTGAGCTGAGCAACTCGATGTCTTTTCAATGATTTTTGGAAATGGACAATGTATAAACATACTTACAGCTCAATTTCAACAGAACCCTTGCTGCACCCTCGCTTCACATACAGACCAACCTACAAACAGACAAATACCTTGTTTATTAATAAGTATGTTGATATGTGTTGTTTTAGCATTACTGAAATACTTTTACAAAGTGGTATGGATAATTTTACTTTTATATTTTCCTTATTATTTCATTTTCTCTTTTCCTAGAAATTTTGTTTGTGCCATTATCCCTAGGTTTTTATTTAGCTTTTATTCATTTGATTTCAGTTTTGATTTTAGCTATTTGAGTACTTCAAGTTAAGCTTAATGAAAATGAGCAATAAAGTCTTCTTATAGTTTGTTTTATTATGGTATTTTCATTTAAAGCAAAGAGTTCTTTGTGGTTTTATATTTATTTTACAACAATAACTTTAGTTTTTTATTATTAGTTCTACATCATTCTATTCCTCATGACCACCATGTTTTTTAGGCTAGATAAACTTCACATTTCCTGCAGGCTTTTCTCTACATAGCTTGTACACTTAGTTTGCATGCTAACTACACACAACCAAATAATGTCCTAACTATCAAATTTTTTATTAGTAACATGCATTGCTAAAAACTTCATTTGGACAACTTTAAAGGCAATTTTCTCAATATTTTGATTTATTTGCACCCTCAGATTCCAAATAGTTGGATCTCTGCCAAATATTCAAAGGAATAGAAAGCTTATTTATTCAGTTTTCAGTCAGATTTCATGGATAAATCTCAAATTGACCCTTATGACTGAAAAAAGTCCCTCCTCTGAAAAAGTACCGTTGCCTACCGGCTGTAAACCTAGGGGAAACACTGCATGTAATTATCTAAGTGTATTTGCTAATCATACTATGAGTTTTTGCACTTGTGAGAGCTGTTATACAGTGAATACAAGTGACTTTACAACAGATAATTGATGTGAAATGATTAAAACAACATTTTTACAATCTACAATACCTAATACTAAAAGCTTATAACCTAACACAAGTTGTCAGGCAGATCTCAGTGATCAGATGTGTGACTCGCCTTGTCTCCTCGACCCAGGACGGATGTTTTTCCAGCCAGGCCCAGGCAGATGGCACACACTATACTGGACTTCCCTGTGCCATTGGCTCCCACTATCATGTTCAGTTTGGGTCCCGGGAAAACTTCTGAGTGATCGTATGTGCTATAAAACAGAGATAACGTTACCCAGAATGTCAAATATGATTTTAATTTGACAATACCTGACATGAATGTGCAACAAAAAGATCTGTTATTTGAATAAAGAGAGGCATTTTGAAGTATACGTTATGTAAAGAGTGGATTACTCACAGGAAGTTGCGCATGGTGATGCGGATGATTGAGCCCTCCACAAAACCTCCTGCTTGGACATTTGTGCTGGTAGACGGTGCAGCTTCACGGTTGGAGGCCTGTGAGTTGGTTAACTCGTGGCTTATTCGTTTTCTCTTCTGCGGCAGGTCCATTTCTCTTCCCGTCAACACCGCCGGTTGATGTTCAACTGCAGCGTCACATCACTTTCGTTTCGCGCCTGTGTTGTGAGTAAATCGCAGTGCGATTGGCAGACGGTTGTCACGTGACATATTCCGGGGTTGTTTATATTAGGCGTGATTTGTGTGCTTATAACACATAACCACTAGATGGCAGTAAAGAATTACCCTGTGATATACTACGTTTAGCATTTTTTCCATTTCTACAGCATGTAGTGTGTACAGTCATATGCAAAAGTTTTGACAGTGACATAAATTTTGTGTTTTGCAAAGTTTATTTTCCACATGTTTCTAAGGTATAGCCTACTGAAAAACAGTGATAAGCATATTATACGTTTTAAAGGATTTGATTGGCAAAAAATTATAATGAGTCAATATTTACAGTGTTGACCCTTGTCCTTCATAACCTTTGTAATGTGCTCTGGCATGCTGGATATTAGCTTCTGGGTCAAATCCTGACTGATGGCGATCCATTCTTGCCATATTACAATTTGTGGGCTTCTGCTTGTCCACTCGCCTTTTAAGGACTGACCACAGGTTCTCAGTGGGGTTGAGATGCGGGGAGATGCCTGGCCAAGGATCCAAAATTTCAATGTCATGATCTTCGAGCCACTTCTTTATCACTCTTGCTTTGTGACATGGTGCTCCATCATGCTAAAAAATGCACGGATCATTACCAAATTGCTCATGGATCATTGGAAGAAGTTGCTCTTGCAGTACGTTTTGATACCATTCTTTATTCATGGCAGTGTTTTTTGGCAGAATTATGAGAGAGCCCACTCCCTTGGTTGAAAAGCCCCACACATGGATGGTCTCAGGATGTTTCACAGTTGGCACGACGCAGGACTCATGGTAGCGCTCACCTTTTCTTCTCTGGACAATCGATTTTCCAGATGTCCCAAACAGTTGGAAGGGAGCTTCATCAAAGAAAACAACTTTGCGCCAGTTTTCTGCTGTCCAAGCCTTGTACTTCCTGCAGAATTTTAGTCTGTCATTGATGTTTTTCTTGGAGAGAAGTGGCTTCTTTGCTGCCCTTCTTGACACCAGTCCATTGTCCAAAGGTTTTCGCCTCACTGTGCGTGCAGATGCTCTCAATCACACCTGTTGCCATTCTTGAGCAAGCTCTGCACTGGTTGTGGCACGATTCTGTAACTGACTCCTCAGGAGGAGACGGTCCTGGCACTTACTGTTCACTCTGGGAAGTCCTGAAGACTTCTTCACTGCAGTTGAACCTCTTTCCTTAAAGTTTTTGATGATCCGGTAAATGGTTCTTTCAGGTGCAATATTCTTTGTAGCAATTTCCTTGCATGTGAGGCATTTTGATGCAAAGCGATGATGGCTGCTCGTGTTTCTTTGGAGGTAACCACTGCTAACAAGAACACAATGATTGGAAGCTCTTCTTCCCTTCTTTTATAGCAGTCAGTCTGCGGTTACAATCTAATTGGCAGGATAGTGATTTCACCTGACTAGTGCTCATTCACACTTTCACATGTGCTGCTGATATTAGTCAGTTGGTGTTAGCAGATAATTTTGTGTCAAGATCAAAAAACAAGATCAATTAGTTTTTTTATGCAAAGTTAACTTTTTTGACCAATGAAGCTTTTAGCAATTATATAAAATGCATCTGATCACTCCACACACACTGCCAAAACTTTTGGCTATGACTGAATACTGAACGCAGTATGTGGATTTTATGCACATGTAGATGACTTTTTAAAAATGTCAGGGGAATAGCTAAACATTTAACCTTATTTTTACCATTTAAGCAGAAACACTTTCCAACTGTAAATAAAACGTGCTCAACATATATAGGCTTATACTGCATTATGTACACACACACACACACACACACTATTATAAAATATAGGCCTACAGTAGTGGCCAAAAATGATGTCCGCTGGGACATATTTGTACAATATTTGCTTTTAATAACCATACACATTTAATTAAATAAACAAATAGGAGGAAGATGCTCGATTGAAAAGAGAAAAACAATAAACTTGGTTAAGGTATTTAACTGTGCAGCCATATTGGTGATACTCAGATGTAAACAACAGCATGGATTGCATGATTAATGTACTACTGAATACATTGTTCTGCTAATTTATGCTGTATAAACCATGGAAACAAAAGTGTGGAAGCTGCTAAATCATATAGAGAAGGATTTAGTAAGCATGAACAAGCAGTATTAATTAAGATATTAGCCTAATATTTCACCTACCTGACCAGAAAGGATAAGAACAAACACAAATGTTGCCAAGATTTTTGCCCTGGAAATCCTGGCTCAGTTTGGCCAACCACTTCCTCAGTTTTTTGCATTCTTTATCTTAGTTTGTAACAACTTTTAGCAGTCCATAGTACCCCAAATGTTTTTCCTGGTCTGACCAATTAGTACAGTCCAAAACATGACAATAATCGACAGCAAAATATGCGTGTTTGAAACAGTTGTAAAAGCTTTAAGTTTAAAAATGTAAATGTTAGCACACTGCTAGCATGATTTAGCAAACATAATTTGTTAGCATATTGTTAACATGTTTTAGCATGATTAGCAAGATGTTAGCATTATACTAGCTTGTTTTGGCATGATTAGCATTTTGCTAGCATTATTAGAATGATTTTAGCATGTTCTTAGTTGATGATTAGTGAGTGTTGCTAGCAAGTTGTTGGCATGTTTTTTTCATGCTTAGCATGTTGCTAACATGTTTCTAACATTTCTAAGCATGTTCCTAGCAAGATTATGTTTCTAGCATGTTCTTAGCACGATTAGTGTGTTGCTACCAAGTTACTGGCAGTTTTGTTTGCATAATTAGCATGTTGCTATCATGTTTATAGCATGATTAACATGTTAATATGATATCACATTATTAGCCTGATGTTGTTAGAAAGTTTTTTTTTTGCATAAATAACATTGCTAACATGTTTCTAGCATGATTTTCAGCAGCTATAATCAGCAAAATATGCAGGTTTTGTTCAGTTCAGTACAGTTCAGAAATACATAATGTATTTGTTTTATATATATTTTCTCAGTCAGCTGAATTGCTAAATAGTTGTTGTTGTGTTGGTTTCATGTCCCTGCAAACAAGCCTGCACTGGCCTTTTACGGGCCCATTTTGGGCTAGCGTAAGGGCCCCCAGTGGGCTGCCAGCGCAGGGCCCCTGAGAATTTGCTCATTGGCAAAGTGTTGGCCCCTTAGCGCTGAACCTGTATGGCCAGCCCTCACTTAGCCCCCAGGAAGCCCTCACTAGGCCCACACAGGGCCTTACACTACTAATCTACTACAACAATAAATCTGTTCCACTTTAAATACTTTTTATCCACTATAACTTTAAAAAAAAAAACTGTTAATATACATCTGAAATGAATGCAGTCACCACATAACTAATGTCTGTATTGTCAAAAATGTACAGTAGTTAAAGGGATTTCAAATCTATGGATTTATTAAATACCTATAACAATTCAGGTTAATACAGCTATAGCCAAAAATGTAAATACACAAAAGTACAACCAAAAGAAAGAAAGAAAGAAAGCAAACAAAGCAATGTAAGATTGTAGGACAGGGGTGCCCAACCCTGTTCCTGGAGATCTACCTTAATCTACCTGCAGAGTTTCCAACCCTGATCAAACACACCTCAGGAAGTAACTGCCCACAAAATTCTTATTAACAGGCTTATGGCTGTTACACCTCAAATATGGCTTGTGAGATCTACTTTCCTGCAGAGTTTAGCTCCAACTTTGATCAAACTCACCCACCTGTGATTTTCTAATGATCCTGGAGACATTGATTAGCATGCTCACGTGTGTTTGATTAAGGTTAGAGCTGAACTCTGCAGGAAAGTGGATCTTGTGAGCCAGATTTGAGGATCCTGGACTATATGAAACAACAGGTTCTAAAAAGGTCTATTTTGGTTTGAGCCATTCCAGTTCAATTGAGTGGCTAAAGAATGACAAGTCAATGCTGTTTTTATTCTCCTAGTTGTATTACAGGGCTGCCTACACAAAACCTGCATAGGCCCAAAAGATATAAAAGTTGCTCTGGGCCCAAACAGACTGGCCCACACTGGGCCATCATGGAATTAATGTGGACAGTCCACTAGTGTGGGCCTCTCCTGGGCAAGCCCACACTGGGCCTGTTTAGGTTTAGTGTGGCCTGGCCCTAGCCCACTGTGCCTGCAACAATCCTGCAACATCTTTTTTCTCACACAATAAAATAACTTCAACCCACATCAGTTTTCACGTCTATTCATTTGTTTTTATTTCTTTGGTAGTTGTGTATAAGCAAGATAATGTACAGTCATTTGGTCATTGTCACAGAAAGAACCGGATAATCAACAATGGTTGTTACATCACATATTACTCCCTTACATAAAATAAAGGACTACATGTTTAAAGTAAAAACATCTATTCTCATAAAATCTATTTTATTTGATATAAAAAAAAAAACATGAGACCTACATGCTGATGTCCTGAAGTACAAATGAAATCAAGCAAATAAGACCGTATAGGGGCTTCTTAAGCTGACCAAATATGGTTTCCATCTTAAACCATTTATTTATCATATGATACGGACATAAGAAACCATAGGCCCCTATATTAGAAATGAACCAGGTGTTCAAAAGTCCAATACACAAGGAAAGTTTTTAGGTGACCATATCCTATCACAATGCAGTCATCTCCTTCGCTTGCATCCTCACAGATCTCTGCACTCCAGCTGTACACTCACATGGTTTCAGTTTTCCCGCTTCAGCATTTTTCTCTTTCTGTCTTTTCTATTTAAAATTCACAGACTGAATATCATTATTATTTCCAGAGAGGTGCAGATGAGGGATGTGGTCGTCAGCATATTCTGTGTGGATACAAGGACAAACAGTATATAAAGCTGTTTATGGAATCATTAATAACAGATGTATCAATAATCAACAAATCAAGAATACCTCTGCATGGTCCTCTTTCAAAAACAATATCATCGATTGCAATATCACTCCTTACGGATGCTCCTCTGGTGGCTTCAAACACAATCTAAGTATGTGGAAAAACAGACGTAATATATTAATGAGAATGATTTGAGTGAATATTGACTTAATGTTAAAGTTTCACGCAACTAACCTGGTGCTGTTGATCATACTGGTAGTTCACTGACGCTCTGAGCCAAGAGATGCCCTGCTCTCCATCGCTCATCCACAGCAGTTTGTCCTGGTTCTCCTGTCCAGTCTGGAGGTAAACGCTCAGCTGTCCAATTCCTGATCCATACATATGGTAGTAGAACTGCAAGCATTGTGTTTCTCTAGAGCCACGCAGAGAGCTGGAGAGGAGGCGTGCTTTGTGACCAGGCAGCATCACAGATGCCTCAATGTGCAAATAATGACCTAAAAGCAGAGAAGAAAGCTTTACGAGATTTAAAAGTATGTCTCAGAACCACAGAAAATAATTGTGTTGTGTTCCAATAGACTTGAATGGAAGGCTATGAGTCAAGGTACACCCATGTAAAAAGGAAGTGCAAATAAGTGTATACTTGTACTTCAAATCTTGTGAGTGATTAAGGGTTTAAGCTCACCCACTCCAGTGGTGTGGTCTCCTCTGGGCCCTGTGTAGGATGTGGGTGTGGGTCCTCTGGCCAGCATCCAGTCACTTGAGTCTCCTTCCTTATCCTGAGTGAATCCACACAGACCAGCCTCAAAGTCACAGTGGGACAGGTTTGACACAGAGGATGCTGTAAACATAGAGAGCTGTTTGTTTCTGTTTGTAGTAAACACAGATATTAAGGAATCAGTTATACGATTTTGTAATAAATTAAGTTTGTTTACCTAACAGCGCGCAGTCACCAAGAGTGACTTTAATGTCGTCAAGACCCACAGAAACACAGCTCCAAATATTTTTGCATGTGCTGATGAAAACCACCTTTATCGCCCAGATGGAGAAAAATCACATAGTTAAGATCAACATTAAACTGGATGAGTAAAGTTTGTGAACAAACTTTGAACAAACAAACTAGCTTGAAAGTTTAAAACCGTTGTAAAAGCTTGAAGTTTGAAAATTTTGATTAAATAGATGTTGCTAGCGCTTGATTTAGCAAACTGCAAATTATTTAACATGTTCCTAGCATATTATTAACATGTTTTAGCATGATTAGCATGTTGTTAACATGTTAGCATGATTAACATGTTTCTAATGCTGAAAAAAACAGCTAAAACCAGCCTAGGCTGGTTGGCTGGTTTTAGCTGGTCAACCACGCTGGTTTTAGCTGGTCATAGCTGGTCAGCAGGATGGTTTTAGAGGGGTTTTGGCCACTTTCCCAGCTTAGCTGGTCAGGCTGGGAAACCACCAGCTAAAACCAGCCTGACCAGACTGGGAGACCCGCTAAAACCAGCTACTTCCAGCTTAAACCAGCTAAAACCAGCCAACCAGCCTAGGCTGGTTTTAGCTGTTTTTTTTTCAGTATGTTGGTAGCAAGTTGCTATCATGTGTTGTGCATGATTAACCTGTTGATATGTTTCCAACATGATTAGCATGTTTCTTGTATGTTTAGCATGTTGTTAGCATGGTCAACATGATGTTGTTATGTGACTAGCATGTTTTTAAAATGATAGATGCTAGCTTATTGTTAGCATAATTTGACAAACTGCAAATGATTTAACATGCTGTTAACATATTTTAGCATGATTAGCATGTTGCTATCATGTGTTTTGCGTGATTAACATGTTGATATGTTTTCTAACATGATTATCATTTCTAGCATGTGTTTAACATGTTGTTTACATGATTATCATGATGCTGTCAACACATTGCTACCATGTTTCTAACATGTTTTGCATTTTGTGACGTTGTTAGCATATTATTAGCATGATTAGCATGTTGCTAGCATGTTTGTAGCATGGTTAGTATGTTTGCTAACAAATTGTTAGCATCTTGCATGTTTAGCATGTTGCTACAATTTTCTAGCATGTTTTAGCATGATTACATGATGCTGGCATGTGGCTAGCATGTTTTTAACATGATTAACATGTTCTTTGCATGATGCTAACATGTTGTTAACGATTAGCATAATGATTAGCATTATTGCTAGTAATTTTTGCATGATTACTATTTTTCTAGCATGGCATGTAGCATGCGACTAACATGTTATTGAAATAACATGTTTCTAGCATGTTTCTAATATAACATGTTAATATGGTATTAGCATGATTAGGACATTGCTAGCATTTTTGTAACAGTATGTTGCAAGCAAGTTGCTAGCATGTTTTTGCATGATTGGCTTGTTGCTATCATTTTCTAACATGTTTTAGCATAATTAACATGATGCTGGCAAGTGGCTAGCATGTTTCTGACATTATTAGCATTAGCATTTTGCTAGCATGTTGTTAGCATGATTGCCATGTTTCTAGCATGTTTGACAGTTTGCTAGCATGTTTAGCATTTTGTTAACATTATTAGCATGATTAACGTGTTGCTAACATGTTTGTAGCATGATTAGTATGTTGCAAGCATGTGGCTAGCATATGTTTAATATGATTGACATTTTCTTAGCATGTTGCTAGCATGTTGTTAGAATGATTAGTATATTGCTAGTATTTTTGCATAATTACCATGTTTCTAGCATGTTTGGCATTTGGATAACATGTTTTAAAATTTCTAACATGTTGCTGCCATGCTTTGAATATGATTAGCATGTTGTTAGCATATCATTAGCATGCTTAGCATGTTGCTAGCATGTTTGTAGCATGATTAGTATGTTGCAAGCAAGTTGCTAGCATGTTTGTAGCATGATTAGTATGTTGCAAACAAGTTGCTAGCCTGTTTTTTTTTTTTGCATGATTAACATTTTGCTATCATTTTCTAGCATGATTAACTTTATGATTCTGACATGTGGCATTTTGCTAGCATTATCATCATATTGCTAGAATGATTATCATTTTGTATGCATGTTGTTAGCATGATTATCTTGTTGCTAGCCTAATGTTAGCATAATTTACATGTTGTTAACATGATTATCATGTTGCTACCATGTTCCTGACCTGTTTGTAGCATTATTAGCAATTTTTGACATGCTACTAGCATGATTAGCATGTTGTTAGCATGCTGCTAAAATATTATTAACGTTATTAGCATGTTGCTAGCATGCTATCATGCTGCTAGCATGTTTTTGACATATTGCTAACATGCTAGGATAGTCAAGAACAGCTTCTTGCCCAACTTGTTAATGAAATCAAGGATATATTAAAAGGAAAATTTTGAGTTGCGTTGGAAAACGTGTGCAAATAAATGCAGAGTGTTTCTAAAAAGTTCAAGTTCTGAAGCAGATTATCTGCAACATCCATTTTAGGATTTTTTTTAGGAGTTATCTCCACTACTTCTAATGTTTCACAGATTTAGGAGCTAGTTTTAGCACTAAAACGCTTTGTGAAATACTCTTAGAGTAAAAATATAGGAGTCCTACATTTAGGACTGACACGACAAAGATTTTCTCCTAAATTGGCAAGTTATGAGCTACTTTTAGCTTTAGATATTTTGTGAATACGATCCCTGATCAGTTAAAAAAGATATAGCATACCAAGTCAGAACAGTATGAAGGTCTGACCAGAGTTTGGTGGTTGTAGCTTGAAAGGAAGAGAAAGTCCAAATTTTGTCTCAGAAGAAGGAAATGGAGAAGTAGAAGAAGAAAAAGAAAGAAGCGGCTTAAACGGTAGATCAGTAAATTGTCAAATTAATGTCAGAACAGAAGACTGTATATATACAATATTATCTAAAAAGTAAAACTCATGTATGGTTCTGTGGATTTAAAATATGAATAATCCTCAGACCATCTTATATTTCCAGATGTTATAAACGTTTATTTCTCTAAATCTGGATCTTACTGTAATAAAAGTCATGTGAGACATAAACCCATCTCTTGCTAACAGATGTGAGAGCAGTCTGCCAAAAGTATGTCCAGTTAAACTAAAGTCATCTGGGAGTATATGTGTGTCTCCTAAAGAGTCTGTGAAATGTTGTACCCTTTAAATTGCCACATACTGTTGGTAAGCAAAGGTATGGTAGGTTGGTGGTTAATAGTTGATTAACAGTTTAATGATTAGAATGGCCCTGTTAGCACACATAAGCAAATACGAACTTCCCAGGAGGACTTGAACATACCATATGTCTCTCCCTCTAATATCACCTGTTCCTTTCTAGCAAAAATGAGTATGCAAGCAATAGAAAAAGAGGTAAACTAAAGCCTTGCACCATCTTACCTGAGCATTCTTCTGACTACTTTGAATGGTCAGCTCAACTGCAATCCAGACATTTTTTATCTTATAATTCTGGGTCCATATTTGTTCTTGTTTAATACTATCGCCATAATACAGATACGCCGACAAGACTTGATCTGTCCCAATGAGGCTTTGCAGAGAGTAGAAAAACTTCAAGCAGTATTTCTGATTCCCTGGCATCGGTGGACCAAACAAACGACTGACGTATCCAGACTGTAAACTGAAGCGGGAGTTTGCCAACAAGAAGGATCCTGTTCAGAAACAACAACTATTTTAGCCATTTCATGCTTCAACAAAATGTGGGGTGATACAAATACAGTAAAAACAGTAACATAATATTATTCCTATTTAAAATAACTGTTAAAATGTAATTTACTCCTGTGATCAAAGCTGAATTTTTAGCATCATTACTTTTCAGTGTCACACGATCCTTCTGAAATCATTCTAACATGCTGATTTCCTGCTTAAGAATATTTCTTATCATCAATTTTAAAAACCGTTGTGCTGCTTGATATTTTGATATTTTTGTCAATGTTTGAGTGTACATTCCATCCAGCTGTACCTGCTCCTGTGGTATGGTCTCCAGCAGTGTAGATGTTGGGTCTAACAGATACTCTCCTCCACAGTGGACTGTCTATCTGTGTCTGGACATACTGACAATATCCTGACTCAAAGTCACAGTTTGCAACAGACGGATCAAATGTTGGCTCTGTGAAAACACATTTTTAGGAGGTCACACAGGATTTGTGTATTGGGTATGAGCTTTGAGGTGGCTCAAAAACTGTTAAAACATACCTGTGCCTGCATTACAGAACTCTGGAGAGAAGGAAATGTCATCAAGAATCATGTATCCTCCATGTGCACTGTTAAACGCCACCTCAAACACCAACTTATAAGACACACACACAAATAAATGCCATTTTACATGAAGCGGGATTAATGATATTCATTTTTAATAATGAACTAAACACACATATGCATACATACACAGTGTTAAGAAAAGTAATGCATTACAATATGCTTCAAGCATGATTAATATTTTGCTAGCATGTTTTTTTTGCATGATTAGCATGTTTCTAACATGTTTGGATGTTGTTAGCATTATTAGCTTGATGTTAGTATGTTTTTGTCATAAGTGGCATGTTTTTAGCATGTTTGTAGCATGATTTGTATGTTCTTAAATATGGCAAGCATGTTTTTGTACTTTTAACATGTTTTATGTGTTGTTACTATGTTGCTTGCTTGTTTCTAGCATGTTGTTAACATGATCACAATATTTTGTTATTCCCTAAAAAGTAACTAAATGTGTAACTTAGTTACTCTTTATGGAAAGTTACATTACTCTTACATTACTTTTTATCATCTGGCCTGGGCTTGCTTATTTGTTTTTAATATTTAAAAAAAAAAGTTATATTTTTATATAACTTTAAATAACCTTTTGTGGGTATTTTCACAGTCAAAAGTATTTTGTGATTAATTTGATTAATTAATTGACACATCATGTAATAATTAAATTAAAAATAGTATTTGAATGACAGGCCTTCTATCTATCTATCTATCTATCTATCTATCTATTACTATAAACTATTGCACATTTTTCCTGAAATTAATCGTGATTAATCCTACCAGAGTTATACTTTTATATTACAATAACTTCTCTTTCATGCTTTAAGTTAATGTAGAAACAACATAAAGAATTTATATTTTTAATATTTATTTAATGCCATCTTTTAGCCGATGTCTCTATGAATTTTTTTCTTTTTCGATGAATATTTCACCATTGAATATAACCAATCAACATTGCAGTATAATTGAGAGCTATCACTTTAACATTTATTAGACTTTAAAAAATAACTTCTAATTTAAACGAACTAGAAACAATCTTCACATAAATCCATTATAATAAATGTCATATAGGCTAGCTACCTGTGCCCTCCAACAAAAAAAATATAGCCTAAAGTTTCAAACACTAAATTATTTACAATTCTAAATTATATAAAGATAAAGCTTAAAACTACAGAAGTTGATAATTTCCTCTTATTACTTTTGTTCTTTGATTAGACATCACGGCAGCAGGTTATTAGGATATTTTGGCTGCTGTTACTTTAAAAGCTGCCGCTGCTGAAGTTAATGCGAATCTGACACTGCTTTAAATGTGACTCATAAATAATAAATACTTACATGCACAGTTTTGAGGCAGCTTTAATCGCCTTTCTTTGTAAATGTATGTCTTAATTGACGACATAACTACAACATTGCATACTCGCAGTTTCATTTTTGTTTGAATATGATACAGCGGTTTAATATATGTGTACAGTGCGTGCCGGCACATTTGTGCGTGCACTTGATGAGTGTGTGCTACAAGCACAGTATAACGGCTGACAGGACAGATAAATTAGTTTTTACTGACATATGGCCTGACAACATCTCATCTGACCGCAATTCACTGATGTTGTACTGAAGCTCCTCATCACTGGTACCGTTTCTGTGCTCGTTTGACTCACGTCTGGTGCTAAAGTGAAGTTGGATCATTAATCATTAATCATTATGTTTTACTGGAGAAATATATTTAGTGCCATATATGGTCCACATGGAAATAGTAAGGTGAACTGGCATACACACACTGAGACAGACAATCCTACAGTGTTTCCTCTACATTCCCAGTGTCCCCACAGGATTTTCTGAGACTGTAGTGGGTGCAACATTAGCTCTTCTACTTCAGGGGGTATGCCCCTCATAAGAAAATTTTGTTAATTTCAAATTTAAATGCAAAAATCTGGTGCATTTTGAGAGTGGACTCAAGTGACTAGATCAAATGAAAAATGATTTGCTTTTGTAAACAATTTTGTGCTCTAGTAGTAATTTATTTATTGGTTAGATGTGAATGTGATGGTAGGGCACAATTTTCATACATTCTTGTAAAAGCTACAAATGCTATTCTGTCAAGTGCAGGGAGTGACGTCTCTTGTTGTTTGGTTCTCATTAATGCTGACGTTTAATTCAAGAGCCGAGATGAGACACGAGTTCACAAGAAGACAGGGTCAAGATTTTTACACATTTTTAAAAAATTCTCAATGACCAAATACATGAGCGCATGGTCTGCAGGTGCATTTTGAATTGTTTGAACTTATCTTGTAGGCTTTTTCAAAGTGCAAATAGAGACCAATTTTTGTTAAGCATGATACAGTGCTATAGACAACACAACCTATTATAGCCTACATACTAATAACAGCCCAGATATGTTATGTAGCCTACTTCGCGTGCATTTGGGGAGTTGCTCTCTAAACGAATGCACGTGCGCGTTTTACTTTCGGTTTTGTTTTAACTATCGCGTGAAACTCAGGCGGTGTTGAGTGTGCATTCTACAATACAGGACATTAATTTAACAAACAGAATTTTGAAAAGTGGGGGGGACATGTCGACAGTGAAAAATATGCCCCTGTGTATATATATATATGTATATATATACATATACCGTTAGGTCATCTAGTCTTGAAAACTTAGCACAATAACTTTTTTATGTGACTTTCAGAACATTCAGTGAATATTGAAAAGTAACATTGTTATAATATTTGTGAAATGATAAAAATAATGTTTCCTTAACATTCGTATAACCAATAAAAATACTTGCAAAACGTTCTTAGAACATATTTTACTTTTTTAAAGACCCAGCTCATTCTCCTGTGATGTGTTTCAGGCATAGCAGGGTTGTTCAGTCCTGGTCCTGGAGGGCCAGCATCCTGCAGAGTTTAGCTTAACATGCCTGGACAATTAATCCTGAAGTCCTTGAATACTTTCGTTCAGATGTGGTAATAGATATTGGCCCTCCAGGACCAGGACTGGACAATAAAAGAACAAACTATAAAAGTCTATAAAAAAACAAACACACTTTTTTGTGCTTCTAATGCTGAAAAATTTTCCCTAATACAGCCAGACACAGTTTAGACCATTAGCAGCTGACAGCTTATTCTAGCCAAGAACTCCACACTTCCACAGGAAGGAGACTGTTTGCCCGGTATGTAAAACAGCCAGTCAGAGATATTTTTATGTGCCTTGTAGGGTGGTTGTATTTGAAATAGATTTTTGTTTGTGAGAGTCAGTCTTTACCTCTATTGGATATGGAGCTTTCAGGTCCACTTGTACAGGTATCCAGACTTTGGTTTCTGGACTCCAGTTCACGTTGTTGTTCTCCGGCAGATCGGCTCTCCATAGTTCCTGATATTGTCCAGTCTGATCCCTGCTGAAAAGGGTGAACAGATGGTCCCCAGCGTGGTACTGCTGGTACTGGAAGCTCAAGCAGCCCGACATGGGCACTGTGGTCATTGGAGACATGAGCTTGGCAACCTCCTGGAAGCTTTTAGCGTCAGCAGAGTCCACATACATGTACTGTCCTGTGTGAATTAATAAAAGGGCATCACTGACAGAATCTGTTCAGCTATGGATATGTAAAAAAACAAGCAAACAAACTGATTTTACCAGAACAGAAAATCAGAGAGTATAACCAGAACTAATGAAATTAGTTAACTAATACTAAGCCTTATTGTAGACACATAAGATAAGTGTGTGTGTTTTACATAAATTTTGTTTAAGATTTTTAAATTGTTTACAATTATTTGACTCATAAAATCATTTTTTGTAAATGATTGTTTCATAGAATATGTGAAAAGTTCAGACGCAAAACCAGCTAAAAGCCATCTCGGTCAAAAATGAGATAAGGATACTGAGTGACAGCTCTCAACACATATTATACGTCCATCAAATACTTTTACTTCAAAATTGCTAAAATACCAGCCTCAGCCCAATCAGAAGTACCGCTACTTACATAGAAACCTATACATCGGAGCTTGATAAAACTGCATTTAGAGGCATCTGAAGTCTGAACTCTTCATGTATTACACTAAATACAAAATTGCATAACATTTTGGTAATATATAATGTATTTGTATATATGATACAGAGGTTTAAAAAAAGAATATTTAATGGCACAGTATCAGTAAATTGTTGATTTTGATGTTTTGAATGAATTTGGCTATGAATGTTTTATTGCATTGATTTTTATTGTTATGAACTGATGTTGTTTTTGTATCTTTTTTACTTGCTGGATCACAGGAAGAATAGCCACTACCTTGGTAGTAGCTAATGGGTATCCAAATAAATAAATAAATAATATATTAAATGATATGTATAATACATGTTTTACACTACCAGTATTAATGTTATTTAAAAAAGTCTCTCCTGCTCACCAAGCCTGCATTTATTTGATCCAAAGTACAGCAAAAGCAGTAAAATTTTAAAATAGTTTTACTATTTAAAATAACTGTTTTCTATTTGAGTATATTTGAAAATGTAATTTATTCCTGTGATTTCAAATCTGATTTTTTAGCACCATTACTCTAGTTACATGATCCTTCAGAAATCATTCTAATATTCTGATTTGCTGCTCAAGAAAACCTAAAATTATTATTATTATTATTATGCTGAAAACAGCTGAATAGATTTTTTTCAGTTTTCTTTGATGAATAGAAAGTTCAGAAGAACAGCATTTATGTGAAATAGAAATCTTCTGTAACATTAAAAGTGTCTTTATCATCACTTTTGATCAATTTAAATTATCCTTGCTAAATAAAAGTATCAACTTCTATAATTTCTTAACATAATAAATGTTTTTTTTTGAGCAGCAAATCAGCATATTAGAATGATTTCTGAAGGATCATGTGACACTGAAGACTGGAGTAATGATGCTAAAACTTCAGCTTTGCATCACAGGAATAAATTTCAATTTAATATATATTCAAATAGAAAGCAGTTATTTTAAATAGTAAAACATATTTCATGATATTACTGCTTTTGCTGTATTTTAGATCAAATAAATGTGTGTGTGCGTGCGTGTGTGTGTGTGTGTGTGTGTGTGCACTTGTACAGCAACCTTTGTGAGTGCCGATTTGAGTTTTAAACCATCGGAGTGAGGACAATTTTGTAAAGTGAGGAAATTTTGGCTGGTCCTCACTTTCCGAGGCCTGTTTGAGGGTCAAGACTTGGTTTAGGGATCATGTTATAATTGGGTAAAGGTTAGGTTTAGGGTAAGGGTTTGGGTGAGGCACTTAGTTCTGATGGGTAGGTTTAGGGTAAGGAGCTATCCTCACAAAGATAGCTTTGTGTGTGTTCATATAAACAAAAAAATGTATCCTAAATCTTTTTGTCATATCATATTGTATTATATCACAAAGCAGGTGCTGATGAGACTAACCTGTTCCTTCATTAACCGCAGCATCATCTGATTTCCCCACACGCCAGTTCATATATCTGTTCTGCTTGTTAGTGTAGCCACACAGATGATCTTCTTCAAAGTTACACTCTTTGAGGTCACATGATCAGAAAAACAGCAATCACTTTGCTTGAAAATGAAAACAACTACTTTGAAAGCTCTCTATCTCAGCAAGGCCAATAACGGGGCAGAATTCTGACTAACGTAAAAAGTGAACAACAGAAATCTGGGTTCATTTAACAGATTTTCTTTTCCCTCAGGAATGTGCACACAGGAATAGCAGCAAAACATTGTTCAGACAGAACAGCATTTTTGTTTTCTGTGGTTATAGTTCTTTTCATGTGGCTGTGCCTGATTTTGGCTTGACATTATTAGTGTTACCAAGAAACAAACAAAGTTAAAGGTTGCTGGGCTGTTTGCTAACATGCTGTTTACTGGCCCGAATTAAAGAACACTAACCTATACAGTATTTGTCAGAGATCTTGATCTCAAAGATGGACACACTGCTGCCTTGTTCTTCTCCTAGTTTGCCTTCAATGACAATCTACAGATGTAGAGCGAACTTGTCATTGGAGTCACATGATAACATGACAAAGATCAGCAAATCCAGACTCTATAAATAGCTCTCACCTTGAATGTTTCAGTGGAGTTCTGTAGATCAATGCTGGCAATGAGCCAGCTCTCAGACGGGTTTTGGGTCGTCCAGAGCACCTGATCGAAACTCTCTCCATCTGTGCGCTTCTGCACCTGCAGGGAGGCGCTGCCTGTGACCTGATAGACCATTCGGAAACAGCTCCAGTCCTGTTGTTCCACATCTGGACCCAAAAGAACCGCCTTTCCCTGGTCCTCCTGGACTGGCTCTTCAACTGTGATGAAATGTCCTGGGTAAAGCAGAAGGAAAACAACATTCGTGGCAAGAGTTTGTGTGTACAGCTGGGATGGCAGATGAATGTTTTCAGCAGTGACAGACCACTTATCAAACTACTATTTTATGATTGAATGCTAAAATACATTTGTTCTTTTGTCTGCAGATGCAAAATTCCCCAGGCGTGGTCTACTATCGTCTCCACATTTGTATTCAAGCCTTACATTTCTTGTGCATAATTTCCTGTGCACTTTAGATTCAATCGAGAGCATATAATCCAGTGTGCTTGTGCATGTGATTCAAGCCACGTATAAACAGAGAGAATCACCAACCCAATAATGTGCTATTTCACTATCTCCGGATGCCCTAAATATTGAGGTCATGGCTTCCAGATGTGGTTCTCCGTAAACACGATTTCTTCACTTTTATGGGCTTTCAATGCATGCAGTTCACACGTTTTTTTTTTACCCTGAAATCTATGTTTGGAGTGTACTTATTCTGCATATTCTGCAGGGCTTCATTACATTGGTTGAAATGATGCCAACCTTTGTTTAGAATAACCTGCTGAATTGAAACTTAAAAGTAGCCTTACAATGTGTACATAATTATTAGGCAAGTTGATATTCTGGTCATATTTTTTTTTCCAAGCACATTTTACCAATTCCAAACCACATCAATCTTAATAACTACTATTTATTTTGTATTTAATTCTTTTTAAGTTATATATAATTCCATAAAGGCTGGAAATAAAACTAAAAAACTCCTTATAATTGATAGGCACGTTTTCTTTTATAGATGAAATGAGCCAAAAAAGAGATTTAACTCACTCTGAAAAGTCAAAAAATATTAAATGCATATGAGAAGGATGCAATACTAATGCAGTACTAGATTTTGCAAAGTTAAGGCATGGCCATTGGACAGCGAAATGCTTGTTGAGTCTGTATGGTCAGAAAAAAACTGGTGAAGAAGAAAAGACGCATGTGAACTACAAAGAAAATTAAGAATTAAGGTGAAACCATCAGGAACCATTTAGTCTCCAGCCCCACCATTTTCCAGAACTGCAACCTACCTTCTCCAGAACTGCAATGTGTCAGATTCAAAAATATATACAAAAAATGACCCTCACTTAATAAGAATAAAGCACTCTTTATGTTTTGGGACTTCAGTTTTAGTCTGTCTCCTACTTTTGACTAAGTACAATTGAAGACAAAATTATTAGCCCCCCTGTGAAATTTTACATTTTTTTTGGAATATTTCCCAAGTGATGTTTAACAGAGCAAGAGAATGTTTTCACATTATTTCCTTTTTTTTTTTTCTTCTAGAGAAAGTCTGATTTCTTATAGTTGCTTGAATAAAAGAATAAATAAATAAAAAACTGCTAAGGTCAATATTATTAGCCCCCTTAGGAAATTATTAGTTTGATTAGCTATAGAACAAACCACTATTGTCCAATATTGACATGCCAAATTAACCTAATTTGCCTGATTAAACTAATTAACCTTAAGCCTTTAAATTGCTCTTTAAGCTGAGGATTAGTATCTTGCGAAACAACTAGTAAAATAATATGCACTGTCATCATGGCAAAGACAAAAAAAATGAGTTTGGACTTGAGAGAAAGAATTGTTAACGCTCATAAAGACGGAGAAGGATACACACGTTTATCAAAGCATTTTCAAGTGTCAAGAACTGCAGTGAGATGCATTATCAAGAAGTTTAAAGAGACCAACACAGTGGAGAACAAGACGGGCAGAGGCAGGAAGCGAAAGATATAAAAAACTTTGGAAAGAAAACTAGTGAGAGAGGTTTCTAAAGACCCAAGAACAAATGCCAAGACACTAATGACCCAGCAAAGTCTGCAATTGATGTCTCAACGAAGACAGTCACTAGAGCCCTGCACAGGAATGAACTGCGAGCCGACCAAGAAAGACTCCACTTCTGAAGAAGAGACACCTCCAAGCTAGAATGAAGTTTGCTAAGGACAACCCGGGGGAATGTGATGCATACTGGAAACATGTCCTTTGGTCAGATGAGACAAAACTAGACTAAACTATGGCTTTTTGGCCATAGAGATCTTGCATATGTTTGGAGAAAGAAGGAGAGGCATTCAACCCCAAGAAAACACCATTCCCACAGTGAAACATGGTGCTGGGAGTATAATGCTGTGGGGATGTTTCAGTGCGTTTGGAACTGTGAATCTTGTCAGGGTTGAAGGAAACATGAAAAAGGAAGGCTATAAGAAGATTTTGAAAGACAACCTCAGACAGTCTGCAAGAAAACTTGGTTTGGGTAGACATTTTGTCTTCCAGCATGATAACGACCCAAAGCATACCTCACTTCTGGTGACGAAATACCTCCAAATGAGCAAAGTGAGTGTACTTGACTGGCCTGCACAAATCCCAGACTTGAATCCAATAGAAAATCTGTGGGGCACACTAAAGTCCAGAGTTTGTGCCAGAAGACCAACAAATCTGAAGGAGCTTGAGAGATTTGCTTAGGAAGAATGGGCTGTCATTCCTCAGGAGACATGCTTGAAACTTGTAAAGAACTACAGCAAATGACTAAAGGCTGTTATCAAGCAAAAGGGATACACTATTGACTATTAACATCAGAGGGCTAATAATTTTGACCAGTAAACTTTTTAAAATTCTTGGTTATACATTTATTTCTATTTGTATTACAAACCCTTAAAGCTTCCTGAATAAAGTATTATGTTTAAAAATGCTGTGTTGATAAAATTGTCTTTCTGTTAAACAACACTTGGGAGTTAACACTTGAGAAAAATAATGAAATATTTTATAAGAGGCTAACAATTTTGTCTTCAACTGTATACAAAAAACTATAGATCTATTGTAAGATTTGTTTTGTTTGGATTATTCTAGAGACCTTCACGATTATGTATTATTTTTGTCCACAAAAAATACTTGTTAGTAACATGAAAATTAACTTTCTGTGGGAGGGTTTGCCCTCGCCATGCTTCCTGGAAGTAGGAGTAGGAGGTTGACAGCCTAAACTTGGCTGTAAAACTTGGATCACATCTAGAAAAATACTAACAAAAGGAAAATGACAACTATAAACTTAACTATAGTTGCCGGTGGGCTTAAATTAGTTAATGAAAGAATTTGCCGTTTTACTCGCAAACTACAATTCATGTTCATCAATAAGGTGAGAACCAGACCCATTATAAACCTAGATATACTTGATTGAATTAAATTAACTGAAAAGTGTAGTGTAGTAGTAATAATAGAACATGATTGCGGTCATAATGATGACAGTAGCGCACACAAAATAGTATCTGTTCTGTGCTCTGGCGCAGTTAGCGCTCACACTGCATGCGTACTGCGCCCGAGCCCAACCAAACCGTGCCCTGGCCCACCTCTTCCAACCGGCCCAGGATCAAAACGTCTAGTGTGAGTTCACCCTAAGTCTCAGGTGTCCCCAGACTGTGTCTGTGAAGTTTCAGATTAAAATACCCCACAGACAATTTATTATATAATTTATATATTACATAATTTATAATTTCAGAATAGGACTGTGCCTTTACAGCTCATACCTCAAATACCTCAGTCCAAAAACATCTGTTTGGTTTTCATTATTATGTCTTATTGCACTGAAATCATGTGTTTCATTTCTCTTTCATGTCTTATTGCGCTTGAACTGTCAAATACACACGTTGTCTGTGAAGGTAAACAGCTGGGAAAGAAATTGCATGTATATATATGTGTGTATATATATATATATATATATATATATATATAATCTGTGTGGCAAATCCACTGCTCTCGTTTCCTCTGATGTTGGGTCTCTAAATAGTGTTCGGTCTCAGTTCACTCCAAAAACAAAATTCTTTCATAATTTACACACTTTCAAGTATAATACATGAGTCACTATGAACTGGTGTTATATGGAAAAGATTCTTCAAAATTTCAGAATGTTTTTTAAAAATTCAGTTTTAGATCAAAATAAAATAAAATAAAACAAAATAATAAAAGCATGCAGGTTTAGAAGAACATGAGATTTGGAGAAAAAAAGGAAATTCCAAATTATCCTACAGTATAATGTAAAAAAAAGCTTATATATGACAACTGACAAATAAGACAAAAGTTCAAATGAAAAACATCAAAATAAATAAATAAATATATAGTTTAAAACACATGACAAGTGCTTAGAAATACAGTATTTGTATTTCTAATGATTTTTATGTCGTTTTCAATTTTATTTATTTATTTACAATTTAATCCTTTAATCACTCTAAAATGTCATATGGTGCAACCATCAAAAATGTAATAATAACATATTTTTCTTACACCCTGAATATATATAATCATACTTGATACTCATCTTAATCATTATTTTCAAATACATTTTAGAATACCTTATATAAATTATATATATATATATATATATATATATATATATATATTTATAAAAGTATTTTTTATAAATATAATAAATTATTCATAAATAGTATGACATAACATCAAATAACAATACAGTGGGGTTGTACCACAAGACATCTTACAGTCTCAACTAACCTTGTCTTGTCACAACAAGGCAAAATTATTCTGCATGTTTTTGCACATTGGTTGCACCACATGACTTTTTGTTGGTCACACCACATGACAAAAGTTTTTGAACAGGAAGATTTTTAATTTGTTTTAAAGAAGTCTCTTCTGGTCACCAAGCCAGCACTTATTTGATCCAAAGTACAGCAAAAACAGTACAATTTTGAAATATTTTAAAATAACTGTTTTCTATTTGAATATATTTGAAAATGTGATTTATTCCTGTGATTTTAAAGTTGAATTTTTAGCATCATTACTCCAGTCTTCAGTGTTACATGATCCTTCAGAAATATATTTATGTTATTATTGTTATTATTATTATTTGGAAAGAAATTATAGAAATGAATACTTTTATTTAGCAAGGATGCTTTAAATTCGAAATCAAAAGTGATGATAAAGACATTTAAAATGTTACGAAAGATATTTATTTCAGATAAATGCTGTTCTTCTGAACTTTTTCTGAAAAATTCTACTGAGCTTTTTTTTGAGCAGAAAATCAGAATTTTGGAAAATTATTTCTGATGGATCGTGACACTGGGGTAATGATGCTAAAAATTCAGCTTTGAAACTTATTTCAAAATGTTACTGTTTTTTCTATACTTTGGGTAAAAAAAAAAGGAATTTTAACTGGTGGTGTATATACATAACTACTCAATATTATTTTCCTTTCAAGAATTTTTTCTTTTGTCTTTATGCCACCCAAAAATATACTAAATATATACTATAACATACTATAATAAAATTTACTTGAAAATGTGTATTAAAGACACTGTATAAATTGCATTTTTTTCTGGTCACTGACCAATTAAAAAGTCACTCTGTAAACTTGGCATTGCAGCAGTGCATTCACTGAAAGGTTGCTGAAACTCACCAGAAGGGTTGAGGGTCCAGCTGAGAAATTCCGGGTCGGACACATAGTCACATTTGCTGTCCTGAAAGCTGCAGGAGCCTGGCAAAAGCTCTGCTTTAGCTGTCACTGAGAGAAAACATCATAAACACACACTTTATGCATGTGCAATCATCTACACAGATAATTCCAGTGAGTCCTCACCAATCAAGCTCAGAAGGTAGAAAGAAAGCATCTTCTCTCCTAGGTTTTGTCCTGCAAACGAAAAAATCTAATTAAACCTGTTTTAGCACTAGAACTAAAGATCTAGACCTCATTCTCATCTTGTCCTTCTTTCAAGCTGGCAGCGTATAACCAAAGCTCAGATGTGTTCCTTCTGTCTGGCTGCTGGAGAAGAAAAAGGGAGGGAATTTGGAGAGAGTTTCACTAATGTTGACCAGATTCAGAGCTTACCTTCACTTACCTCAGCAGAGCTGACCACTTCACCTCTAAACATACTTTAATATCACTAATCCATAGCATCAATATCAGTTTCATCAGCTGGACATTTAGATCAAATCCATATGGAGCAGATCTTTGTTTTCTATCTTTAATTTGTGTAACATCTTGAAATCTGACAGTGGGTTGTAAAGTATTTCCACTGTGGTACTGTGCCATCTGGAGTGGAGAACCAAAATATCTCTTGCTTCTCCTTTTCTTCAGGCAAGAATCCAGTCAGAACTGTGTGTTCTAGTTATGAAACATTTGTTGATGATGTGAGCACATCTGCATTTTACTTAAGTTCCTATGAGACATAGATATTCTGTCAGCTATGACACCAGAAGTGCCTATTACAATATATCAAGCCACTCACTTTTTCAGCAGCCTTATTTCCAGTAGTATTTGTTCCATTCTTTTTCTCCATCCTATAAAAAGGTTTTTACGTTAAAGGAGAAGTTCACTTCCAGAATGAAAGTTCCCTGGTAATTTACTCACCCCCATGTCATCCAAGAAGCCTTTCTTTTTTCAGTCGTTTTGAGGAAAACAAATTGCAGTTTCAATGCAGCTTCAAAGCTCTACACAATCCCTGCCGTGGAACAAAGGTCTTATCTAGTTAATCAATTCTAAATTTTCTAAAAAAATAAAAAATAAAATGAAATAAAATCTGCATTCCTTTGGAACTTTAACCCCTCAATGGCGAAAAATCCTGCAATGTTATCCTCAGAAAACTCTTTGATGACAATTCAGTTAATAGTACAGGATCATCAAATTTTTTGCTTGTTCTTATGTGTCATTGTTTATAATTGTGTTATTTTGTATAATGTCTTTATTGTTTTGTACCTGCTTTTTATGCTGCTTCTTGGCCAGCCCTTACCAAAAAGGTTTATTTTATTAAGTATACTTAAGTAAAGTTCATGAATATTTTTAAGCATATTTTTATGTAGTAAGTATACGAATATCAGTGTACTAATATACTTTTAAGTGTACTATTTCAATACCTATTGGCACTAAATTGGACCAATTTCCAGTATATTAGAGTATACATTTAAGTATAACAGTAGTAAACTTTGAGTACACAACTAGTTTACATCTATGTTTTCAGTTTGTACGGCAAGTATACTAAAAGTGAACTTATAGGTATACTGAGTTATATTTAAATACTTTTTAAATGAATTTTTAGAACACTTTGAAGTACAGTCTTAGTAAACTATTGGTTTAGTAGTCGTAAGTGAACTTTACATCATACTTTAAGTATACTGCTGTCCCTATCTAGGTATTAATTTGTATATATTTTGTTATATGAATATTTGAACATACTAAACATCAAAAGAAAGAACAGGGTATCTGATGGTAAACAAAAACATTTTATTCTAGCTTCATGCATCCTTTTTTATAAACACTTAAATTCAGGTTTCATGAATAAATTAAAAAACAAATAAACAAACAAACAACATTTTGAACAAAAAGCTAAAAAAAAAGAGTAATTACGGTCATTATTACCTCTTCACGGGTCTACATTTTATTCCATAATGTTACACAGTTTTATATATATGGTTTTGATTCTGTTTTATGTCTAACGATTGTGTTAGATTACATTTGGAAGCAATTGTTGTTTCGATTTTTCTTCACTTGTTGTTTTGGAAATTCTGTACAAAAGATGTGCAATAGCGCCCCTAGTGTATTCTAATGAAAACACGGATTCTCCAGCACAAGTATAGCTCAAATATACTTAGACTTTTTCTAAGTCAAGTATACTTAAAAGTCATTTTAAGTATATTTCTGAGAAGTATATAAAGCACATTTCTGAGCTGTACATAAAAAGTATACTGAAAACACTTTCCTATTTTGTTGTTTAAAAGAAGTATACTAATAGCACACTTGAATAAACTTTTTTTTTGTAAAGGGAGGTTGTCATTGTCACTGGCTCTGGTTAAATAAGGTTATTATTACTAGCCATTTGAATTGCGTTTTCTATAAATATGCTTTAATTAAGTATATTTCAGGTCACTCATCTCAGTGTATTTGCCATGTTGAAATGACGTGATCCATGCGTTTCACTAAACATCGGTGATAGTCTTCCTGCTCGTTAGATAGGCTGACAGTGTTGTTTGTTGATGCACAAAGTGAAATTTACACAATGAAACACACCTATTGTGGTACTTTGTCAGCTGGAGACACCAGGTAAATCTATGCAGCATTTGTGCAAGCATAAATGGTCTGAAACCAGGACAGAAAAACCGACAAAGACAAAACGTAAACATTAGTACGATGGACACAATGATTTGGTGATGAGAATTCTAGCAGTGATGCCAGGGCTGGGAAGTGATTGCTTAAAGGGGTCCTATTATGCTTTTTCACTTTTTGAACTTTAGTCAGTGTGTGGTGTGTATGTTTGTGCATAAGAAAAGTTACAAATTACCTTTTTTAAAGAACTACAATGAACGGCTCATTTGGACTACAAACTTTGTTTTCCGGATGTTATGATATCATAATGCGGTCCATTAGAATATGTTAAAATATTACACGGAGAACAACTTTTGGGACGCTTCAACGAGCCGCAACGCTTCAAGCATTGATCGTGCTGCAGACATGTACAGTATGGGGGCAAAACACATGCCGAGGCGAGGCTGATATAAACACAAGCATTGACTACAGTAGCCGCGATTGGATTTGGGGGCCGCATAAGGTGCCGCAGACGTCTGCAGTGTGTGGTAAGAGATTTATTCATTATGCAGTGTTTTTTAAAAATGCATATACAGTGGGTACAGAAAGTATTCAGACCCCCTTAAATTTTTCACTCTTTGTTATATTGCAGCCATTTGCTAAAATCATTTAAGTTCATTTTTTTCCTCATTAATGTACACACAGCACCCCATATTGACAGAAAAACACAGAATTGTTGACATTTTTGCAGATTTATTAAAAAAGAAAAACTGAAATATCACATGGTCCTAAGTATTCAGACCCTTTGCTCAGTATTTAGTAGAAGCACCCTTTTGATCTAATACAGCCATGAGTCTTTTTGGGAAAGATGCAACAAGTTTTTCACACCTGGATTTGGGGATCTTCTGCCATTCCTCCTTGCAGATCCGCTCCAGTTCTGTCAGGTTGGATGGTAAACGTTGGTGGACAGCCATTTTCAGGTCTCTCTAGAGATGCTCAATTGGGTTTAAGTCAGGGCTCTGGCTGGGCCATTCAAGAACAGTCACGGAGTTGTTGTGAAGCCACTCCTTCGTTATTTTAGCTTAGTCTTGTTGGAAGGTGAACCTTCGGCCCAGTCTGACGTCCTGAGCACTCTGGAGAGGTTTTCGTCCAGGATATCCCTGTACTTGGCCACATTCATCTTTCCCTCGATTGCAACCAGTCGTCCTGTCCCTGCAGCTGAAAAACACCCCCACAGCATGATGCTGCCACCACCATGCTTCACTGTTGGGACTGTATTGGACAGGTGATGAGCAGTGCCTGGTTTTCTCCACACATACCGCTTAGAATTAAGGCCAAAAGTTCTATCTTGGTCTCATCAGACCAGAGAATCTTATTTCTCACCATCTTGGAATCCTTCAGGTGTTTTTTTAGCAAACTCCATGCAGGCTTTCATGTGTCTTGCACTGAGGAGAGGCTTCTGTGGGCCACTCTGCCATAAGCCCTGACTGGTGGAGGGCTGCAGTGATGGTTGACTTTCTACAACTTTCTCCCATCTCTCGACTGCATCTCTGGAGCTCAGCCACAGTGATCTTTGGGTTCTTCTTTACCTCTCTCACCAAGGCTCTTCTCCCCCGATAGCTCAGTTTGGCCGGACGGCCAGCTCTAGGAATGGTTCTGGTCATCCCAAACATCTTCCATTTAAGGATTATGGAGGCCACTGTGCTCTTAGGAACCTTAAGTGCAGCAGAAATTTTTTGTAACCTTGGCCAGATCTGTGCCTTGCCACAATTCTGTCTCTGAGCTCTTCAGGCAGTTCCTTTGACCTCATGATTCTCATTTGCTCTGACATGCACTGTGAGCTGTAAGGTCTTATATAGACAGGTGTGTGGCTTTCCTAATCAAGTCCAATCAGTATAATCAAACACAGCTGGACTCAAATGAAGGTGTAGAACCATCTCAAGGATGATCAGAAGAAATGGACAGCACCTGAGTTAAATATATGAGTGTCACAGCAAGGGTCTGAATACTTAGAACCATGTGATATTTCAGTTTTTCCTTTTTTATAAATCTACAACAATTCTGTGTTTTTCTGTCAATATGGGGTGCTGTGTGTACATTAATGAGGAAAAAATGAACTTAAATGATTTTAGCAAATGGCTGCAATATAACACTGAGTGAAAAATTTAAGGGGGTCTGAATACTTTCTGTACCCACTGTACTTGCACTAGACTAGGCTAGGCTAATCAGTGATGTTATCTGATAATGTTAATGTTCTTTGCTAATTTTCTATAGCTGTATTTTAAATAACTAAGGAAATGTAAGCATTATAATTAGTAACTTACGATGTCTTTATTCAACTGTTTTCATGTTAAATACAAATTAAGTCATATTAAAAATATTAGCCTTTTTAGCCTTATGCTGGAGCTGGTTTCAGGCAATGAAAGTATGTAAATAATTGAATAAATTAGCACAATAATATCATGTATTGGCAATCTGGAAGGCTGACGATAGGACCCAACACTACTGTAGCATCAACTATACATTCATATATCCTTAACTATAACCAAGTCAGAGCTTGATGCTTTGGCAAGGGTCGTGACAGTACTGAAACACTGTCTAAACTGTTCACCAATCACAACGCAGTGGGAAAGTTAACTAATCACCTTTATCCAACCCAGAACTAATCAAGCCATTTGGGCTGATGAGAAAGCTGTTGTAATAATGTAAATTATATGAAAAATAATGCGTTTTTTGAACCACCAAGCTTGAGAACATGTTCTAGAACACCCCCAAAAACAAAATCAAGACTTTGTAAAAGAGCATAATGTGACCCCTTAAAAAAATTGGACTTGGAAAGGTTGTACTCGATTCCACCAAAGGGAATCTCTGTGGTATTGATTCTAAGGCTAGCTGAAGAACTAGAGTGTTTTCACAATGCGATCATCAATCAGCAATATCGGCGTCACTGACGTAAACAATGCCACTGAACTGAACAAAACTCACATATTTTGCTGATTATTGCTGCTGAAAATGATCAGTTATTGTCATGTTTTGGCTGGACTAATTGGTTGGACCAGGAAAAATATTTGAAGTACTAAAGGCTGCCAAAAGTTATAACAAATCAAGGAGAAGAGGTGCAAAAAACTGTCTGAAGAACGGAAGGTGTTTGTCGTTGGCCAAACTGAACCAGGATTGCCAAGGCAAAAATCTTGACGACATGTGTGTTTGTTCTTATCATTTCCAGTCAGTTAGGTAAAATATTAGGCTAATAACTTAATACGGCTCGTATATATCTTTACTGCGTATTAACTTTAATTTGTCAAAATAATGTGCCCCTTCCTGCTTACTAAGTCCTTCGCTATATGATGTAGCAGCTTCCATACATTTTTTCCATAGCATAAATTAGCAGAACAACGTATTTAGTAGTACACTAACCACCCAATCCATGCTGTTGTTTACATCCAAGTTTTGCTAATATATGGCCGCACATCCGGGTAACTGACCAGATTGTGACATAAGTGCATACCCTCTATGAAATGATTCAAAACATTGCAAAAAACAACAACATCAACAACAACAAAAACATTGTGACTAAAAGGTCTATAGGGCTACTTAATATTTGATGTACTTTAAAACACATGAAAAATTGCATGTAATCCAATCAGCAAAAGCGTTACACTCTAAAGCTATTGACTATTTTTGCATATTGAAAATGTTAAATATATAGCAATATCTTAAATAGACAAGGGCATAAAAATTAACTTGATTATGTTGTTTCCAATGCTTCTGTGTGAGGCTGTGGAGCCTATTTGAATTGACTTCAGTTTCCATGTTAACATCGCCCTCTCTGATAGGTGGATCACTCTTCAGGATTATGGGTAGTGTAGTTCTTAAACAGGAATTTGACTATTAAACACACACAAAAACATACCTCTCTGACATAATATGCTGGAAATCAGTGATTACAGTTTACAGTGCAAGAAGTGAGTTTTGAAATCATCATGTAGGCCTGTGTTTCATATTACCATAATTGATCTATTACATTATGCATAGTTACTACACAATTTTGGCTCTTTTTTTTCCCCAAAAGGCATGTTATGAAAAGTGGAAAACAGATTAATATGGGAAAGATCTGGAGTGAATTGTGTCACGTATGCCTTTAATAGCACAACGTGTTTCACATCGAAGACAGTACTGATAACAGACTCTTACATTTCACCACTTTACAATGAAAATGTCACATGTGAGAATAAGAGTGTCTGTCACATGCCAAACAGTTAATTGTTTTGCAAACTGAATTGGGTCTATTTATTGGAAAAATTACATATGTGATGATGGAGTATATACCTGACATTTTGCAAAATATGGGGTTTATGACTTTGGTTAAATGCATTTTTTATGTTGTGATATCACTGAATTATTGGATTTTACATCTTTTTTATCGAAAAGCAAGTAACTATTGTTTGGTTGTGATGTTAATATAATAATGTGTACTATATACATACATGCATATATATATATATATATATATATATATGTATATATATATACGTATATTTGCATTTTTCTCCCAAAAGTGTGTTGAACTGGACTTGAAACAATATTCCTCATTCAGTCTTTAACAATTAGGGGATGAAGTCACACCGTTGGATGTTATGTGCCAAACCATAAATAATTAGAGGCTGAAGTCACACAATGTGGTCCACGGACACAGTTTGGTAAGATGATATTAATATGTAATGCTGGTGGAATGTTAAGGATGCTGGATGTTGAGTTATCTGAACTCAGCGGGAAGGGTGGGATTCTTGACCACATGAAGAAGTTCCCCCAGGGAGTCTGAATAAGTAATCGCTGATTTCAGAATTGACATTTGTTTCAGATTAGGTCCGGTTTTCTGTTCCTCCCTTTGCATACACATTGTTGATACAGGGAGTAATGCTTGAGTAAACGTGTGCTCTTTTGCATGTCAAGACCTGTCGTGGCTTACAAGCAGGTATATTCACAGTGAGAGTTGAGCATGTGGTCAAATAAAGTAAATATAGTAAACAATGAAAACCAAACTCATCTGTGTTCCTCATGCAAACCAGAATCCTCATAGCTATAAAAGCAACTGTACTTGAGAAAAAATGTCTGAGTAAGCTTTTTTAACTTTTAATATACATTGCAAAAGTATTCATACCCCTTTCTAGGTGCTAGTCTTTTTTGGTATGATGTGACAAGCTTTGCATATCAGCATTCAGCAATTATCTGCCATTCTTCACCTCACCTCTGCACCTCTCAAGCTCTGTCAGCTTGGATGGGGGCAAACGGACATTTTCAGGTTTCTTCAGAAATGTTTGATTGGGTTCAAGACCTGGCTGTGGCTGGGCATTCACAGAGTTGTCTATAAGCCACTCTTGCTGTTGTGCTTAGGGTCATTGTCCTGTTAGAAGGCAAACCTTCTGCCCAGTCTGAGGTTCTGAATGCTCTGGACTGAGTTTTCATTAAGGCTATCTCTATTTTTGCTGCGTTGAGCTTTACTTCCACTCTGACGAGTCCCTCAGTCCCTGCCGCTGAAAAACAGACTCACAGCATGAGGCTGCTACCAGCACACTTTACTTTTGAGATGGTACTCTGCAGGTGATGAGCAGTGGCTCATTTCCACTATACATAATGCTTGGAATTGAGGTTCATCCGACCAGTGGATCTTATTTCTCAGAGTCTGAGGGTCCTAAAGGACCTTTGCTTTGTTGCAAATTCCAAGTGTGTTTTTATGTGTCTTCACTAAGGAGAGGATTGAGTTTGGCCACACCACCATAAAGACCAAATGGGTGGAGCGTTGCAGTGATATTTTTCCTTCTGTAAATTTCTCTGCATATATGATCATGGAGCTCAACTAGAGTGACCATTAGCTTTTTGGCCTCCAGTCTAACCAAGGCCTTTCTCCATCAATTGCTCAGTTTGGCCAGGAGGCCAGCAGTTGTTCCAAATTTCTTCCATTATGGATAATGGAGGCTATATGCTTCTGTGAACCTTCAGTGCAGCAGAATTCTTTCTGAACTCCTCCCCAGATCTGTGCTTTGACACAATCCTACCTCTGAGCTCTAAAGCCAGTTTAGTTTAGGGCTTGTTTTTTGCTCTGATATGCATTTACAGCGGTTAGATCTATTTTTGAGTAGTTTGTACCTTCCCAAATCATACTCATTCAAATGAATTTACCACAGGTTAATTCCACTTGAAGTGTTGTAGCATCTACAAACAATATGAATGCTCCTGAGCTAAATTACAATTGTCCCAGAATACTTATGCAATGGATTAATTTCAGTTTTTTAGTTCTAATGATTCTGCCAAGTTGTTACAAACCTGTTACAAACTTTTGTGCTTTGTCATTATATTGTATGGAGTGTACACTGACATGGAAAAAAATAATTTAAAGCAGTTTAACATAAGGATGCAACATAACAAAATGTGAAAAAAAAAGAAAAAAAAAAAGTAAATATGTATGTATATGTATATATTAGGGCTGTCAAACGATTAACTGCGATTAATCGCATCCAAAATAAAAGTTTATGTTTACATACTATTATGTCAAGGTTTCCCAAACTGGTGTATGTGACAGAACTGCAGGGGGTTTATTAATTTAAAGAAAAGCTAATAATTAATTAAACCATACATTTATTTTATTTTAATAAATTAAAATAATTTTAAAATAAATCAAAATAAAAAATAATAATAATAAATAATTAATATTTTATTTGTTTACCTGCATGTCATGTGACCAAAACTAATGTCAGAGAACCAATGAACATGCAAATGTAATACTTAATCATTAAAATGTTTTTAAAATCTCAGGGGTACTTCAAGTAAATATATTAGGTGAAAGAGGATCAGATGACAAAATAGTTTCTGTGAATACAAATAGTGATAATTCACATAAAAAGCAATGTGCTCATCAGTAGGTGAAACATTGTTGAAACGCTTGAAAAATTATATTTTGTTTTAAAAATATTTTTTGTAAAAGAGTGGTCAAATGCTGTTTCGCCACATGACTAATGACTGTGTATTTATTTTATTTTTTTTCTGCTGGAAAGAGAACCATTCCATGAAGGTTTGTGAGTGTGTGAGTGGCCTGTATGTGTAAAATTGGTAAAATTTGTATCCAGTATTGTTTAATAGTGCCACCTGCTGCATACTTCATATCATGAACATAATAAAATATTTGCATTCCAGCTACAGTACTGAAAGGTTGAATTTATGGAATGAAATAAATCATGAGGATGCACATTTTCCCAAAGGGTCTCAATGGTGTGGCTTTCTAACATTTAGGAATTATTTATTTGTTTTCCAGAATAGCATACGTGACTGAAAGCATGAAATGTATGACGACATGAATATATATATATATATATATATATATATATATATATATATATATATATATAATGTCATGTATAAAATGCCTTGTTAGTATTTTTAAGTGTATTTTAACACAATATATTTTGAATAAAATATAAATAAAAATAAACATATATACATTTATATTTAGATATTTTAAATAAACTGTAACATTTTTTTTTCTTTGCTGATTTATAAATAAATATGAATTTGCATATTCACAATTTGGACTAATAAGATTTCACGGTGGGCGGGGCAACCCAGCGCGACGCGACTGTAATAAAAACGAAGCGACCAACAAAATGTAGTTTGACGCAGCCGGTTAAATTGAGTTTGTCACTTTGAGTGGATGAACAGTGGGAACACCCGTCACACAAAAGATTAAATTCTCAGTCCGGAGTTCTGAACATATTAATAAAAACCTGTGTATGTGCAAAGGATAGTGTAACAGAGTCAAAAAGCACAAGACAGATGGTGCGATTTGTTGTGGGATGGTTTGGGGGCAGGGAGGGTATTTACTGGTGTATAATCCGCTCTGATGTCACTGTATGCCGAAGGAGGGGTCTGAGATCCGCCGCTCCGCTCGCTTAATCCCAGTGTGTTGATAAGAACAACCGACGAAGATGAAGGCAAGCCGAAGAGCTCTTCTTCATCGCTTGTTTTCATAACAGGTAAGCATAACGGATGATACTGTAAACAGCTGTTTTGGTCCGGTGTTGGCTGTATTTCGTGTTTCACTGGCGGTAGTAACAGATCGTACAGGAGCTGCACCTGCTGGATGAATTCACTGGGGAGGGATGTGTTTGCCATAGCGCAGGCCCGTTACGTTACGAAATAACAGGCTTTTAACTTTTATTACTAAGAGAAAGTTTTCAAATTACACGGGTAAATCATATTTTGGTGTTTTATTATCTGTTTATTTGAGGATATCACTAGTTTTTAATGTTAGAGGCACCGAACTGTCCAGATGGTTAGCGGTATCTACCTGTACGTGACTGCAGCAGTGAATAAATACATCGACAATCGCGACATTTTGTACGATACAATGACAACAATGCAGTTTCATGTTAAAGCTTTTGGTTTTCGCATATTTTAAGGCATTTTTCTGACATTAAGAGGCAAAATGTTTGTAATGCTAATGTAAAAATGCCACAATAATATCTGTTTTTGAACATATATTGTCAAATAATAGATTATGTTAAAACGGTTTACTGCTGTTGGAAAAAAAAAATAATAAAAAATAAATAACCTTACTGTAATTATCTATAGCTATATTAAACAAGACATACTTGTGTTTTAAAATATTCAAACAAAATACGTTACAGGTTTCAAGGTTACCTTGAAAGGTTTCCAAAAGCCCTGCCTGATGGATCACATTTGATTATATTTTATATTTAAATTAGTTTCTTTTTTCCTTTTTTCGTTACTGTATGCACATATTGTGTTTTTTTCACATTTAAATTTAGTTAATCCTTTTAGTATCTTTATTTTATGTTTATTTATTAGATATTTATTTTTTATTAGAGTTTTGATAAACCTCAATTCAGATGTGACCTATTTTAACACCTGTATTTTTGAGGTAGTTCAGTCTAATTTAAGGTAAGGATTTTTAGTTATTTTATATTGATATTATATAATGATATATACAGATATGAACTGTAAAATATACATTTATTTTATGCTAAGTATGATGCAAATACATTTACATATTATGTACTGAACAAAAATACCTTGCAGTTGTACTTTAGCATGCTAAACTGGTATATTTAAAGACTGCTAAATTGTGTGGAAATACTGAAGTGTTGAAGTCCAACTAAAGATATACTTAAGTACATTTGATAATGCTAAAGTAAAACTATTATTGCAAGCATACTTTAGGTACACTTTAAATGTTTTGCATTTAAAGATCAATATTATTCAAAATAACTCCAAATAAAGTTTAATTACAATTTTTATATCAGTAAGTTTTGAGCGATATGTCAGTAAATGTCAATAAACTTGAACTACACTTACACATCATACTTTAAAACTTGTGTATTATTGTAATATTATTAACAATAACATTATTTAATTGGTGTTATTTTCATTCCATACACCGTTATACTAAATAATTATAGAATGTGAAAAAAAAAACATTTACCACTGTCTGGCACCACTGGAAAGTTTAGTGACTTCTTATTTTATCTTTTTTAATTCATTAACTGATTTTTTTTTGCATTAGTGTATATTGATGTTCCACTTTTTGCCATCT
Organism: Cirrhinus molitorella; assembly: GCA_033026305.1. Classification (NCBI taxonomy): domain Eukaryota; kingdom Metazoa; phylum Chordata; class Actinopteri; order Cypriniformes; family Cyprinidae; genus Cirrhinus; species Cirrhinus molitorella. The sequence goes on along the minus strand of CM065139.1, from coordinate 30,255,882 downwards.
GAAAGTGAGTGAAACCACCTGCCACCAAAACTGCAGAGCGGCTCATTATGCATGCATGCTCTCAGTTGTAAACAATACAAAGTAGCTGCACGGTGAAAATGAAGATCTCTGTTTAAATAGGAAGGTAAATCCCCTGGCTTTGGGTTTTTATGGGAGGTTTGACAGATGAATCTGCTGAACTCCAGGACTGGTGGAGTATACAGCATGACGGCTGCCCACGGTGAGGCCATCTGTGACAGCGCCACTGCCATAAACCACGTCTCTGCGCAGAAACACAAATGCAATGTGTTACTCTGTCATTATACAGACAAATATAAGAGTCACATAGCTTGTTTAGACATCAAGTGCATTTATAGTTTACACTGATGTCTGTTTTTTGGACATTTTACAGTTTATCTGCTTCCCATATATGACCCTGGACCACAAACCAGCCATACGGGTAACTTTTCTGAAATAAATATTTAAGCGTTCCATGATGTATGGTTTGTTAGGATAGGACAATATTTGGCCGAGATGCAACTATTTGAAAATCTGGAATCTAAGGGTGTAAAAAAATCTAAATATTGAGAAAAACACCTTTGAAGTTGTCGAAATGAAGTTCTTAGCAATGCATATTGCTCAATAAAAATTAAGTTTGAATATGTTTATGGTAGGAAATTCACAAAATATCTTCATGGAACGTGATCTTTACTTCATATCCTAATGATTTTTGGCATAATAGAAAAATCGTTAATTTTGACCCATACAATGTGTTTTTGGCTATTGCTACAAATATACCCGTGTGACTTACAACTGGTTTTGTGGTCCAGGGTCACATATAACATGTTTACCCACATGTATTGTTGGATATACTATCTTTATGATTTCTGGCTGTCATTCAGGCTGTTCAGCAGCATCTAGACAATGAGCAGTGAGTGGGCGGAGCCATGAGCCATAGGGAGGAGCCAGAGGAGGTGGGTCCCAGAGGTCCTCCCCCTCATCGAAGTAAGCAACCCAATGGGACTCCTCTAGAGGGAGGTCGACCCAGGTGGAGGCCATGCCAGCTTCACAATCCGGATGCAGAAGGCCAAGGCCACCACCATCATCACCATCAACACTATCATCACCAAGCCAACCAGCACACGTCTGGATCTAGCCGAGCTCCACCGCGTCACCGTAGGCGGCATGTTCCCGGTCAAGCACAACGCAGGCGGGCTGAGAGCGGAGATACAGAAGCTAAAGCTGGCCAGCAGCCCAAACCGGGGGCGTCAAGACACCATCGAAGTGGAGAGAAACTCCATCAGCACAGATTTAGACAACAGCACAAAGAAGAAGATGACGAACAACAGGCGGTTAAAACTCCTCCAAAAGAACACGCTTCAGAGCCATTATCTCCAGAAGATTCCTCTCAAGAACTGCTGACTCCTTCTCCTCAGGATGAACCAATCGCTGACAGACAGGATGGAAACAGTCCAGATTTGTCCCATTCATCTGATACACAAGTTGACTGTTATCCAGAACCTTCAATGGAACAGTTGGAGGAGAAGGTTCAGTGTGAAGAATCCAATTTGGAGTTGGCGAACAGGAACCAAGAGGAGGACTGTTTCAGAGAAGCTCCTGAGCAGGACTATGTTCCTCCTAAGACTGCTTCTAAAAGTCGGCCTGAAAGTAAACGAACTAGTCCGCTAAGAGTAGACGTTCCACCATTTGCAACATCTCCTCACCACATGAGTAAACCTTTTTTCCAGTCTCCACGAACCTTCCCTGAGACTCTTCGAAGCTACAACTCTGATCCAAAGTCATACCCTGCTCATTTTAGCACCGGTTACGCTCATACAAACAAAAAAATAGAGTTGGAAAGTCCCATGTCCCATGCTGAAGACCATCAAGAAGATCTCTCAGACTCTAGTCCTGAAGGCTGCACTGATTCTTACCCACAACGAAGCCCAGATTCTCACTCTGAAGAGACTCCAACAGAATATCAAACAGAATCATACCTAACAGCTTCTCATCCAGCTCTTGAGGGACATCCAGTGTATGAGAGGAACCAGAGCGTGTCCACAGATGAGTGTGACCCACAGGAAGACATCGGTCAGCTTAGTTCAGTGGGCTCCAGGCTCCACCACTATGATGAGCAGTCAGGAGATGAAGCCGAAACCTCAGGGAGAGTCAGAGCCCAGGTCAGGAAGACGTCAAGCTCGACTAGCCTTTCTCAAGAAGTTAATCTTCAAGAGGAGACTTCAGAAACTACTCAGCTTTCACCTGATTTGCAGGTAGAGGTAGTGGAGAGACCTGACAAGGTATCCACTCCAGCCCAGGATCAAATGACAGAGTCTTGCAGAGCTACAGGAGACGCTGTCTCTTTGGCCATCAAGGATATTAAGGAAGCTATCGAGGAGGTGAAAACTAAGACGGTGCGTTCGCCCTACACACCTGACAAGATCACAGAGCCCGTATGGGTGATGAGACAGGATGTGAGCCCTGTTGAGGAGAACAATCCTCAGCTACAGCCTCAAATTCACTCATATCCACAGTCACCATGTCAGCTGCCGCAGTCTTCTCCACAATATGTGGTGAGTGAGTTGTCTAGCGTAATCACTATAATTTCCTATGATGAAGTATCTGAAACTTTATTTAAAGGGAACCCTGGGTATTATGATGTATGGCTTAATATAAATACAGAGTTCTGGCATGAAACTCTAGAATGCAGTCCGATGGGTCTAAGTCAATCAAACAAAAAAAAAAAGCCACATCGTTTTATACATATTTTGGACTATGAGGCACCATTATGATGTGAAATTGTTGCACTCGGCTACAGGGGCTAAATGTTGCTATTTTTACCGCAACACAATTCAGATTGCACAACCCTGAAAATAAAATAATAAAAGAGCTTACAGGTGGCAATGTATGTAAGTGGCTTAAACCAAATGTGCCATTGGTTTTCCCCTGAAGGAGTCTAAACACCCCGCATATCGAGTGAAATCCATGCTGAGAAACTACTTCAGTGACTGCAGCGTCATGACAAGCATTGCATGTTTATATCCTGCCAGGCAGGTATCTAGCATTTCTTGTCTATTTGTAAGTTCTTTCAGTAGCAGTGGTCGACTAAAAGCCTCAAAGGCATCAGGGCTAAAGTGAAGAGAACAAAGACGCGAGTCTTTAGGAAGTTTTATTAGTCCACAGGCATCTTCTAATTTTTTGCTCCTCTTCTTATTGCTAGAACAGCAGTGAAAACTGTTATCATTTTTTTTGTAGCCCTTTGACTGAAAATTACAACTAAAAGCCGCACAATATGCCGTTGTTTCAGCATTTTATTTTCTGAGTTGTGTTGCAATAAAAATAGTAACAGTTAGCGGCAGTAGCTCACTGATTGCAGCCATTTTACGTTGTTGAAATAATGGCGCCCCCATAGTCTAAAATATGTATAAAACAATGTCGATTTTTACAATTTTTTAAGTCTTTAATGGTTTTTCTGTTAAATATTTCAGTAAGAGACATCCTTTACGTTATATTAAGCCATACAAGTCTTAATACACAGGGTTCCCTATAAATAGGCCACAATTAGACCTATTTTCAGAATGTCACCAACATTTTGGTAGTTTTTATTGTACAAGCACAGGCATAAAGTAAATTTCTGTCAAGACAACTCTTTGAGAGTTTAGCATGGTAATATGTGCGACAATGTTAATGTGTTTGATCACAGTGGAATAGAACTGCTTCACTGCTGTGGCTGCAGCATAGCAATTTCAGAGACTTGCTACTGCTAATACATCCACACACATGCTGCTGTGAGGTTATAGAAATACTGCTGCTGTACATAACATATATGAAATAACCCATGAATAACCCAACTCCATGTGAAACATACATAAAATCACCCCATAGCAGATCTATACAGGTGGAGCTGGGGAAGTGGAGGGTTTTGAAATGCGCTGCAGCTGCTACAGCAAGCACTAGCTGAGTATTTGAATGTTGAGTAGCAAGCTCATTGGCTGCTGATATGAATAGATGATTGGATTTGTTTTCGTGGCAAATATTATAAAAAAAAAATATATTTGATTATTTGAACTTTCTATGTTTCCAGGCCTTGAAAGGTCATGAAGTAATTAAACATTTTTCAGCTGCTAGAAAATAGCTTTTAATGAGTGGGGTTGCTACATTTTTTTTTAAATAATAACCTTATACAGTAAACGCAAATGACAGGAAATGTCATGAACTGAAATCTAAATGTATTTGTATAGAGGTAAAGATGGCTTACAATGTTACAAGATTATATTAAGATAATAAATTATTTGGCCAGTATTATAAAAGCTTGGTTTCCTTAAATTTACCATCAGCATATGTACCACAATATTATTACAATTACAATTTATAGTAAAGGTGTAAGAAATAGTGTACTGTAAAGTGTCTACTTACCAAGTGATTCAAATAATGTATTTACACCGAAACTTTTACTTTTGTGTGGTGTGTGGTGATAATGCAACATTTGATGTTATTTAACAGCAGCAGTTACCTTCGTTTTACAGGGTCCAATTCAGGATGCTGAACTTCCTTTGGGAGCAGAATCTTCTGGAGGCCATCATCAGGACCAGGATCTAGACGTCGGTCCTAATGTGCCAAATGAAGAGGTAAACTAATATATTTGACTTGCAGTTGGCATATTTATGATTTAAGGTCCATGTGCATTGAGTCCGAAATTATGAGTCCGAATTATTTACTATAATTTATAATAATATTGTGGTTTTTGGTTTGCAGACAAGAAGAAATTTGGCCTCTTTTCCTACATATGTTGATGGTAAGTTTAAGGAAACCAGGCTTTTATGATACTGGCCAAATAACTGATTATCTTAATATAATCTTGTAACATTGTAAGCCTTTGTACCTCTATACAAATACATTTAGATTTCAGTTCAGTGTAAATATTAATAAATTATGTTTCCATTATTATTTCGCATTATATGTGAATGTTACATAAGTAGTTTTTATATTATATTTGAATATTTGCAAACATTTTTGTTTTTAGGACTATTACAATTTATTAGTATTCATGAGGAATGTACTCCTTGTTATTATGATTCATAAGGAATTTATTATCTTGCATAATCTTGTAAGATTGTAATTCAACTTTACAACTCAACAAAAATAAAAATATATTTAAATGTATTTAAAGTTGTAACTATACAAAGTTTGTCAAAAATATTTCCAGGTTATATTTAACCCCAAAATGAAATAAAAACTAGTACATATTATTTTCAATACTGTTTTAAATATTATTTACATACAATAAATACAACATAAAACTGATAAATATTTAAGTACTGTTTTTCATATAATATTGTATTTTATCTTAATATGTGCATATTCAAGGAAAAAAGTGTCGTGAAAATGTATCATATATTACACATTTTCTCTTGATTTCTCATTACTCGCCTAATTTCTCATTAGAAATTGTGAAAAAAGTCACAATTTCTGACTTTATATTTCACAGTTGTGAGTTTATATCAGGAGATTCTGAATTTATTTCTCAGACTTGTGAGTTTATATCACAATTCTGACTTTATAATTTACAATTTTGAGTTTATATCAGGAAATTCTGACTTTATTTCTCAGAATTGTGAGTTTATATCAGGCAATTCTGACTTTATATTTCACAATTGTGAGTTTATATCAGGCAATTCTGACTTTATATTTCACAATTGTGAGTTTATATCAGGCAGTTCTGACTTTATTTCTCAGAATTGTGAGTTTATATCAGGCAATTCTGACTTTATATTTCACAATTGTGAGTTTATATCAGGCAATTCTGACTTTATATTTCACAATTGTGAGTTTATATCAGGCAATTCTGACTTTATATTTCACAATTGTGAGTTTATATCAGGCAATTCTGACTTTATATTTCACAATTGTGAGTTTATATCAGGCAATTCTGACTTTATATTTCACAATTGTGAGTTTATATCAGGCAATTCTGACTTTATATTTCACAATTGTGAGTTTATATCAGGCAATTCTGACTTTATATTTCACAATTGTGAGTTTATATCAGGCAATTCTGACTTTATATTTCACAATTGTGAGTTTATATCAGGCAATTCTGACTTTATATTTCACAATTGTGAGTTTATATCAGGCAGTTCTGACTTTATTTCTCGGAATTGTGAGTTTATATCACAATTCCAACTTTATTTCTCAGAACTGTGAGTTTATATCACAATTCTGACTTTATAATTAACCATTTCGAGTTTATATCAGGAAATTCTGACTTTATTTCTCAGACTTGTGAGTTTATATCAGGCAATTCTGACTTTATATTTTACAATTGTGAGTTTATATCAGGCAGTTCTGACTTTATTTCTCAGAACTGTGAGTTTATATCACAATTCTGACTTTATAATTAACCATTTCGAGTTTATATCAGGAAATTCTGACTTTATTTCTCGGACTTGTGAGTTAATATCAGACAATTCTGACTTTATTTCTCAGAATTGTGAGTTTATATCAGACAATTCTGACTTTATTTCTCAGACTTGTGAGTTCATATCAGACAATTCTGACTTTATTTCTCGGAATTGTGAGTTTGTATCACAATTCTGACTTTATAATTTACAATTTTGAGTTTATATCACAATTCTGACTTTATAATTAGCCATTTCGAGTTTATATCAGGCAATTCTGACTTTATTTCTCAGACTTGTGAGTTTATATCACAATTCTGACTTTATTTCTCAGACTTGTGAGTTTATATCAGGAAATTCTGACTTTATTTCTCAGACTTGTGAGTTTATATCAGGAAATTCTGACTTTATTTCTCAGAATTGTGAGTTTATATCAGGCAATTCTGACTTTATATTTTACAATTGTGAGTTTATATCAGGCAGTTCTGACTTTATTTCTCAGAACTGTGAGTTTATATCACAATTCTGACTTTATAATTAACCATTTCGAGTTTATATCAGGAAATTCTGACTTTATTTCTCGGACTTGTGAGTTAATATCAGACAATTCTGACTTTATTTCTCAGAATTGTGAGTTTATATCAGACAATTCTGACTTTATTTCTCAGACTTGTGAGTTTATATCAGACAATTCTGACTTTATTTCTCAGACTTGTGAGTTCATATCAGACAATTCTGACTTTATTTCTCGGAATTGTGAGTTTGTATCACAATTCTGACTTTATAATTTACAATTTTGAGTTTATATCACAATTCTGACTTTATAATTAGCCATTTCGAGTTTATATCAGGCAATTCTGACTTTATTTCTCAGACTTGTGAGTTTATATCACAATTCTGACTTTATTTCTCAGACTTGTGAGTTTATATCACAATTCTGACTTTATAATTTGCAATTTTGAGTTTATATCACAATTCTGACTTTATAATTAACCATTTCGAGTTTATATCAGGAAATTCTGACTTTGTTTCTCAGACTTGTGAGTTTATATCACAATTCTGACTTTATAATTTGCAATTTTGAGTTTATATCAGGCAATTCTGACTTTATTTTTTAGAATTTTGAGTTTATATCACAATTCCGACTTTATAATTAGCCATTTCGAGTTTATATCAGACAATTCTGACTTTATTTTTTAGAATTTTGAGTTTATATCACAATTTCCGACTTTATAATTAGCCATTTCGAGTTTATATCAGGCAATTCTGACTTTATTTCTCAGAATTGTGAGTTTATATCACAATTCTGACTTTATAATTTGCAATTTTGAGTTTATATCAGACAATTCTGACTTTATTTTTCAGAACTGTGAGTTTATATCAGGCAGTTCTGACTTTATTTCTCAGAATTGTGAGTTTATATCACAATTCTGACTTTATAATTAACCATTTCGAGTTTATATCAGGAAATTCTGACTTTATTTCTCAGAATTGTGAGTTTATATCAGGCAATTCTGACTTTATATTTCACAATTGTGAGTTTATATCAGGCAGTTCTGACTTTATTTCTCGGAATTGTGAGTTTATATCACAATTCTGACTTTATAATTTACAATTTTGAGTTTATATCACAATTCTGACTTTATAATTAACCATTTCAAGTTTATATCAGGAAATTCTGACTTTATTTCTCAGACTTGTGAGTTAATATCAGACAATTCTGACTTTATTTCTCAGAATTGTGAGTTTATATCAGACAATTCTGACTTTATTTCTCAGACTTGTGAGTTCATATCAGACAATTCTGAATTTATTTCTCAGAATTGTGAGTTTATATCACAATTCTGACTTTATAATTTGCAATTTTGAGTTTATATCTGACAATTCTGACTTTATTTTTCAGAACTGTGAGTTTATATCACAATTCTGACTATAATTAACCATTTCGAGTTTATATCAGGAAATTCTGACTTTATTTCTCAGAATTGTGAGTTTATATCACAATTCTGACTTTATAATTAACCATTTCGAGTTTATATCAGGAAATTCTGACTTTATTTCTCAGACTTGTGAGTTTATATCAGGCAATTTTGACTTTATTTCTCAGAATTGTGAGTTTATATTTATTTCCTTTTTTTATTTTTTATTCTGTGGTGGAAAGGGGCTTCCATAGCTTTTTTTTGAGATTTGGTTTGCTGTGAGAATGAGAATTACGAAACACAATGAGAAACACAAAAACGTCTTGGTTACGTATGGTAACCCTCGTTCCCTGATGGAGGGAACGGAGACGTTGTGTCGAAGTGACGACTAGGGGTCGCTCTTGAGAGCCCGAATACCTCTGACAGCTTTGAGAAAAGGCCAATGAGAATTGGTATGCAGTATTTGCATAGCCCGCTCCGCCCCGGAGATCCGGGCATAAGAGGGGGGGGCTAGGCAACACTCATTGTTCTGATCTGAGGAGCCGAAGCACCCGGCTACACTCAGAGGCGGTCCGAGGTTGTGGCAAGGGGGACACAACGTCTCCGTTCCCTCCATCAGGGAACGAGGGTTACCATACGTAACCAAGACGTTCCCCGTCTGTCGTTCACGTTCGACGTTGTGTCGAAGTGACGACTAGGGGTCCCAGTTGAAAACGCCACAACCAGCGGACCGCGTCACGAGTGCATGGAGTGCAAATATTAACAGGTCTTGCGTGTTAGATAAATGTCACTCACCTCTACGTGACCTTCCAATGCCCAAGAGCTTCAGCCAGCCTTTCCTCACCTTTGGTTGAACATCTTGGAGAACATTGGGCCAGTGTCCGTCCTCCCCGGGGGGGGATGGGCACTACGGAGACCACACCCTGCCCGGAGGGAGGTATTTGTGTGGAGAATACACTTGAGGGCTCGCACTAGGGGAGCACAACAAGGGGACGATCCTGAGGCAGGCTCCGCATGAGGAGAGACTGCTGAGCTCAGGGTCGGAGACAAGTTTTGTCTTAAGGGAAACACCGCATCTCTGGGAGTATAGGTGGAGATACACACATGGGGCCGCATTAGGAGCCACTACATGTGGGGCACCAACCTAATATGAGAGTTCACAAGAGGCAACCTAACCTCATATTAGATTCTGATAGCTAGTTCCTCCGCTGAACATAGCTACGTTGCGGGTGCAACATGATGGAAATTGTCGTTCAGGGTTCACGCCAGGAAACTTACTGAACTGGGGAAGCGTCATCACCCGTGGGGAACGACGCTTCAGCAAGCTTCTACACCGTGTCAGCTTCAGGAGTTACTGGGCTTGCGTTCAGGACTCCCGAAGAGACTGGTTCTACACGCAGATTGTAGAACCTGGCAAACGTGTTAGGTGTAGCCCAACCTGCAGCTCTGCAAATGTCTGTTAAAGAGATCCCGTTCGCCAGCGCAACCGACGCTGCGACGCCCCTGGTGGAGTGGGCGTGCACCCCCAGCGGGCAGGGCACCCCTGTGGCCTGGTAGGCCAAACGAATCGCATCCACAATCCAGTGGGAAATTCTTTGTTTGGAGACAGCTTTCCCCTTCTGCTGTCCTCCAAAACAGACAAAGAGCTGACTCGACCGTCTGAAGCTTTCAGTACGTTCCAAGTAAATGCTCAGGGCACGGACTGGGCATAACAAGGAGAGGTTGGGGTCGCCTTCCTGAGAAGGGATAGCTTGCAGAGTGACCACCTGGTCCCTGAAGGGAGTGGTGGGCACTTTGGGCACATAACCGGGCCGGGGTCTCAGGATAACGTGAGAGTTAGCCGGCCCGAATTCGAGGCACGAGTCACTGACGGAGAGGGCTTGGAGGTCTCCCACTCTTTTGATCGATGTGAGCGCAGTCAGGAGAGCCGTCTTTTGGGAGAGAGCACTGAGTTCGACTGACTGGAGCGGCTCAAAGGGATCTGACTGTAGGCCCCGGAGGACCACAGACAGATCCCAAGAGGGGACAAGGCGCGGTCTGACGGGGTTCAGCCTGCGTGCACCTTTAAGGAATCGTATAACCAAATTGTGCTTCCCAACCGATCTACCTTCCACCAGGTCGTGGTTAGCGGCAATAGCGGCTACCTGGACCTTAAGTGTTGAAGCAGAAAGGTGTCTATCCAGTCCTCCTTGGAGGAAGGAAAGCACCGTTCGGATGCCACATCTCCGTGGGTTCTCCCCCCGGGAGGAACACCAGTTTGTGAATTTGCGCCATCTGAGGTCGTACAGCCGCCTCGTGGAAGGAGCTCTCGACTGCAACAGAGTGTTTACCACTGCCAGTGGGAGATCTCTGAAATCCTCCTGGTCGCGTCCAGGGACCATACGTGGAGGTTCCAGAGATCTGGGCGCGGGTGCCATATCGTGCCCTTCCCCTGTGAAAGGAGGTCCTTCCTCAGGGGAATGCGCCAGGGAGGAACGGGGGAGAGGAGCACCAGCTCTGAGAACCAAACCCTGTTGGGCCAGTAGGGGGCCACCAGCAGGATCTGTTCTCTGTCCTCCCTGACTTTGCACAGGGTCTGTGCAATTAGGCTCACTGGTGGAAACGCATACTTGAGGAGGCCCTGAGGCCAGCTGTGTGCCAGTGCATCTGTGCCGAGGGGCGCCTCGGACAGACCGTACCACAACTGGCAGTGAGTGTTCTCTATCGAGGCAAACAGGTCGACCTGGGCCTGACCGAAAAGACTCCAGATCAGCTGAACCGTCTGAGGGTGAAGTCTCCACTCGCCCCGAAGCGAAGTCTGTCGGGAGAGCGCGTCCGCTACCCAATTGAGTTCGCCCGGTATGTGGGTGGCTCGTAGAGACTTGACATTGTTTCGACACCAAAGGAGGAGATGGCGGGCTAGCTGTGACATGCGAAAGGAGCGTACACCGCCCTGGTGATTGATGTAGGCTACAGTCGCAGTGCTGTCTGTGCGGACCAGCACGTGTTTGCCCTGAACCAAAGGTCGGAACCTCTTCAGGGCCAAAAACACTGTCAGCAGCTCGAGGCAATTGATATGCCAATGCAGCCGAGGGCCCGACCAGAGCCCTGCAGCTGCTTGCCCATTGCATACGGCGCCCCAGCCTGTGTTGGATGCATCTGTCGTAACCAAAATGCGCCTGGACACTTGTCCTAAGGGCACCCCGGCCCGTAGGAACGAAATGTCTTTCCAAGGACCGAGGGTTTTTAGACATACGGGTGTGACGTGCACCCGGTATGAACCCTGGCGCCATGGCCATCTCGGGACTCGGGAACGCAGCCAGTGTTGTAACGGTCTCATGTGCATCAGGCCCAGCGGCGTGACGGCGGCTGCGGATGCCATGTGACCCAGGAGCCTCTGAAATTGTTTGAGGGGGACCGTCGGGCTGCGTGAGAGCTTCTGGACGCAGCTCAGCACTGACTGTGCACGCTCCGGGGAGAGCCGTGCACTCATGGCAACCGAGTCTAGTTGTATACCGAGAAAAGAGATGCTCCGTACCGGGGCGAGCTTGCTCTTTTCCCAGTTGACCCGAAACCCCAGATGGGCCAGATGGTTGAGAACCACATCCCTGTGTTTGCATACCAACTCCTGAGAGTGTGCTATGACCAGCCAGTCGTCGAGGTAATTGAGAATGCGGATGCCCCTCTCCCGGAGAGGGGCAAGGGCTGCCTCTGCGACTTTCGTAAAGACGCGGGGAGACAGGGAGAGCCCAAATGGAAGGACTTTGTACTGAAATGCTCGACCTTCGAAGGCAAACCGCAGGAAGGGCCTGTGTCTTGGAAGAATCGAGACATGAAAGTACGCGTCTTTCAGGTCTATTGCCACAAACCAATCCTGGAATCTGATGCACGTGAGAATGCGTTTGAGCGTTAGCATTCTGAAGGGGAGCTTGTGAAGGGCCCGATTCAGAATCCTCAGATCCAGGATTGGTCTTAAACCGCCACCTTTCTTGGGTACAATGAAGTAGGGGCTGTAGAACCCTTTCTTCATGTCGGCCGAGGGGACCGGCTCTATCGCGTCCTTCACCAGAAGGGTCGCGATCTCCGCCCGAAGAACCGCAGCATTCTCGTCCCGAACCGCGGTAGAGAAGATGCCGCTGAACTTGGGCGGGTTGCGTGCGAATTGGATAGCATAGCCGAGTCGGATGGTTCTGAGAAGCCAGCGAGCGAGGTTGGGTATCTCGAGCCAAGCTGTAAAACTCTCTGCCAACGGTCTCAGGGGGACCACCGACGTACCTCGGGTGGGTACGGTGTGACTGAGTTGTGGTGAAAGCCCTTTGTTCGGGGGCGTGCTGTCCCGGAGGACACAAGGTGCTTTGATCGCCATAACCGACATACAAGGATCCGTGAGAAGATCGCCTGAACTCAGGGGATCGACTGACGGATGCGCTTGTTTCTCTGTCAAAGTATGCAGAAGCGCAAGTTTTGCGGTTGAGCATGCTTTGATGTGTTTTGGTGGCTGGGTACCCCGGAGGGACCCAGCCATGGGAGGATCGACCATCGGAACCGACAGACAAGGATCCATCAGAAGATCGCCTGAGCTCAGGGGATCGACTGATGGATGCACTTGATTCGTCAAAGCATGCCGAAGCGCAGGCCCTGCGGTTGAGCATGCTTTGACATGTTTTAGTGGCTGGGTACCCCGGAGGGACGCAGTCACATAGATTTTTTTCGCCCAGAGAAGAAAATTGCTCTTTTATTGACCATGTGGTGGCCGTCTGCCGAGAGGCAGACAGCCGGGGTGGAGCCGAAACCCACACTCGTCCCCTCGCCGAGTGTGGATCCAGACAGGTCAGCAGATCTCTCTCCTCCGGGCTGCTCGTTTCAGGAACGCTTCGAAGCCTGACGAGGGTTCTTAGCGGCCTGAGACTGAGCTAACGGCGCCACCTTCTTGCGAGAGCTCGACCGCAAGGCTGGTTTAGGTGCAGGACCAGCCTGTGGCGGGCCCTGAGCCGGTCTGGAAGGCGGTCGTCCTCGGCGTGAAACAGGCGGAGGCTGCTGCCTCGGGGGTGCGGGCCCGGGGGGCGGCGCCCGACGAGGCAAGATGTGTTTGATAGCCTCCGTCTGTTTCTTCACTGCGGAGAACTGCTGTGCAAATTCCTCGACAGTGTCGCCAAAGAGACCAGCCTGAGAAATGGGGGCGTCAAGAAAGCGAACCTTCTCAGCGTCCTTCATTTCCGCCAGATTCAGCCAAAGGTGGCGCTCCTGGACCACCATAGTGGACATCGCCCTCCCCAGAGCCTGCGCCGTGACCTTCGTAGCTCGTAGAGCATAGTCAGTCGCCGAGCGCAGATCCTGCAAAAGCTCTGGTTTGGGAACACCCTCGTGCAACTCGCTAAGAACCTTGGCCTGATAGACCTGCAGGACGGCCATAGCGTGAAGGGCGGACGCAGCTTGTCCAGAAGCAGCATAAGCCTTCCCCACGAGAGCGGAAGAAGCCTTACATGCCCTGGACGGGAGTTTTGGGCGGTCCCGCCAGGTGGCGGCGGTCTGCGGGCAAAGATGCACCGCGATCGCACGCTCCACGGCGGGAACCTCCGTATACCCCTTCGCTGGACCTCCATCGAGGGTGGTGAGAGAGGAAGAACCGCTAAGACGCGTTCTGGCTGAAAAAGGAGCCTTCCACGACTTAGTCAGTTCCTCATGCACTTCCGGGAAGAAAGGAACTGGGGTAGAACGTGGCCGAGAACCACGGTCGTTACCCAGATACCAATCATCCAGCCGTGAGCGCTCAGGATGGGGCGGAGACTTCCACTCAATCCCGATTGCTTTGGCCGCCCGTTCGAGCATGGCCGCCATTTCCGCGTCTGCTACTGACTGAGAACCCGCCCCCGCAGCGGGTGCCTCAGATAGCGCGTCTGCTTCAGATGGCTGCCCACTCTCCGATGCTGCAGACACTTCTTCCTCCCCCGCAGGAGCCCCGAATAACCAATCCAACCCGTACTGAGACGAGTTTTCAAAGTCATCCGAAAGCTCGACCGGCAGACACACAGAGCGCGAGGGACGCGGGGAATTACCCGGCGAAACGCTCGCGCTCTCTCGCTCTTCATCAACACGCGCCGCGGCAGCCTCGTACCCGGAAGTAGAAGGACGAGCCGCGGTAGCGGTTGATGCGAGCCGCGGTCTTTTAGTAAAGAACGCGACTCGCGAACGAAGTGTGCTGAGGGGCATGTCCTCGCAAGCAGGACATCCGCCCTCGCCGAACGCTGCTTCAGCATGGTCACGACCCAAACATTGAAGACAGAGCTCGTGCCGATCGTTTTGGGAGAGAAAGAAGCCGCAACCAGAAGGACACGGAAGGAAAGGCATAGTAAACACACAAACCCACCGTGTCTGCACTCTTTTAGAGAAATTTGCTCTTTAGATTTTATTAAGAGGAAATCTGCTCTTCAAGATTCGCCGTCGAAGCACCCAGGGGACTCTCACTGCTACTGCGTTCGAGAAGGAAGAGACCGCTGCCCGTGCCGTAGATCCAACGACGAGAGAGGTGAGTAACGCTGCTTCTCAATGAAGAGACGCTGCATTCGGCTCCGAAGAAACAGAACAATGAGTGTTGCCTAGCCCCCCCCTCTTATGCCCGGATCTCCGGGGCGGAGCGGGCTATGCAAATACTGCATACCAATTCTCATTGGCCTTTTCTCAAAGCTGTCAGAGGTATTCGGGCTCTCAAGAGCGACCCCTAGTCGTCACTTCGACACAACGTCGAACGTGAACGACAGACGGGGAACAAAACATTCAGAGAGATTCCACTGATTTGAATACTAAAAATAGCACAATAACTGTTTTAATGTTCTGTTGTGTTTATGGTCTGCCCGTTTCCACAGTTCCTGGCCCGTGTGACCCTGAGGACTTGATTGACGGCATCATATTTGCCGCAAACTACCTAGGTTCCACCCAGCTGCTGTCAGAGAGGACGCCCACAAAGAGCGCCCGCATGCAGCAGGCCCAGGAGGCCATGAGCCGCGTCCGGGTGAGGAACACACCCGTACATCTAGATCAGGGATGCCCCGCTGAAGTTTCCTCTGGTGTACTAATTATTTGATGTCCCTGTCTGTTCTCGTTTTAGTGCGTGCTCAAACATGTACACACCAATACCTCAGTCAGTCAGTAACATCATGATTCATCTGAGGTTATGTGAGGTTACAGATGAAAAACATGTCACAAATATCTCTGGATATCTAGCATCCATGTGCTAACAAACAAAAATGAGTGACAGTTAGTTGAATGTGAGAGTCAGTTTTTGTCTCTGGGGCTGCTGATGTCACTCTGATCACAGACAAAATTTTGATAGTGTTTCCCACAAACCTTCAGCCTATCACAATACCAACATCCCACCCTCCCCGTCCCCCCTTCAGCCAAATGATCCTGTTTTATATCATCTGGGCGTGTCTATCACTTCCAAACCAATCACGGTGCGTCTGAAACGCCCACCATGCCCTTTTATATTTGTAGGCTTTATTTGACCATTCTGTTTTTATTTGTCCCTTGTCGAGCAGACAGCCCAGACACAGGCCAAAATCAAAAATAAGGTACGCTGTTTGTTCTCGTATACTTGCGGATCTGCAGTGTTATGTATTTTTTGCTGTTCTTTTGTTTTGTATGCGTTGTTAGATGATTACAAGGAGCAAGGATTTGAAATCTAACAGCATCTTTGATGCTGAACACTTCTATGGGGGACTAGAGAGATGGTGTATATGTTGGTACACAAAGTGTTGTGCTATTTTAAGAGTAATAACTGTTTGTCTTTCTCTACAGTATCAGCAGGGCTCCGAGAGTGGGCCGCCGGCCAGCACAGAAGTGGACCTCTTTATATCGACGCAGAGGATCAAAGTGCTCAGCGCTTACACACAGGTGCACAACACTCTTTGAATCACTTTCATGCTTGTCTCGCTTTGAATTTGCTGTTTAAAAATGTATGAGAGACGAGCTTCACATGTCTTGTCACTATAGACACAGTCTGGCTATTCTGGCCAAGAAATGCCCACTTAGTCTGACCGACATGTGAAGCAACTGCTGTTTTTTTTTTATTTCTATTTAAAATAAAATATATTTTAATATTTGTATTAGAAAATGAAGTCAAAAATGTTGGGGTGATACAAATGTCCTGATATCAGAAAATTAAATTGAAATTCTAGTCATTATTAATGCTATTTAAAATGTGATGTATTTTTATGACAAGCACATTTTCCTTCTATTCTGATTACCATTATGCAAAAATTAATAATTAACAAAAATTGTGTAATATTTTTACTATTTAAAATAACTGTTTTCTATTTGAATGTATTTTAAAATGTAATTTATTCTTGTGATTTCATGGCTGAATGTTTAGCCTCATTATTCCAGTCACATGATCCTTCAGAAACATTTATTATTATAAAAAGTAAAATTTATAAGAGTAAAAAATAAGAGTAAAATTTTTTAGGTTTCTTTGATGAAAACAGCATTTATCTGAAATAGAAATCTTTTGTAACATTAACGTCTTTATTACTTTTGATCAATTTAAAGCATCCATGATAAATGAAAATATTAATTTCTATAATTTCTTTCAAAAAAAAAAAAAAAAAAACTGACTCCAATCTTTTGAATGGTATAGTGTATAAATGTTACAAAAGCTTTTTATTTCACATAAATGCGGATCTCCGGATCTTTCTATTCATTAGAGAAACCTAAAAAAAATCTACTCTAAAGTTGTTTTTAACATAATAATAATAATAACAATAATAATAAATGTTTTTTGTGCAGCAAATCAGAATATTAGAATGATTTCTGAAGGATCGTGTGACTGGAGTAATGATGCTAAAAATTCAGCTTGAAATCAAAGGAATAAATTACGTTTTCAAATATATTCAAATAGAAAACAGTTATTTTAAATACTAAAAGGATTTCAGAATTGTGCTGTTTTTGCTGTACTTTGGATCAAATAAATGCAGGCTTGGTGAGCAGAAGAGACTTCTTTAAAAACAGTAAATGTTGAAAAACTTGATTGGTAGTATATAGGATTCTCATGTCTGGTGTACAGTTGTTATACAGTGTATACAAATTATAATGTATATTATAATTATATGTTATTTGCAAAACTATTGTCACATTTAAATTTTTATTTGAAAACAATTTGTTAAAATGACTGACATGTTTAAAAAGCATATAATACCAAGATGAATACAGATAGCACATTTCTAGGAACTCTGCACGTTTTAAACTATATTTTTCATTTTTGACACTTGTTGACCCAAATATGCAGTTTCAGAAATAATCCTCAATCATTTTGATCAAATGTTTGGCACTTTAAACAACTAAACTGACTGTCTCCATCTTAGCAGGAAACCATGATGGACCATCCGCTGAGGACCATCTCATACATCGCTGACATCGGGAACATGGTTGTGCTGATGGCTCGCAGGAAGATGATTCGCTCTCAGAGCGCACAGGAGAACTTAGACTCCGCAGAGACGCAGCACACAAACCCAGCACACGACGATCGACGCCAGTACAGGATGATCTGCCATGTGTTTGAGTCAGAAGATGTAAGTGTCAGAACTGTCACACCATGTACTTCATGCAAGAATGCAAATTCTTGATGCTTCCTGTATTTCTGTCGTTGTTTCTGCCAGGCTCAGCTGATTGCTCAGTCCATCGGTCAAGCCTTCAGCGTGGCATATCAGGAGTTTTTAAGAGCCAATGGCATTGATCCAGAGGACCTGAGCCAGAGAGAGTACAGCGACCTGCTCAACACTCAGGACATGTACAACGACGACCTCATTCACTTCTCCAAGTCTGAAAACTGCAGAGATGTAAGTTTACCAGTGAAAGTATTTCAGTAATTTTCCATTTTTTTCCAGTTTAGTTTTCCAATGACCAAATCTTTGTTCCTGAAAAGACTATTAAGCCAGTTTTAACACTAGAACCGCCGGGGGTCGGTGTATACCTAAAAGCGCCATGCGGGTAAATTTTACCCACGCAAATAAGTAGTGTTTTATATGACTAAAGAGCATTTTGTTTCACTGTATTATGCCACTGTCTTCATAAAGAAGTGTCTGGAGTCATAAAAAATCAATGTCTAGTCATCCACTATATTTTTTGTCCTGTTATTTTATGTTTAAGGCTTTTTATACAAGCTACAGTCAGTTTTCATTACAGTCCATATAAGCTAAACAACTCCGCACTTACGAAGATAATTAAAAGAAAGTAACTACATATTTGGGTGCTGTAATATTATTATTCATTGTCATTAATCAATATATTAAGACAAATCATTTTATTTAAATGACTAAAATAGCCTATAGACAGTAAATGTGTAATAATTCACCACACTGCATAGGATGATGCGATGACAAATTCAAGCGCACGTACAGCTTCACCTAATTAATTATTCATTTGTTTAGTTGTATCATTTATAATTTGAATAAGAGAACAACGCCAATAAACTACGGGTAATCAAAAAAAAAAAGGTTGTATTCGTTACATTGATTGGATTATTTTATTTATTTTTATTTTTTCAGCGAACGTGCAGACTAGAATAAATAGCAACACATGAACAATAAACAATAGAAATGGCAAAACAAAAATTCAATAATCAGTCCAGAGTTTGAACAATATAAGTGGGGCTAACGTTAGGCTAAAACATCTAAAAATGAGATCGCTGTCAGATGAGCCGTCAGATGCTGAGCCGACCCAGGACGCACCAGACTCTCCGAATCCATCATGGTATTTAGTGCTTCTAATACCTCTTCGGCATCCATAAATCTCCTTCATTTTATTCATTTTGTCTTTATTTTTGAAACTAGTAACCACTAATTCAGTGAGTAAAAGTCACTGCCTAGCAATGTACAATGTTACAACATAAGCGGCAGGATAATGACAGCGCGAAAATACATGTATTATATAGAGGGTAAATTTGACCCGCTGGCGCTTTTAGGTATAAATGCCGTTTTACGATCTGGTTTTATCTAAACAGTTTTTAACACCAGGGAAGTTTAAATGACACAATTTTAGTAAAAGTCAATGACTGGGAGACTTGAGTGTTTTAATGAAAATCTGTTATGTACATTTGAAAAACACGTACGGGTAAAATTTACCCCGTGGCGGTTCTAGTGTTAAACGTGTGTACAACCCTGCAAAGTAGCAGCAGTTATCTAAGCCAAAGCCTGCAAACTACATTGTTTCAACCCTGTTTAATGTTCATATACTTTGAAATTTGAAATTCATATATTTAAATTCACTGGGGGATTTCTGGTGATATTAGTCAGTTGGTGTGTTTTTTATTAAATCATACATATAAAAATGTTTGAAAATGTTGCACAGTGACCAACATTCAACTTAAAAGGGTTGACTGCAAATTCTAAAATGGCTATAACTCACAGTCAAATTTTGCCAAGAAAAAAAAAATTGTGTTCATATATCAGAGTTGAAATAAGAAATACAGCTTTGGAAAATGTGAAGCCCAGTTAAAGCATAATAAGAGAAAAACATACCCTGATTGAAATGTGGTAAAAATATGTGGTAAAACTATCAGTGTTTCAAATATGATAAGGTGTTTTTAAGGTGGAATGTGTATGGTACAACAGAAAGTAAGAGACAAAAACATTCTACTTTCCCATAATATGCAATGATGTTTTTAAATGTATTCTTTTATTTGAATTTAATTTTGACAAAAACAGAATGTAGGTAGAATTAGACTTTTTGCGGTGATGAAAATGATACAAATTGGCTGATTCCAAAGAAAAAGAACATTTTAAAATAGAAGGATTGCTTTATTTTAAAATGAATTTTGCCTATGACTAAGTTGATTATTTATGCTTTTAGCAAAAGCTAAGAGGACACTAACAATAAGAGGGTCATTGACATATAAGGATTTTCGACAGACAATTTCAAAATAATAATACCTAAAATAAAAAAAAATACCTATTGTAATCGATCAAACATTAAGAATGTTATGTACACATAAATTCATATTAAAATTTTAAATTAAGTGATTTTAATGTTTGTTTCATCTAGATAAACTGGTTGTAGCCTTAAAAAAAAGTCATGTGGTGCGACCATGATTTATATTAAAAGTTTTCAGTAATTAAAGTGTTTAGAACTGATAAAAATATTTTAAAAATACCATTCAGCAGTGATTCATATTTAAACCACCAAAATATTTTATTAAACATTTTATTGGTTGCACCACATGACGAGTGGTCGCTCCAAATGACACAAAAAATGACCTTATATCATTAAAAATTTATTTAAACAGACATGTGAAAAGTGCAGCACATGGCATTAACTGCAGGTGTTTCTTTACCCCCAGTTATTTCTGAACTTTGCCCAATCTTGGCTGCTCAACTGACCCTTGCCAGGTGTTTAACTAACAGACGGTTTGACCAATTACAGCGCTGAATCCATCATTTTTGTCCAACAAACCAACCAGACAGGAAAGTAGATTAACGCTGGTGGACTTGAACTTGAAAAATGGTGTGTATTGACATCTTTTTATGGTTCTAACAAGATACCTTCCTTCATGTTTATTTTGTGTTATAACTAATACAGATAAAGAAATGATCGGTTCATGTCCCACTTGAATTGAGGCGCTAAAGCGATCTGTCAGGACACAATAAAGAGCCACAAAACAGTATTAGTTTTTTTGAATCTCTTAAAAAAAAAAAAAGAAAGAAAAAAAAAAACTGAACTCTGAAACTTTGTTTCATACCAAAAATAACCTGCTCTGTCTTGTATGTCGGCTTGTTGTCAGTGTCATCTTTGCTCCATGATGTATTTTTCACTGCATGAGAACATGATGTGTGGCACAAAAGTGCCATGGTTTGTCTCATGTAGCAGCAGTAACTAAAGGGGACAGGGACAGCGAAGGGTCAATTTAGAGTAGCAGAAGGTTGCTGGCTCAGGTTCTGAGATGACAGCATTAACATCTTTCTTACAGCAGAAAATGTTTAAAAGGTAATTTTTTTCTGAATTTGAAAGAGTTACAAACCTGCTTGCCAATTTGGTATATGTTGCAATGTCCCATCTTTAAATGGATTTCAACATAAAAATTGCAAAATGGTAGTTTCTTGATGGTCACACCACATGATATTTCATAAAATTGCCATCATCAGACAAAGTTCTATGTGTATATTTTGATGAAATATAAATACAAATGCTTTGCTGTTTTATACAGGATTACGAAACACTTTGGAAATCATGTCAAATAGTGCAGAAAATTCATCTGAATAAATTTAGAGTAATTTCAAGGATGTTTCCAAAACAGAAGTTATGGCATAATATTTTGACACTTTGAATAACAGAAAAATGACCAACAACTAATGTTCTTTAAGTTAAAGTGAGCACATACATGGAAGAGGTACTTCTTATTAGGGTTGTGCCGATAGACGATAGTATCGTGTATCGACGATAGTCAGAGATATCGCCTGTTGCGGAGGCCTATGACGATAGCAAGACGATTATTATTATAATCCGTCAAAAATAGACTGTTCGCTTATATTTAGCTAAGCAGCGCGGAGAGCCGCTTCTAGGATGTTTCAGAAACTTGCCGCGGGGCGTCGGAGCCGTAACGTGCCGCAGGCGTGTACAGTGAAACTACGGGGTAAGAGATTTTATTCATCATATAGTGTAGATGGCTTTACGGACTATAACGCGAGTGTTTTTTAAAGTGCATAAACTCCCTATAGACTAGTGATGTTCTTTGACAAATGTTCTTTGCTCGTTTTCTGTAGCTGCTTTTTAAAATAACTAGGGAAATAAAAGCATTATATTATCCAGCACTGCACAGTCATTAGGATCACCGAAGTGGTAAAATGTGGTTTAGGCTGAAACAAACAAATACGATCAGAATCCGTCTAGTAAACAGAAACATTCACCTCAGTAACATCTGTATGTGCGTTAATTAGAAATATGATGAGATAAAATGGCACTAAACATACGCATGTAAATAACAAGGCTGAATCCAGCTTCTTTTTGACGCTATCCGTTCCACCTTAAAAACGCGACGCTTCCCGCGGTTCTTAGCTCCTTATGCACGCGCATCCCTTCTCCAAATTCTATATGAACTGGACTACAGCATGGACTAATGACAACAATCAGACGTGCAGCGGTAACATTGTCGCAATATGACGGGTAAAGAAAGATAAATTGATTTACATTCATGCAGGCACATTTAGCCTACCACTCACTGAAGATAGCGTATAGCAGAGAATGAAACCGAAAATAAACTGGAGCCACTCAGGCGGAACTACCGTCAGCGCTCTGTATACGCAACTTGCCCATTAACGAGACTACCCTTACAAAACGAATAAGGAATTTAGTACATGGATAATTAAATAAAGTAGCACCATAGTATGGTGTATCGGCGATCTCACAAGCTGACGATAGGACGATATGAAAATTGAGCATATCGCCCAACACTACTTCTTATATATGGCATCTTTTTTAAACCAATTTTTAACATAAAAAATGCAACTGGACAGAAAATGTAGGCGTCACGTCATTGACCCTTGAAACAATCTCAGCTTTCCAGTGTAATTTTTTGAAGAATTTAAAACAATAAATACTGTTTTTTGTCTCTTTAATGTGTCATGACACATCGCTGTAGTGCCTCAGTTAAAGCGGCACATAATCCATTCATTTCAGCCTTTTTACTACTTACAAATGAAGGTATCTTGTGTCAACTGTGGAAATGCTTCAGCACACACCATTTTTCAACGACAATAATCTACCGTCCTGTCTGGGTTATTTCTCAGACAAAATGGCAGATTGGCTTTTATGATTGGTCAGATTGCCTGTCAATCAAAGCATTCTGACCAATCATAATCTGAAGGGTCAACAGGGATACTAATCAGACATAAATTGTTTATAATAACTTTATCATGTTCTATACCTACTTCATCAGCCATAAGATCTTCATTAAATAAAATCACTGCTAGAGTACATTTAAAACATGAAACAGTATTGTGTGAGCACACTGCCTCAGTATTTCCGATATGTTTGTGTTTGTGTCAGGTGTACATAGAGAAGCAGAAAGGTGAGATTCTGGGTGTGGTGATTGTGGAGTCCGGCTGGGGCTCCATCCTTCCAACAGTCATCATTGCCAGCCTGATGCACAATGGACCCGCCGCCAAGTCTGGAAGACTCAATATCGGCGATCAGATCATGACCGTCAATGGCACCAGTCTGGTGGGATTGCCGCTCTCCACATGCCAGAGCATTATTAAAGTAGGACTTTTTTTTTTATTTTTTATCTTTTACATTTCTGATATTTTATTATATCTGCAAATACTGTAGCCTTTAGCTTAAGCTCAACACAAACATTGATTCCAAAGGTGTTTGATGTTGCTAAACTAATAATTCTGTATTCTAATAATCATAAAAAATACATATCACACACAAATGTTGTCTAAAGATTCTGCTATCTTGGTTAGATTTTTTTCATTTACAGTAGGTTGGTGTGGATTCTGGGATTGCCTTTTTTCACAAATGGTACCTGTTGTGTGTTCAGGGGCTCAAGGCTCAATCCAGGATCAAGATGAACATCGTCAGGTGTCCTCCTGTGACCATGGTGCTCATTCGCAGGCCAGACCTGCGGTATCAGCTGGGTTTCAGTGTGCAGAATGGCATTGTGGGTATTCGCATTAACACATCAGAAAAGTGTTGTCAGTTTCTGTGATGACAAAGTTTCTGATAGCGTTTGTGTTGTGTTCAGATCTGTAGTCTGATGAGAGGGGGGATCGCAGAGAGAGGGGGGGTCCGCGTCGGCCATCGGATCATCGAGATCAACGGTCAGAGCGTAGTGGCCACACCTCACGAGAAGATCGTTCATATCCTGTCAAACGCTGTGGGAGAGGTAAAGATTTACATATGTTGAGAACTGCTTGTTTGGAGAATCAGTTTATTCATGTGGTTGAATTAAATGATCTAGATGAAAAAAATGATAGTGACACTTTACAGTAAGGTGTCAGTTGTTAAAGGTAGGGTAAGTGCTTTCTGGTGGCCATTGTTGATATTTGAAATCACCAAAACAATCATGCCCCTACCCCAAAAGGGTCTCACCCCTATTTTGATAGCTCCGCCCTACACACCTATTGAGAAGAAACAAACTATCATCTGTGTCCAATCACAGGCCTTCCCGCTCTTTTAGCCATTGCCTCCTCAGAAAGAATTTGTGCCCCCTCAGATTTCTTAACGAACTTATTTATTTAAACCAGAGGTCTTCAACCCTGCTCCTGGGGGACCCACTTGCCTGGAAAGTTTATTTCCAACCGCCTTCAGCACACCTGCCTGCAATTTTCAAGCAGTCTTGAGGAGCTTGATTGCCCTCTTCAGGTGTGATTAGGGTTGTAGCTAAACTCTTCAGGATAGTGGGTCCCCAGGAACAGGGTTGAAGACCTCTGATTTAAACCATTGATAGATAATTAATTAGAGGAGTATGGACGCACCTGCAGTGCATATAAAGTTGTGTTCGGTTTGTGCTGATCAATCAGCTTCTGACTTCAGCCTATGCCATCAAAGTAGACTACCGCAAAAGCGATTCGCGAGCAGACACGGGTTACGGTCATTGATGATGACAGCTAATTCACGATTTACCAGACTCACTCACTGTATTTCATCCTGTGCTTTAATACGCCCCCCTTTTCATCCTCCTTGCTGAACATGTTCGAAAATTGAAAGTAAAAATCAGAAAAATATTGTGATTACATTACAAACATGCCCTTTACTGCTGATTGGCTACAAGTATTTTTGGTACTCGGCCCGACTCATACTGCACCTTTAACATTAGTTAATGTATTAACTAACATGAACTAACAGTGAGCTATACATTTATTACACTATTTATTAATCTTTGTTAATGTTAGTTAATACAAATACAGTCATTCATTGTTTATTGGTTAGAAATATTATTCATTCTTAGTTCATGTTATCTAATGTTAACTAATGAAATGTTATTTTAAAGTGTTACTGAAATTATGAATATCCATCAGTCAATTCAGTAGTCTAATTCAGAAGTCTGAAAGACATTTTACATAATTTATTTTTGTTTCAAAATTAAGGAAACATTTTTTTGTTTCTAAAAAATGTTTAAAATAAGAATAATTGGTCAAATGCTGCTTTTTATTACTGTTTTATTAGATTTTATTAGATATTATGCAAGTTTGTTACTGCCACCTAAATTAATGGATCATGGTTTTATTAAATTTGATTTTGGATAGTTTCAACTCTACATTCTGATTGGATGAGCCACAATGAAAGAATATCGCGTGCGCTTATCGCCAACGTTTTTCGGGACGTTTTTTCACCATGTCTTGGTGTTCATACCCATCGATTTTCACTGCAAATGAGTTAACGTGCAAATTCACTCCCTGACATCAGATGGCGCATAATATGAGACAGCAATACACAAGGTGGAATTCCTTTCCATAACAACTCCCTTTTGTCAAGATTTTTGTGGTTTGACGCGCCACGTTAAAAACTGACCGACCAATAAGATTGGCGCTTTTGTTCACGTGCCTGGAGCTGCTGAAGTTACAGTAAACACGACTTGGTGGTGCTCAAGCACAAAACAGTCTTGCCAAGCACACACTGATACCTAACGCTGAAGAAGTAAGTAGACAAAGAAGATGCATCGATCAAGGTTAGATGAATGTAGAGCTGCTGGTCTCGTTGGTGTCTGAATATACAGTGGGGCAAATAAGTATTTGATACACTGCCAATTTTTCAAGTTTTCCCACTTACAAAGAATGGAGAGATCTGTAATTTTCATTGTAGGTACACCTCAACTCTGAGAGACAGAATCTAAAAAAACATCCAGAAAATCACATTGTATGATTTTTAAATAAATATTTTCCATTTTATTGCATAAAATAAGTATTTGATCACCTACCAACCAGCAAGAATTATGGCTCTCACAAACCTGTTTGTCTTTAAGCCTTCCTATCCTCCACTCATTACCTGAGCGCCACCAAGTCGTGTTTACTGTAACTTTAGCAGCTCCAGGCATGTGAACAAAAGCGCCAATCTTATTGGTCGGCCAGTTTTTAACGCGGTGCGTCAAACCAAAAAATAATTTAAACATTTTTTTTTTAAATTACACTTATGCCTGCCGTTTTGCACGC
The DNA here is from genome assembly GCA_033026305.1 of Cirrhinus molitorella. Lineage (NCBI taxonomy): Eukaryota > Metazoa > Chordata > Actinopteri > Cypriniformes > Cyprinidae > Cirrhinus > Cirrhinus molitorella. Next base: position 30,229,470 of record CM065139.1, on the reverse strand, counting down.
TGGTGTGCACACTCACATTGGCGCCCTTTGTTTAGACACGAGGCGTTAAACGTCGGAGATATTCATGCACGATATTCGTCCTGGTGTGCACAAGCCTATACTCTTTACAAATGTGCATATTATATAGTTTCAGGATTATATAATTTCAGGATTCTTCCACAGACAAATTAAAAATATATTTTCACTTTATTGAGTCAATTGAGATACTGTTTTAGTTTTTATTACCATATTAACCTGAATATAAGCAGACCCTGGTTAAAAGATGACCCCCCTTTTTCAAGATGTACCTTTTGGAAAAATGCTGTTTTGAAAACCAAATCTTGAGTTATATTAAGAAAAAACAAATGTTTCTAAATTATTTTCATATTGCGTATATTTCCTTTTTTTGGTTTTTGTTTTGAAAGTATGGTAAATACTGGCAAAATGCACCAACAATCACATTAAAAAAGATACACTTTTTAATAACAGGTAAACCATCTAAATAACAATTAGGCTATCCATCTCATAGTAGCCTACCAACATTTTATTAACAGTAGAAGTAAAATCTTATTGTAGTCTGGGTACTGTCTAGCGTTTTAAAATCACTTACACAGGAAGTTTGGTTCCTTTAGGCTAACATGACAGTCAAGACTCGTGCTGCTGTAAGCTTTTCTTTTTCTTTAGTTTTCAGTCACGTTTTTCTAACAATACCGTCAAACATTACATTTGGTATTTCTTGGCACACTCGTTTTACACGGATTTGGCGCCACCTATAGTTGTGGCTGTATTATTGACATGTCAAAGTTTTTTCAGATGTATTTCCAAGAAAAAAAAAACTCATTATATTCGGGTCAGTACGAATGTTTTTTGCTTGAATGCACACTAATAAACCCAGCTGTTTACACCTTTGATGATAGCATGATGCTACGCTAATGGCTTATTACTTAATAATACTCTTAAAAATATGATGCACACATCCAGTGAAGGTGAATACTGTAATATGTTGTTTTTGTCAGATCCATATGAAGACTATGCCTGCAGCCATGTATCGCCTGCTCACGGCCCAGGAACAACCCGTCTACATCTGACACTCTGCAGGGCTACAACACCACATCACCTCCACACATGAGCTGATCCAGAGTTATTATTTATTGAAAGATTAATATAACTGTTTACAGATTTATTTAACTGGATGTATGTATTTATTTATTTATTATTCCATTAGTGCATAAACCAAACCATTCCAGCACCATGTGACCTGCCTTAATCTCTCTGGTCTGACGGATCTCTGAACGCCTGCTATCATTCCACTGGCATTAGTACCAAAGAGAAATGGAGATCGATCACATGCCCAACACACGACTGGACCTAAACTATCACAGAGGTCAATGGCACTGAGCACAGTAATACAGGAGCATTATAATCTAATTCTTATTGACACAGATCTGGTGTACTGAGCTGTACTGCTGTCATCAACTCAAAGTAAAGGAATCAATGAACTAAACATTTACGTTGGTTTGTTTTCATTAAAGGTGTACATTTTCTATAGTATATATGTATTGATGTTTTCTATTGCTATGTGGTTGATAGGTGGTTATGTTTTGACTCAAGGTCTCTAGATTAGAGTGATAATTTGACTTTTGTTTATTTTCTGCTTAATCTGTTCCTAAATAAATATAAGCATTTAGTGGGTCTCTAAACATTCAAGACTATTACACTGCTTTAATTTTGACAGAAAACAACAGCATTCAAGGGTAAAGTAACTTATGTAATGTAGTAAACTTTTGAAAATATTAAACTTACGCTGAAAAATACACTGCAGTTCAGAAGTTTGGGGCCAGTAATATTTTAAAAATAATTTAGAGAGAAGTCTCTTATGCTCACAAAAGCTGTATTTATTTAATTATAATTACAGTAAAACCAGTAATAATATGTGAAATATTATTACTATTTAGAACAACTGTTTCGTCTTTGAATATACACTATATTGCCAAAAGTATTGGGACACCCCCTTCTAATGAACAGGTTTGACTACTTTAGTAATTTCCATGACTAATAATCTTAATAATGATATTCTAGGGAACTGTGTCCTTCTAACTTTATAGCAAAAGTTTGGACAGGACCCGTTTTTATTCTAACATGACAATACCTCTGTGTATAAGGCAAGGTTCACAGATAAATGTTTGATTCAGTCAGTGTGAAAGAACTTGACTGGTCTGCATAAAGCCAAGTCCTAATCCCAGCTGAACACCTCTGGTGTGACTTTAAATTCAGACAAAAAAAAAAAAAGTGACAATTGAAGTGGAAAAAGTGAAAAAAAAAAGCAACAATTGTGAGAAATAAACTCGCAATCCTGAGAAAAAATGTGACAACTGAAGTGAAAAAGTGACAATTGCAAGATATAAAGTCGCAATTCTGAGAAAAAATGTGACCATCGTGAGATAGAAACTCGCAATTCTGAGAAAAAGTGACAATTACAAGTGAAAAAAAAGGGAAAAGTGAAAAAAATTGACAAATATCGTAATTCTGAGAAAAGTCACAAATGAAGTGGAAAAAGTTAAAAGTGAAAATTGTGAGATATAAACAATTCAGAGAAAAAAGGCACAATTGAAGTGAAAAACAGTGAAAAATGAAAAAAGCGACAAATGTGAGATACAAACTCGCAATTTTGAGAAAAAGTGACAACTGAAGTGGAAAAAGTGACAATTGTGAGAAACTCGCAATCCTGAGAAAAAATGACAACTGAAGTAAAAAAAAAAATGACCATCATGAGATAGAAACTTGGAATTCTGAGAAAAAGTGACAGTTAAAAGTGAAAAAAGTCTCAATTGCGAGATATGAACTCAATTCTTAGAAAAAGTTACAACTGAAGTGGAAAAAATTGACAAATATCGATATGTAAACTCACAATTCTGAGAAAAGTCACAAATGAAGTGGAAAAAGTTAAGTGACAATTATGAGATATAAACAATTCTGAGGAAAAAAGGCACAATTGAAGTGAAAAAATTAAATAAGTGACAACTGTGAGATACAAACTTGCAATTCCGAGAAAAAAAGTGACAATTGCAAGAGATATATACTTGCAATTTGGAGAAATAGTCAGAATTAAAGTGACAATTGCAAGATATAAGCTTGCAATCCTGAGACAAAAGGTGACAATTTAAGTGAAAAAAAAGGTGACAATGACAATTGCAAGATATAAACTCGCAATTCTGAGAAAAAAGTCAATTGTGAGATAGAAAAACAATTCTGAGAAAAAAAGTCACAATTGAAGTGAAAAAAGTGACAGTCGCAAGATATAAACTCACAATTCTAAGAAAAAAGGTCAATTGTGAGACAGAAAAACAATTCTGAGAAAAAAAGTCACAATTGAAGTGAAAAAAGTGACAGTCGCAAGATATAAACTCACAATTCTAAGAAAAAAAGTCAATTGTGAGGCAGAAAAACAATTCTGAGAAAAAAAAAGTCACAACTGAAGTGAAAAAAAGTGTCAATTGCAAGATATAAACTCACAATTTGGATAAAAAGTCAGAATTGAAGTGACAAAAAAAGTGACAATTGCAATGCATAAAGTGACAATTGTTAGATATAAACTAACAATTCAGAGAAAAAAGTGAATTGCATGATATATACACAATTCTGAGAAAAAGTCACAACTTAAGTGAAAAAAGTGACAATTGCAAGATATAAACTCGCAATTCTGAAAGTCACAATTGCGAAATAACTTGCATTTGTGAGAAAAACAACTGTGACTATTTCTCAGAATTGCGAGTTTACATAATTCTGACTTTATAACTTGCAATTGTGCGTTTTCTTAGAATTGCGAGTTAATATCTAAAAACTCATAAAACGTGTATATAAAAACTCGCATTTGCAAGAAAAAAGAAGTAAAAATTGCTTACATCTTGCAGTTCTGACTTTTATTGTGACATAAAAAGTCGCAATTACCTTTTTTATTTTTTTTTTAACAGCCATCCATAGGTTTGGTTTATTAATAGCAATATGAGGCAAGCACGACCAACGGCAAGCAAAGTAACAACATTAAAAGTGAGGTTTATTTATTTGTCTTTAAAATGTAAAAATCCCACAACTGTTTTATTAGTGGTTAAACCCAAAGCACTGATCATAGACACACCAGTAGTGTGAACATTACACATGATCTTATTATATTCTCACAGAATCAAAGTACTGAACAATATAAAAACTCATCTGATGCTTTATCATAAACCATTTTAACATAATTATAGCATAGCATATGCAGCAAGCATAAAAGCATCGGCTAAACTTAAGTTAATACACATTTGATCAATGACATTAAGGCACTCCAGCAATTTTGTTTTGGAAAATAACATTTAACCCATTTTTACTTTTGGTTTATGGCAAACTATAGTGGTGTAAATGAGGAAAGTGTAACGTTAACTCCATCTAGTAGCTTCCAGTAGAAACAGATACATGGCATTGTGGGAAAATAAAAACGTACAAACAGTCCGAAAGAAAACAAAACACTAAATGCAGACAAGAAATATACACTGAAATTTCATATAAAATCATTGCAGGTATAAAAAAATGCTGTTTTATAAATGGTGTGTTTATACTGCATGTGTATTTGTGGCAAATAATATCTCATCTGCTTTATCTGTGGTTCCATGACAGTCTTGCTCACTTGCACAACTACTAGAAACATGTTTGCTTTGCTTTATAATGACATGCACAGGACACACAGTGAAGAGACTCAGCTTGTTCTGTTGTGAGTGTTTATGGGACGTTGGGTGTTAGAGTTCAGTGTCGTTGTATTTCTGGGGATTGTAGTAGCCTCTGCGGGTTTGGTCGGCCAGTTGCCGTCGATATTCCTCTTCTTCATCATCATCGGCGCGGTGGTGAGAGCGGCTCTCTGAATATGACAGTTTGGAGGAGCTCTGGGACTCAGAGTTTGAGCTGGAGCTGATAGGAATACAGCCATTACTGATGGGACGGCCCATTCAACAAAACAGTACATCAACACTTTAAAGAATTACTGTACACCTGCATTGTTGTGTTGTAATGAGTATTACTGACTCATTATTATAAATAAATAAATAAACAACAAACTTACCCAATTGGTTGAGGCCTGTTTTGGTTTGGTTTTGACTTGTGGGGAACTGCATAAATATCTGGATGTTTCTGAGAGATTTCCAGCTGTAAAAAAAAAAAAAAGTAGTAAAAATTAAGTTTAAATGATGACAGTTTTCTGTTATAATTATAAATATTATTTTTTTTTTTATATGTACATTAATTTAATTTGCATTTTTACAACAAAGATGTAAAATAAATATTTATAATTGTAATATATATTTACTCTAATAAAATATATTAATTCTAATATATTTTAGAATTAGAATGATATATTTGTTCTTTTAATTTGTATTTTCACACGAAAATTGTAAAACAATCATTTTATAATTAGAATATGTACTATATATATATATATACACATATATATATATATATATATATATATATATATATATATATATATTATGATATATTAGAATTATATAATACTATAATATATATTTGTCTATTCTTTTAATTAGCATTTTCATAATAATGTCATTCATAAAAATGCATAATAATTTGCATTTTCAATATAATATTCATTCTAATAAAATATATTAATTATATAATATTATATTATATTATTAGAATTACATATAATATTATAATATATATTTATATGTTCTCTCTATCAAATTTTAATTTAAAAATAAAAGCATATCTACAATGACAATAATGAAAATGCACATTTTTATGCAAAACATTTGACTTGTTTTATATACACACACATTTTATGATTGTGGGGTGATTTTCCTTTTTTTTTTTTTCTTCTTCAGTGATTTCCATTTTTTATTGTTCATGAACAGATGAATTTCAAAAATAAAATGTCCAGGTAAAATTTTACCCAAAAACTTTAAACAAAAGAGAAGTTCTATATATTTTATTATTATTTTAATTTTTATATAATTGAAATGACATGAAATAATATTATAAATGATACATAAATATATAATTATTGTTTCCATATTTTGCCCCAAATCATCCGGTTTAGACATTTTAGTTTAATTAAAATCAACACTGAAATATTTGCTGAAATACATTTGACAATAATACAAATTAATTAATTTTTATTTTCTTTATTTTGTCGATGCAAAATCAAACTTTTTTTTCTTGTGATTTTGGGGTGAAATTGAGATTTCTTGTCCGTATTTGTGACCCTGGACCACAAAACCAGTCTTAAGTAGCACAGTTATATTTGTAGCAATAGCAAAAAAATACACTGTATGGGTCAAAATGATAAATTTTTGTTTTATGTCAAAAATCATTAGGATATTAAGTAAAGATCATGTTCCATGAAGATATTTTGTACATTTCCTACCATGAATACATCAAAATGTATTTTTTGATTAGTAATATGCATTGCTAAGAACCTTATTTGGACTACTTTAAAGGCAATTTTTCTCAGTATTTTGATTTTTTTTGCACCCTCAGATTCCAGATTTTCAAATATTTGCATCTCGGCCAAATATTGTCCTATCCTAACAAACACAATGGAAATATCAATGGAAAGCTTGTTTATTAAGCTTTAGGGTGGTGTATAAATCTCAATTTCAAAAAATTGACCATTATGACTAATTTTGTGGTCCAGGGTCACATTTGTGATGTTCCTCCTATCAGACATCCAGTAGCTGGTGTGTACTGTGTGTATGAGATGAGACACAAACCCGCGCTTGTTCAGCCTCCTGCAACTCAAGCATCCTTTTGGCCCGGGCCAGGTGGTCCATTTGCTCGAAGGCCTTCACCTTTCCCCGGAAAGTGCGGTTGGCAGGGTCATTAACAGGGTCTTCAGGGGTCGTGTCGTCAGCTGAGCCCATCCTTAAGGTGAAACTGGGCTTCTGGGCTACTGGCGGTGGAAGAGGTTTGTTGCTGACAGGAGCATCACTGCTGACTGTGCTGCTGGAACGAGAGTCGAAACTCCTGGAGTCTGCAGGACGTACAGCAGCCCTGACCTGCAGGAACAACAGGTGTGTGAATTCAGTTACTGTCTGTAATGGGCCTAAAGAACACCTCAGGGGAAGTCAAGTCAAGTGAGCTTTATATAAGCACTTTACAGTGTTAAATGGAAAAACAGTGTGTCGATAATGCAAACAAAATTCAATTCTGCTATAAAGATGCAGCTCTAAACAAATACTAAACTGTCAATTTTTTAGATTAGTTGTTGATGCAGTTCAGTTTAGTAACTGTGTAAAGTTCATCAATAATGGAATGAGTCTAATTTATCTTAAAAGCAGTTTTGTCAACATCCAGCTCAGTTCAGTTCTCATCCAGCAGTGTCTGTGCAGTCAAGCCCATAGCACTCACAAATATTAAGTATCTCCAACTAAGCAAGCCAAAAGGGAGAAAAAGGTACAGAGGAAATGAGAGACTGACCTTAGGGGGTTCAGGAACAAATGATGGAGGCGGGCTGGGGTCCCGCTGCACCTCTTTGCTCGCAGGTTTCTTTAAACGCTCATGAGGAACAGGTATGGGTCTCTGCGTGGGGGAAAAAGTGATGTGCATGTAGCATTACTTCATCTAAAAATACATTAAAAGCAAACAAACAATAGACAAGTTCTGAATGAATTCCTGAATTAAAATGTTTTTCAACGTTTGTGGTGGTTTAGGTGGTGTTTAATCAGAGCAAAAAAAAAATAAATAAATAAATAAATTATATATATAAAAATTTGTTTTGTAATATTATTAAGTAATTAAGTTTATAAAATTATAATTATAATTTTAATTATAATATAATTAAATTAAAATATCTATTTTCTATTTCAATATATTTTAAAATGTAATTTATTCCTTTAATTTTCAGGATTATTACTCTAGTCTTCAGTGTCACATGATGCTTTAGAAATCATTCTAATATTCTAAATTTGCTGCAAATCAATTATTATTATTATTATTATTATATTGCTTTTTGAAAGGGTCCTATGCGGTTTCATGCATTAAACTAAGTTAAGTTATTTACACTGATAAAGAGTTGGATTCTTATGCTAAACAAGTTTCAAAAAACGATTTGGACGCAAAACTTTTGTGCCAAATACACACTTCCGGGTTTCTTACAAGATTCTGAATGTTTTTCTTTTTTTTTTTTCTGATTATGGCTCTTCATGACGTCCTGAAGGGTGGAAGGGTGGCATTTCTCCCGGAAGAGCGCACACATCGACCAGAGCGAGTGCAAAAGCACGCCCATCAATGCACTTCGTTCAGCTGCACACTCACTCGGGAAGAATGTCTCTAAATAAGTTTGATTTTGGTTGTAAGGGAAAGATAACCTTGCTCAGCTTCCCAAAGAACCCAGCGTTGCTTGAACAGTGGATGCTTTTTGTTTTTCCGATGCAGAAACAGAGTTTTGCAAGTGTGTTTGTTGACGAACGTTTTGTAAATGAGGCCCAGTTCGAGGCTGGATTTGCGTATCGTTTGATAATGAAAGATGGAGCAGGTCACAGCTATAAAAGATCCCGGTCATGATTCAAAACTGTAGATGTTAAGTGAAACAGCATTAAATGTATGTGTTTTTATTGGCAAGTGCTCATCAATCTTTAGCTCCGCCCACAGCGTGCCTCCAGGAGCTTGGCTGTTTTCAGAAGAATCATAAAGCTGTAATTTTCTTTTGTAAATATGAAAAACTAAAGACTTTTTGGATATATGAAAGATGCAGTACTACTCTATAGGTACTCAAGATTAACACGAGATTGGGTGAAACTGTGTGTGTTATGCCCCCTTTAATATTACGAATTTTGAGGAAATTGTGTTATTTGTTTGAAATAGAAATCTTCTATAAAATCATAAAAGCCTTTGCTGTAACTTTTGAGAAATTGAATGCAACTTTACTGAATAAAAAATAAAATAAAACATTTTAAAAAATCCTACAGACCTCAAACTTTCAAAGCTTTTAATGCAAAATGTTATTATTTTTTTAAAAGAAAATTAACTGTAATTAACTTAAAAATATGTTTCTTTTAAATTACACTGCTGTTCAAAAGTTTAGGATCAGTAGAATTTTGAATGTTTTAAAGACGTCACTTTTGCTCATCAAAGTTGCATTTATTCAATCAAAAACACAGAACAAAACAGTAATAATATGAAATATTACTTCAATTTAAAATATTTAAGTATACTTTAAAATATAATTTATTTGTGTGATGAAAAGCTGAATTTTCAGCATCATTACTCCAGTGTTCAGTGTCACACAATCCTTCAGAAATCATACTAATATGCTGATTTATTACTAATTATCAATGTTAGTAATTAATGTAATAAATGATACTGTTATACTTTTTTCAGGATTCAGGATACTTTGATGAATAAAAAGTTAAAAAGAAGAGAATTTATTCAAAATCTGAATCTTTTCTAACAAGTCTGTACTATTACTTTTTTTTTTAAAGCAATTTAGCACATTATTGCTGAATAAAAGTATTTTGTGTATATTGTTAGAAAAGATTCCTATTTTAAATAAACATTGTTTTGTTTTTTAATGCTTTATTTATTAAATGTTCCCAAAATAATATTACAGTAGTACAACTGTTTCCTCTGAGAATAAATCAGCATATTAAAATGATTTCTGAAAGATCATGTGACGCTGAACACTGGAGTAATGATGCTGAAAATTCAGTTTTGCATCACAGGAATAAATTGTATTTTAAAGTGTATTAAAATAGAAAACCAATATTTTAAAATCACAATATTATTTCATAATATTACTGTTTTTTTTTGTATTTTTAATCAGTCTTGATGAGCAGAAAAGAACATAAAACATCTTACTCATCCCAAACTTTTGAATGGCAGTGTATGTCAGTGAGGTGTAACCAAGGTCATTTTTATCATAGAACAATAAAACGCATGAAAACTTCAAAATATTTATAATATATAGAAAAATACCTTTTTTCTTGAAAAATTTCATAAAAGTTTGTGTGTACATTCACATGTATTTGAACCACTTGACTTAAATCAAGGCCTTTTTAAATGGCATATGCATTCAATGTCACTAAATTATCTACCAGAAAACAAACTTTTTTAAAGAGCATGTGTCAGACTAATGTGTTGAATATGCAGTTTCTCCATTGACCTGTGGGGAGCAGCAGTGTGTGCTCAAAGCTGGATCCATAAACAAACTGTTATCATCACTGATACTCTCTATATGACAGTCAGTGATAATGACACCGATACTGAAAACAGGACGAATGACCTTTATAGGTCACAGATGTTTATAATCAAATGACTTCCAGGTAGTATATGGGTAGGGCTTAAATTACATTCCTGACAGTTGTAAAATGACACCGAGGACGTGACAGGAAATGCGTGTAGTAGTACCTCCTCGCTAACAGGCTCAGACGAGCGGCTGATCGCTGACATCGGCTGAGGATCGTCTGTGGTCTCGTCAAGCTCGTTGTCTGTGTACGCGCCACCCTCATCCGCCGTATCGTCATAATCGCTGGTCAGGCGGCTGTCCATGCTCAGGTAGTCTGCGCTCATGGCCGACAGGTATGACATACGGTCATCATGGAGATCAAAGTCCTCCTCAGAACCATCAAGCTAAAACAAAACAAAAAATAACTCTCAAAAGTCTGATGATGGGCAATTTTACATGTGAACTAAGGTGAAAGTAACAGTGATTTTTACCCATTCGGTCAAATACTACGCTGCAAAGAATGCAAAAGACCATGGAATATGCAGGATAATAGGTTTGCGTGCATTAAAGGACTTTAAACGCACTTCGCGGAGATTATTAGCCTCCACTAGGGCCAGGTATCGATTCAGATTCGCAAGCTCTCGATTCGATTTGATTCTTGATGTTTTTTAAATTACATTCAGTGAAAATAGTTAATACAAATGCTATTGATATTTCTAATTATGTTAATTTAACAGTTAAAATCAGAAATTAAGAGCCACAGTATTATGTAGAAATGCTTACCTTGCTTTCACAGACCCAGACGGCTTTATCTTGTTGTTCTTGTATGGCATCCTTGAGACTTCCAAACCAGGCATCATGGGAAGAGCTCAGATCAATGGTAGCTGGACAAGGAAGCATAATTTAGTCATTTTTTTTTTTTTTTTTTAAGGAATATATATATATATATATATATATATATATATATATATTTTTTTTTTTTTAAATAAAGAATATATAAAAATAAATTACATTTTTCATTTTTTTGCATTTAATTTTTTTTGTATTCTATTTTAAATGTTCAGTTACATTTATAAATCAAAAAAGAAGATCAAATAATTTAAATCTATATATACAGTACAAGTCAAAAGTGAGATTTTTAATGTTTTTTTAAAGAAGGCCAACCAAGCCTCCTTTTTTCGATCCAAAATACAGCAAAAACAGTAACATTTTAAATATTTTTACTATTTACAATAACTGTTTTCTATTTGAATAGATTTTAAAATAAGTAATTTATTCCTGTGACTAAAGCTGAATTTTCAAGATCATTACTCCAGTCTTCAGTGTCACATGATCCTTCAGAAAATGTTTCTATTTCAATTTCAGATAAATGCTGATTTTTGGATCTTTCTATTCAAAGATCCTGAAAAAACATTTACTTAACCATTTTAAATATTGATAATAACAATAATAACAAAATGTCTCTTGAACAGCAAATTCTTATTATATTCTGCCATTTTCAACATAATAATAAATGTTTTTTGAGCAGCAAATTCACTGTGACTGGAGTAATGATGCTAAAAATCAGCTTTGAAACCACAGAAATAAATTAGATTTTAAAATACATTTCAACAGAAAGTAGTTATTTAAAACAGTAAAAATATTTTACAATATTACTGCTTTTGCTGGGTTTTGGATCAAACAAATGCAGGCTTGGTGAGCAGAAGAGACTTAAAAAAAACATTAAAAAGCATACTGTTAAAAAACGTTCACCTGGCATTGTATAGAAATAAACAATTTCTGAAAAAAGGGCACAATTTTTTGTAAAAAAAATAAAAAAATAATTTGAGTTGTTCAACTAATTTGACATTTATTTTTTAATCTAAAAAAGATTAATAAGAGTTTAATTAAACCATTAAAAGCAATGATGAAAAAGGAAAACATGCAATTTGGGAAATATATATAAATTGTTTTTAAATATATTTAAATAACTTTGACCTCTTTTTTGATTGATTTTATTGAACTATCAACATAGAATACAAAAAATTAAAAAAAAACTTTTTTTTTTTTTTACAAAAACAGAAAACACAGAATTTTAAATATACTAATAAACAAATAAAACTTAGGAAAGAATTAAATGGATTTCATAGGGCCCTCATTTTTACATTTTCTCATCTGACTAACCAGTGAACAGGTGTGAGCAGGTTTTCCGCAGTTTAACCGCTTGTTCGTAAAGTTTGCGTGAGCTGCGGTTGGAGCTAGGAACCAGGCGGTTTCTCATGGTCTTCACCCCCTGCTTACTATCTGGATTGAGGAAAATGACGATGGGATACCACTGGGTGTAGTTTAGGGTGTCTACAGCCTTTGGGGTTACGTCGAGCAGTGCATGTCTATCCTAGAAAACAAGAATATTCTTAAATGTTGATGAATTTTTGTTATGCACACACATTTAGAAGGGTGTTTGTGGGCTGTTTACCTGCTCGATGATCTGACGAATAGTATTCAGTCTCACAACGCCAGACGACTTCTCTGAGCCTGCATCTTTAGGTTCTGTCTCTGTAATGGGAAAAATACAAATAAAACACTTCACCCATATCCACATAAAATATATATGAAGAGATATTTTATAAAATACGTGAATGGCTTACTTGCTACGACAAAGTCATCTGGAAGTTCATTGCCAAGTTTTTCATTGGCCGCGTCTGAAATAGGGCCGAATATTACGATGGGCCTTCTGAACCCAGCTGAAAGAGACAAAGAAAAAAGACAAAGACTTACATAAAACCAAGACAAGTCAAGTTTCTAAACTAAAATGACATGCATAAAAAAAAGGAAAAATAAATAAATAAATAACTAAATAAATAAAATAAAATAACAAATATTTGAAACATTCAATGTATTTTATTTGTTAATCAACTCTAAATGATAAATAAAAAAATAATAGGATTAAACATTAAAAAAGCAATAATAATGCAATAATTAATGCAGAAATAAAAACATTCATATGATTTGAAATCTTTGATTTTTTTTACATTTCAAAAGAATAATAAAAAAAAAATTCTAATACCTTCCCGCAGCACCACTCTCTCGTAGGCTGGGAAGCGTGTAGTGACTGGTGTAGCACTGAGATCCTCTCTGCTCTTGCGAAGGTCTTTTTTCTTGGCTGCTCTTTGACCTCTCAGCCTCCAGAAATCTCCTCTGTCATTGCCAGCACCTTTCTGTGCGTTCTGAACATTCGCCATTTGCTCCGCTCTGATAGCATGCAAATAAATAACATAAAATGGCAGATTAGATAATGTCAGCAAACGTTATTTCAGAGGGTCAGTTTTGATTTATGTTAAGAAGTTTTCCTTCTAAATCTAACACCTTTTAAGCCACTGTGTATTTTAGGTTGAATCATACAAGTCTCACCTGCTCTTGCTGGGTATGATGCCTTTCTCCAGGAGCTGATTGTCTTTGTCCATGCGGATGGCGAGCCAGTTACCCAGCTTTCCGTCATACAGAGTGTCAACCACTTTGAATATTTCTCCTCTGGAGAAGGTCAAGCTCTGAGGAAGCTCTTTCTCATATTCAAAATGAGTTCTGATGAAGAAGTTATCACCTCGTCCAGATGCCAGGATGTCTTTATACACTAAAATAAAACAAATGAGCATTATTCACAGCGCTTTTATTACTCAAAAAAAAAAAAAAAAAAAAAAAAAATTATGATTATATATTATGAATATATATATATATATATATATATTTGAATATATTTTAAAATGCAGTTTATTTCAGTTTTTTCAGTCTTACTGACCACAAACTCTTGAATGGTAATGCACATTACTCTATTGTATATTATACTATTGCATATTTTGAAGTACCATCAGGTTTGGTTTGAGCTAGTATGGTCACATCCTCTCCTTTGGGAATCTCCAGTAAATACAGGACTGCATCTTCCCGGACCATTCCTCTGAAATCCATATTATTCACCTGCAGGGAAAGGAAAAAACACACATTACCACCTGACAATGTGGGAAAATGTATAATGGATAAAGGCACACGATCTTAAAACGCAGAGCCAGTGATGCTGCACCTTCACGATCTGGTCTCCAGTGCGGAGTCCCTCTATTTCGGCAGGACTGTCCTCCTGAACGCCCGCGATGAAAATGCCCACGTCGTTTCCTCCAGCAAGACGCAGGCCAACACTATCGCCCTTCTGGAAGCGCACCATCACAGTGTTGGGGCTGTGGGAGATTTTGTTAGAATCAAAAGTTGTCTAAATCAAACAGTAAGCAGGAATAATTGGGATCCAAACACATGGGAGAAGGGGATTTAAAGGTATAACTCAACAAAAATGAAAATTCTTTATTTATACACCCTTATGATGTTTCAAACTCATGTTAATTTGTTTATTCTGCAAAACACAAAAGCAGCATGATATGTACATGGTATGTAATTTTAAATTCAATGACCTTTCAAGCACTTTCCAGGTGCTAATACCCTCAAATTCAAGGTGGGGACACATTTCAACCTTGTAAGATTTTTTTTTTGCATTTATTTTTGGCCATATGACAGAGATCTGATATTCTATTTTGCATAAAACTGAAGAATATTCGGTACATCCTATACTGCATTCTAAAATGATCTGATATTAACTTTGCATGGATTTTATTAAAAAGAGCTTAGGCTCATGTAACATATTTTAAGTTTTAAGATATATGAATATGATTTTAAGTTTTCTTCTTTGGTGAGCCAAATATCTTGAAACTTGCAGACATCATGTTTCAGCGGTTTAAGCCTATTATTGCAATGTTTCACAGTGAGTCTCTGAAATGTTGAGGGAAAATTGTAGTAGTTTCATGCACGTGTTATGGTCATGCCAATGTACAACATACAGTACCTCACGCAGGAAACACTTAGTGTAATGCGTAAATCAAGGTTCGTACAGAAAATGCAAAATGAAATTCCAGGACTTTCAAGGACTACTTTTCTGGTTTTCAAGGACTACAATCAGAGATCTCACTCAGCAAACAATATTGTTTTTATCCTTCAAATTCAAATAACTAACAAAACAAAATGGTACAAATAAAGAGCAGCACAAAAGTAATGACTGTGGCAACTTTAACATTTGAAAGGATACTGGCAAAGTTATCTGGCAGCTGTATTTTGAACTATTTTAACCAATCTAGGGCTGTAACTAATGATTATTTTGGTAATCACTATATTTATATATACATTAACAATGAGGCAATAATAATTGGTTCAAATAAAGCATCAAATTCCAGTAATTACACAGTTCTATTGAACATAACTATTTAATTAACGCTTTTCACCTCAAAAAGTATCATTGCCACGTTTAATATTGTGAGATCTTGTGCACGCTCCCGATTTGGCTCTGTGTTTATATTAGATGCAATAATTATATATAATTTTATGTGAAAAGATTGTTTTACTAAAAAAAAAAAATATGAACAATAATTTTAGATGTACTGTTTTTTTTTTTTTTTAATATGTCTTCTCAGGATATGTCTGTTTTCAAGGGTTTTCCAGGACTTCAATTTCAAAAAGTCAAATTCAAGTACTTTAAGCACCTTGTATGAATCCTGGTAAATGTGCATAACTAACATAAATCAAGCAATATAGTATGCATCGGCCACAAAGTGTTGGTGAAATAACACAGTAGTGGACCAGAGAAGGAATAATATGGATTTTTTTATTCAAGTAATCAAATCAAAAAAAAAGTAATTCAAGCACTTTCAAGGACCTGTATCTATGTATTTGTTTAAAAAAAAAGTCAGATTCGCAAACTGACCTGTGGGAACCCTGTATGTGGAATTTTGGCAATCAAACTGCTTTGGGTCCCACTGACTTTCATTGTACTTTTTTGTCCATATAATTGAAAGCTGTTTGGTTACAAAATTCTTCAAAACATAATCTTTCATGCAGTCATACAGGTTTGGAACAACATGAGGGTGAGTAAATGATCATTTTTGGGTTACTAACCCTTTATAAACCAAAAATGGTGACTGAAATTTAATACGTCATTGTTGGCCAATTTTGTTGAGCTGACAGTAAGTGATTTGTACTATGTCAGCAAGGAACTGAATGCCAGCCTTCAATATCCCTTTGTCAAATACGTCTTCACTACAGACTGGATTAAGTGAACAAAATGGACATCTATCAAGAGTCAATCCGGTACAAACCCATATATTTCCTGGTCCTCCAGACTGGGCCGCAGGGGAACCTTTGGCAGAGGCTTGGCTTTTACTGGAACACTTTTTGGAGCTGCATTTACCACAGGAACAGGAACTAAAAACAACAACAACAAAAAAAAAAAACACGTTCTCATCATCTGTATTTTCTATTCTTCTGATTCTACATTTAAGATCTAGAAAGTCTTGGAATAATGCATTAAATAACTGAATTGTGGTACCTGGAGACTCGCTACGAGGCTCTTCTTTCTCCACAGGTGGAGGCGGGAGCTCCACCGGCGCTGCTCTGAATGGAGTCGGCATTGCTCCCATTTTAGCCAGTCTGTTAGGAGGCTCATCTCTGCCAAAAGAAATAAATGACTTACTCCTTTCTGCAATTGTTTTTTTTAACATTTCTTTTAAATGGGATTATATCATAAATTGGGCTGTTTTGCAGTTTTGTTAGTTGTATCAAATGTATATGTGTGCATTGTTTAATACTGTGACCCAAATTGAGTTTCTCATGTTTTTATGCTCTAATTATTAACTATAAAGTTTTCTACTTTTTGCTAGTCACTTATAGCATCACTGTTTGCTTTAAGCATATTTTAGGAATCACATGAATTAGTGTTTGCAAATCACTAATCTGAAATACAGAACAGGTTTGTTTCCAAAAATCTGAAAAAACGATCATCTTGGCAAGAACAAATTTCAAAAGAGAGACTGGGAGTTTGCCGCTTGTTAGGAACACATATTGTGAATCTTTTTATTCAGATCGGTACTTTGGAGTGCAGATTGCAAATCATTTGATTCAGATCGGGACTTCAGAGCAGGTTCGCAAATCATTTGATTCAGATCCAAACTTGGGAGCGGATATCACATAATATTTGATTCAGATCGGGACTATATAAGTTCGTGAATCATTTGATTCAGATCTGGACTTTGAAGTGTGGATCGCGAATCATTTGATTTGGATCGTTATGGTTAGTTTGACTTTAGTTTAAAAATACATAAAATATTAAAATGCAACTAGGCAAGCTAGTAACACATACAGTATTTATTTATCTTCCATTCAGGTCCATTTTAATAATATGAAGAGATAAAACTTGAAATAAACATTACCTAAGATTAGTTTATGTTAACTAATGTAGTTACCTAACGTTATCAAAATGGAACCTTATTGTAGCGTGTTATCAATTACTCCAATGTCTGCAAACAAAACTGTGTGTATTCTTAGGGTAAGGTGGTGTATTACCTGTGTTTTTCCTGCAGTCTCTCATTAGAGGAGTGTGAGGAGAGGTCTGAGTGATGACTCCGCCGATCCTCCTGAGGAGAATAGGAGCGGTACGACTCGATCTCTGAGATATCTGCAACACACAGTACATGCCATCATCACACTTGCTTTGAAGCATCATTCATGTCCACAGAGCGAAACTGGTGCATGATGGGTTATACACATGTTTAGTCATAGAGGTTCAAAACTTGAGAAATATAAAACAGACTACTAATTAAAACATATTTGTTATCCTTCATTCGTACATGTTACACAATGTGATCTAAAGAACACAACTTCAAACACATGGGACAAGTCTTACTAGAGTTTATAAAATGACATTTTTTATAAGATTTGGATTATGGGTAGAGTTTATGTAATCCTCCCAAAGCCAAAAGCCTTTTCTCTCCAATCCAGTGACAGGACAGCAGTTCAAAAAAAGGCAAGAGGTCAGAGGTCACTTGGAGATTAAGCCTGGGTATTGCTAAATACCTCACAACATCATGCAACAATCACGATATATGTCACAAAGTATTTATTTATATATATATATATATATATATATATATATACACATACACACACACAAACAATATTTAATCAAACAAAAATCGATTCATTATTGTTTATTAAATGTTTTAACTGAGTAAACTGAGTTTAAAAGTACTGAAGCAATATAATGAGAAAATGTATAAAATAAAATCTCTGTCACATCCAGATCACAAACTGCGTACACAAATGTTTGTTTAATTAAATGCCCATTAGAATGGTAATGTTCCTCCCCTAAACCAATAGCAAATCATGGTTCATAACTACTGGCTCTTTGATATGTCCCAACCCAACTTTCTGTTTTAATATGAATGTAAAAATGGCAAAATAAAAGCCGTTTGTAAAACCAATTATTGAGAGCTTTAACTTCAATTCAGAAATATTGTGATGCTTCACAAAATGGTGTTGTTTTGTTCAGTTCTGGAGATCCACTCACCATCCATTTCTGAGTCGCTGTCTGCCATGGGTGGAACTCGGATGAGCACCTGACTGCGATCCCTCTGCACCACCAGCTGCAGTTTCCCTCGAGACTTCTCAATCAGCTTCCCTGCGTCGCTCAGAGACAGATTCTCTGTGACCGTACCGTTAATCTGACACACCAAAATAAGTATGAATCAATAACAAAGTACAATAAGAAAAAGCAAAAAGTTCTTTAGAAAAATCCTTTAGGTCCCACAAATTCTTTGGTTTTTCAGCATTTTCCTGTATTTGAACCCTTTCCAACAATGATTTTGAGATTCTTCTTTTCACACGGAGGACAACTGAGGGACTCATATGTAACTATTACTGAAGGTTTAAACGCTCACTGATGCTCCAGAAGGAAACATGATGCATTAAGAGCCGGGGATGTTCACTTTTGAACGTTTACATTTTTCTTATGTTGTCTGAGTATTTTATTTTTTCATTTAGTACGGCCCTTCAGAAGCTACAGAAGATACTTACATGTTTTCCAGAAGACAAAATAAGTTACATTTACCCTGATCCTCAAATTCAAATGCTCTTAATGCATTGTGTTTCCTTCTGGAGCATCAGTGAGTATTTGAACCTTCTGTAATAGTTGCATATGAGTCCCTCAAGATAGATAAGATGGATCTCAAAATCATACAAACAAAGTCATTGCTGAAAAGGGTTCAAATACAAAAACTTATAAAAAAAAACAAAAAGAATTTGTGGGACCTGGAGGATTTTTTTGAAGAACAGAGGGCAGTTTAACTGTTGACAAACAAGGGACTCATGAAAAACAAAAAAAAAAAACAAAAAAAAAAAAAACAAAGCTGTGAATAATTCAGGTAACGACAGTATTAAGAATCAAGTGTATGTAAACTTTTGAACAGGGTAATTTTTATAAATGGAACTATTATTTTCTCTTGTGGACTATATGTAAATATCTTTTAAGTGAATTATCGGTAACACTTTATTTTACGGTTTCTTAATTAGTTGCTTATTAGCATGCATATTACTAGAATATTAGCCATTTATTAGTACTAATTAAGCCTTATTCTACATGACTTTATTCTACATCCCTAAACCTACCCAATACCTAAACTTAACAACTACCTTACTAAGCATTAATAAGCAGCAAATAAGGAATTTATTGATGGGAAAAGTTATGGTTAATAGTGAATAAGTGTTCCCTATTCTAAAGTGTTACCGAATTATCTTATTCAGATCAGTACTAAAAAAAAAAAAATAGCATGCATTTCGTATGATCGGTCTTATTTTGGTAAAACAATTAACATTTTGCAGATTCTGCAAGGTGCATATAAACTTTTGACCTCAGCTGTATATATAAAGGGTGCATTAAATTGATTAAAAGTGGCAGTAAAGACATTTCTATTTCAAATAAATGCTGCTCTTTAGGACTTTTTAAATTGTCAAAAAGTGCATGATTTCCACAAAAAAAACAACAGCTGTTTAAAACACTGATGATTATCAGAGATGTTTCTTGAGCAGCAAATTAGCATATTAGAATGATTTCTGAAGGATCATGTGATAATAATGATTCTGACAAATTTTTTAAAACATTTTAAAACATATTCACAAAGAAAATGGTTATTTTTGAATTGTAATAATATTTCACAATATTACTGCTCTTACTGTATTTTTAAGCAAATAAATCCAGCCCTGGTAAGCATTAAAAAGTTACTTGGTGAGCAAAAACATGAAAAAATAAGAGTGGTTGTTCCACAGACATACTTTCAGAATAATGTCTCCTTCTTGTAGTTTGCCTTCTTTGGATGCCAGACCGGTGCTCGTCATCTCTTTGATGAACAACTGACTGCCAAGACGAAGGCCGTATTCTGGACACATATAAGAAAACATTATGTTAGAGATTTGGCTGCAGGTTGGAAGTGGAAACAGATGAACAAAGGCAGCGAGTATGTACCGTCATTGGGCCGGTTCTTTAGTAGAGTAACATTAAGTGGCTTTTCCAAGGGTTCGTGTCGCTGTGGTGGTGGTGAAGGTGAGCGTTCCAGCCGGTCTCGACTGCCACTCCTCTTCATGGGTTCATCCTGGCGCGGATCGAACCTCCTGCGCTCGTGGTCGCTGGCTAAATTCTCTCTGCTGTATCCCGGAGCAGGTTCGGGTCTGTAATGCCTGTCGGGACTATGCGATCTGTCCAGCGTACGGTCGCTGCGGTACCGTCTTTCTGGACTCCGCTCTCTGTCCAGGTTGTGTTCACTCCGATAGCGCCGATCTGGACTGTGGTCGCGATCCAGCGTGCGTTCGCTTCGGTAGCGGCGGTCCGGACTGTGGTCGCGATCCAGGTTGTGGTCACTTCGGTAGCGGCGGTCGGGGCTGCGCTCGTGGTCCAGCATTCGGCCGCGACTGCCGTCTCGTCTGTACTGTCTGTCGGGGCTCACGCCACGCTCCATGCTCCTCCCGCGATTGCGGTCATAGTCACGTTCCCGGTCGTCTGCGTAGCCGCGTCCCCGCTCCAAACTCGCGTCACGATCAGGGTAGCTGCGACCGCTGTAGACGCTGTGACGGTCGTGGTCATAGTCGTAGTCGTCATTGTAGTCGCCACTGAAGACGCGGTCGTCTGGGGACGGGGCACGTTTAATCATGCTTGCGGGAATTTTTCTTGATCTTTTTACCGTCTGTTGAAGGATGGGGACAAAAATGAAATCACTCATTTAAAAAATTCAACTGCAGGTGAATTACAAATATGGTCAGAACTAAAATCGTTATTAAATTGAATTGATAAATAATTCAAAAGGTTACACTCACGATTTTAGCTACTTTGCCGCATTTGCGGAGAGTCTGCACTGCGAAGGAGTGTGGGACACCGTCCATGGGCACATTGTTGACCTGGATCACTCTGTCATTTTCACTGTACAACATCATGAAACGCTGTTAGATAAAGTCTCTACACTTCAGAAAGTCTATATTAAAATTTTAATAACGCATAAAACCTTCAATAATTGATAGTGTTGGTGGATGACATCAACAACAACAACATACAATACAATACAATAAAATAATTCGTATTGTTGATATTTGGGTTTATTTGTTATTTGTTGATATTTGTTGTTTATTTGTACCTGCCATTGTTCTAATTTGTTATTAATATTTTCATTAAAAAAAATGTACATTTTAATGTTAGTTTTTGATATATAATATAATCATTATATAATATCTATATAATGTATACATATATTATTTATGTATTTATCTTTTCAAATAATTCATACAATAATTAATTTTCACTCTGGTATGGAAATGGGTATTGAGAATTGTGAAATTTCATTGGTATTGTTACTTCAAAAATGTTGGTTTTGTGACAACCCTACAACAGCATTTCCACTTTAAAAGATTATTTCAATTCCAGAATAAAATTTCTGGATAATTTACTTACCCCCATGTCATCCAAGATGTTCATATCTTTCCTTCTTCAGTCGAAAGGAAAGTAAGGTTTTTGAGTAAAACATTCCAGGATTTTTCTCCATATAGTGGACTTCAATTTTCTAAAAATATATATAAATGTATACATTTTAACCACAAATGCTCATCTCGCACTAGCTCTGCGATGAGAGTCCACGACTTCACGCATTCATTTCTTTGTAAAGAGCGTTTGACTTTCTTTGCATGTTCGCTAAACCCTGGGTCGGTACTTCCGCCTACGTCATCTGTGACCTTTTCAACTTGACTACTTTAACCCGCTGATCCCATTGAAGTCCACTATTTGAAGAATGTTTTCCTCAAAAACCCTTATTTCTTTACGACTGAAGAAAGGAAGACATGAACATCTTGGATGACATTGGGATGAGTAAATTACCAGGAAATTTTAATTCTGGAGTGAATTAATCCTTTAAATAGCACTTTAGGATTACATGTCTTTTAAAAAAAGGCTGGGAAGTGCTTAATATTGTTTCATAGCTTACAAAACTAATCCATCTGCAGGACCGCCTTGTAGCACATCGGATACAACAATTGACGTTTCTCCACTTTCTTCGTTCGGGTTGTCCCGCCCTCCAGACACAGCAAGGCCAAAGCCCATCTTGGAGTCCTATATCAAGGCGAAGAATACATTTTATCTTAGGCATGAATCTGTAGTTGTTCATTTACAATAATAAAACAGTTTAAATTCATGCAGATGCCCAGGCAGCAATAACTTATTAACAAAATGTGTTTCCTTGCATTTGGATATTACATATATCATCAAGACAAACATTACAAGTGAAGAGTTCAGATGCAAAACCAGCTAAAAGCCATCTTGGTCAAAAATGAGATAATGATACTGAATGAATGGTCTCAACACATATTATACAACTATCAAATACTCAGCCCAATCAGAAGCACCAGTACTTGCATAGAAACCTATACATCGGAGCCAAATAAAAATGCATTTTTTTAAAGAAAGATGTCAGATGGATTTAGAGGCAAATATATGTGTGATACAGCTCACCAAGATGATGATGCAATAATGATACATTTTCTACTGAGAGACAGCAGTGGTGGGAGATATATAACACTACTGTACCCTACTGTTCAAAAGTAAGGGGTCAGTCAGATTTTTTTAATGCTTTCAAAAGGTGTCTTTTATGCTCACCAACAATGCAAAAGTCTACTGTCACTTTTGATAAATGCAATGCATCATTGCTAAATAAAAGTATTAATTTCTTACAAATACAAGTCTTTACACTGTATAAATATTATTTACAGTGCACTGGCTCTCAAAATAAGCATAATAAGTACTCACCCGCTGTAGGGTCACAGTGTACTGCTCCCACACCGTCTCCTCCATGACTGGGTTCTGAAACAGTAAGAACAGACTTACATGTAGGACAATGATGGACAGAGTCAAGTTACAGCCGATATCAGTGATCTCCTGAGCAAAATCTGCAGCGTGGTGCTGCCACAGTGAAAAAGTATATGAGTGTTTCTCTTCCAGCCCATTTACATGAGCTCATCTGATTACTCGAACTGCAGAACTGAAATGCGTCTACATATTCAACTAGAAATAATCATTTAAATATAAAAGAATGAAAAGATCTGCAAGAAAAAAACAATTTTATTAAAAAAAAAATATATTGTCATACACTACAGGTCCTTCTCAAAAAATTAGCATATTGTGATAAAGTTCATTATTTTCTGTAATGTACTGATAAACATTAGACTTTCATATATTTTAGATTCATTACACACAACTCGAAGTAGTTCAAGCCTTTTATTGTTTTAATATTGATGATTTTGGCATACAGCTCATGAAAACCCCAAATTCCTATCTCAAAAAATTAGCATATTTCATCCGACCAATAAAAGAAAAGTGTTTTTAATACAAAAAAAAGTCAACCTTCAAATAATTATGTTCAGTTATGCACTCAATATTTGGTCGGGAATCCTTTTGCAGAAATGACTGCTTCAATGCGGCGTGGCATGGAGGCAATCAGCCTGTGGCACTGCTGAGGTGTTATGGAGGCCCAGGATGCTTCGATAGCGGCCTTAAGCTCATCCAGAGTGTTGGGTCTTGCGTCTCTCAACTTTCTCTTCACAATATCCCACAGATTCTCTATGGGGTTCAGGTCAGGAGAGTTGGCAGGCCAATTGAGCACAGTAATACCATGGTCAGTAAACCATTTACCAGTGGTTTTGGCACTGTGAGCAGGTGCCAGGTCGTGCTGAAAAATGAAATCTTTATCTCCATAAAGCTTTTCAGCAGATGGAAGCATGAAGTGCTCCAAAATCTCCTGATAGCTAGCTGCATTGACCCTGCCCTTGATAAAACACAGTGGACCAACACCAGCAGCTGACATGGCACCCCAGACCATCACTGACTGTGGGTACTTGACACTGGACTTCAGGCATTTTGGCATTTCCCTCTCCCCAGTCTTCCTCCAGACTCTGGCACCTTGATTTCCGAATGACATGCAAAATTTGCTTTCATCTGAAAAAAGTACTTTGGACCACTGAGCAACAGTCCAGTGCTGCTTCTCTGTAGCCCAGGTCAGGCGCTTCTGCCGCTGTTTCTGGTTCAAAAGTGGCTTGACCTGGGGAATGCAGCACCTGTAGCCCATTTCCTGCACAGGCCTGTACACGGTGGCTCTGGATGTTTCTACTCCAGACTCAGTCCACTGCTTCCGCAGGTCCCCCAAGGTCTGGAATCGGTCCTTCTCCACAATCTTCCTCAGGGTCCGGTCACCTCTTCTCGTTGTGCAGCGTTTTCTGCCACACTTTTTCCTTCCCACAGACCTCTTGCTTGAGGGTGTCAATGATGGCCTTCTGGACAGCAGTCAGGTCGGCAGTCTTACCCATGATTGCGGTTTTGAGTAATGAACCAGGCTGGGAGTTTTTAAAAACCTCAGGAATCTTTTGCAGGTGTTTAGAGTTAATTAGTTGATTCAGATGATTAGGTTAATAGCTCGTTTAGAGAACCTTTTCATGATATGCTAATTTTTTGAGATAGGAATTTTGGGTTTTCATGAGCTGTATGCCAAAATCATCAATATTAAAACAATAAAAGGCTTGAACTACTTCGAGTTGTGTGTAATGAATCTAAAATATATGAAAGTCTAATGTTTATCAGTACATTACAGAAAATAATGAACTTTATCACAATATGCTAATTTTTTGAGAAGGACCTGTATATTGTCAAAAGTATTGGGACACCCCCTTCTAATGAACAGGTTTGACTACTTTAGGAATTTCAATGAGTACTAATCTTAATAATGATATTCTAGGGAATTGTGTCCTCCTAGTTTTATAGCAAAAGTTTGGACAGGACCCTTTTTTATTCGCTCTGTGTGTAAGGCAAGGTTCAGAGAAATGTTTAATTCAGTCAGTGTGGAAGAACTTGACTGGTCTGCATAAGCCAAGTCCTAATCCCAGCTGAACACCCCTGGAACTCATCACCAAACACCAATGACTTGTACATATATGGACAAAAGTATTGGGACACCCCTTTCTGTAGAACAGAAAAAGGCACTTCCAAAACTGTAGCAACAAAGATGGAAGCATAATTAATCTTGCTCTGTTGCTTCAGTTTTGGATCTGTCTAAAATGACTGTACCCATATGCACAAGTCATTGGTGTTTGTCTGAGTTTTTGGCTCAAGGTCTGCATTTAAAGTCACACCAGAGGTGTTCAGATGGGATTAGGACTTGGCTTTATGCAGACCAGTCATGTTCTTTCACACTGACTGAATCAAACATTTCTCTATTTCTTGCCTTATACACAGAGGCATTTTAATGTTAGAATAAAAAAGGGTCCTGTCCAAACTTTTGCTATAAAATTAGAAGGATACAATTCCCTAGAATATCATTATATGCTTAAACATTAAGATTAGTACTCATGGAAATTACTAAAGTAGTCAAACCTGTTTATTAGAAGGGGGTGTCCCAATAAGTGTATGTGGACTGCTAAAAAAATAAATAAAAATAAAATAATATAATGATTAACAAATGTATGGCATGACCCCTTTAAAATAAAAGCCTACATTATTTGAAAGTAATTATTTTAAAAGGAATCCTGGTCAGTGAGTTAAACAACAAACATGGTCTTTAGCATCAGTCTGAAAGCCACGTGACGTCCTGCGCCGTGAAACGCCTCTAGTTACCTCTTCATCCGCCCGTGTGCACGCTGGGTGATTATGATTGTTGCTCTTTAATCTTCTCAACCAAATATGAATCCCAGTATTGCCCTAAATAACTCTCAACCCAGAATCCACAGTGGATGCCTTTTAGCATTTCATGTATAAATTATTTGAATTTGTTGGTTTTCTTAAATCTAGAATCTGCAACACAATTAATGCACTAGTTAAATCAAACTTAACACTGCAACACCTTTAAGGCAACCATGCACTTCTTATCTCTTCATAATACATGCTTATATCTATATGTGTTACTTTGTTGTAAAAAGTGGTAAATGTCACAAATTAAAAGAATATTAAATATGTTTAAAGTTCATCAACGCCAAATTCAAGAGATTACTGACAAAAAAATAAATCAGTGTAGTTTTCTGCACTGATTTGATCCTCGCTCAACAATTCAAGAGCTCAATGATCTTTAGCATTTTTAGGTCAGTGGATTAAATGTCAAACATGACCTGTTGGTCTAGTGCTGATGTTTTTAAGCATGGGATTGTGGGACCTATACTGTTTTTTTTATATTAGTAATATTCTAGGTCTTTTTGTTAGCTTTTATTTATTTTTTATACACTTTTTATTTGAATAAACCAACTTTGCAACTGTGGAAAACCAAGATTGGACAACCACCACAACAAAATTATTTTAGCACACAAACAAAATGAAAACTTCTGCTCGAAAATGTAAAATTATTCCACATTTAATAAATCTTTGCTATGAACTATTTCATAAAATGGTGGAAAAAAAAAAAAAATCAGCCATCGCAAAAAGTTCATAAATATCCACTTGTTGCCAACGTAAACTATCAGTATAAATATAGCAATATAATATTGAGGAAAGCAATTGTTATAAAGCGATATAGGTGTATTTAAATCACTCTTATCATAGTAAACCACTGATTTTAAGGTCTGTCTAAAAAATGTAATAACATCCAGACAACCATCTATATCACTACCTAGTTTGCTTAACTTGGAGTGTCATAAACTTTTGAGAAAACTTTTTAACCTATTCCTAAACATTGGCAATCTCACTTTCTACATCAAATTATAAAATGCATTAGTGAAAAAAAAATGCAATAAAATGTATATAAAATTGTATAGTTACTATAATAACCAACATTTCACATATTTAATATAAAATCTGACTTTTCAGTTGTAAAAATCCAATTCTACACTAAATATCCATGTTTTAGCATATTTGACAATTATGAATTGTATGGGTAGTTTCCTACCCATATTCGCACTCCTACCAAACACCATACCATTTCATCTAAAGTCTAAACGTCAACCTACAGTATACCTTGACAGCAAATTAAAAGCCATTCAGAAAAACGTATCCCAAATATTGAAATACAAACAAACTAAACTAAAAAGTTAAACTTCACCCAAACTGCGCAAGACATTAACAGGTGAAGTTACACAGCAAAAACCTAGAAAGCGTGCTTACGATGCCCTGGAGGATGCGAATGGCCTTGATGGTGTGCACCCATTTCCTGTGCAGCGAGAGGACCGTCTTCATGTTGTCACCTCTCCCGTGAACACAGCGTCTCTGGGCCAAAGCGCATCACCCCTCAGCACAATGCATCTGTCTGCCTTTGACGTAAGACTGATGCCGCTGGCCTACATTCTGCGCAAATCCGACTGTCCACAGCGACCCACAGCAGCGACGCCGCAAAAAACGGGGCAGCCGAAACGCCGTCTTCTGCTGAGCTATTAAATTAAAATTCCGTTTCAATTCATCAAATGATACGGCTCTATCTAGGTTGACATTAAAAGCTTTTTGCGGCTTACGAAAGGCAAATGGCACCTTTAGAATGCTGATGCATTTGGACTGGGATTTCTTTCTGCAAGATGGGCTTTTGAATGTGCATGAGGGGCCTGGTAGATTAGCAGTGATTTCAGCATTTTTAATCATAATTTAGAAGGATTATGGGGTTTTGAGTACCTAAGCACCGGTATTTTCTAATTATTCGAAAGCTGTATAGAATTGAATGTCATAATAGTTCTACATTAGTATACTACGCAGTACATCATAAATGTCCTTTGATCTATAATGGCTTTCTAAGTCAGCTTCAAATCTTATCCAAGACAGGATTAACGTGTGGCATATGAGCTGCCCTCAATTCTCTTTACTGTGATAATCAGAACAGATTACTGACAAACCATGTCAAAGAATTGATTTCTCACTGTAACTGAGCTTGTATTATTGCGTTGTGCAACAGCAGGTGTCTGAGCTGTCAGTCCAACGCCACAATAACAGACTGACAGACATTTGGAGAAAACTGACAATTTTTCTAATTACCTTCTAATGGCTTCTACTTAAATGTTTGAATTTATTTATTTTTTTGTTCTGCATTTATTTGATTTAAAATACAATACGGTCATTCTGTGTCAAATCAACCAAATTTCAAAAACTTCCCCAGCTCAAATTTTTGATTTTGCTTAAAAAAAAAAATAAAATAAAAATCTAAAAGAAAGATAGACATGTATAGTGATGAAAGGCAAAACATTAAAATGTCATGGATGAATATTTGCCAAGTATATTCCACTATTTTGTAGTGGGTTTGGGTCAAAATAGCAATTTTCTGAATCCTGAGATTTAGAGCCAAATTACAAGGGGGTAAAATGACTTCAGAAAGATGGCAGCATCATAATTTTTTTTTTTTTTTTCAGAGATCAGTCTCAAACAGAAATGTCTTATACAATTGTTTCGATAGAGGGAAACAAGTCTTCTTCAGACGTTGCTTTTTAAATAAAATAGGTATGAGCTGTATACAAAGTAACCAACATTTGGTTTTCGACCATTGAAAATGGGTAATATTCAACAACCTGAAAATGGAGCCTCATTGAGGTCCCCATATCTCAATGTAGGGCCTTGAAAGCGACGATTCCAAATGAAAAGTTTATTAAGAACTAGAATCTAAAATCATATGGTGATATCTTTAATTGTTCTTGAGTTAAGGGAATGCAAACTTCGGAAAAATAATATTTAGAACACTCGGTATTTTCGATGCAGTCCTCTTGACAGAAGGAAATGAGGTACATTTCTAGTTTCAACATTATTTGTTATTCTGACATTCCGCTTTAAAAGAAAAGTAGTATCATATTTGCAAAGAGACCCACATTTGTTTTTTGACCACTGAAAATGTGTACAATTCAAATCTCTCTGGAACTGAACCATACAGGGCTTTAAAAAGTAAGATGCTGAAAGGAACGTTTGTTGAGACACAATATCTAAAAGGGCATTAAAATATCTTCTATACTAATTACGTTACAGGCATGCAAACTTTGGAGCAAAAACTTGAAAAGTGCCGTTTCCCATGTTTGAACATCACTACTGGCATATACTGCAGCAAAGATCGCTAAAGTCAACAGATTTTACTAACAGACCTACCAAACTCTGTGTAAAAATATAATTATGATGCTGCCATTTTTCTAAAGCCATTTCACCCACATGTAATTTGGCTCAGAATTTTGACCCCCCCCTTTACAAAATAGTGGATTACTCAGTAAATACATATCAGTGAGGCTGGGGACCTCTGTTTGAGTTAACACAGAATGACCCAATAATAAATGTAAAATGTAATTTACTGAAAGCTGAATTTTCATCATCATTACTCCACTCTTCAGTGGCACATGATCCTTCAGAAATCATTCTAATATGCTGATTTACTGCTCAACAAACATTTGTAATTATTAGCAATGTTGAAAATGGCTGTTGCTTCATATTTTTGTGGAAACCATGAATTTTTTGATGAATAAAAAAGGTAAAAAGAACTTAATTAATTTAAAAGTATTTTGTAACAAAACATATTGTTACCAAAAAAAAATTCACATCTACTGCATTAAATAAAATCATGATGAGGGGCCTTTTTCACGGTCCGCATTCGAAAACCGGAAGCGTTGAATAGTTGTGTAAAATAACTCCTGCCGTAGCCTGTATGAATGGCAATGCCCATAGCACGGGATGGTTGTGATTTATTAATGAACACTTCATCATAGATGTTTATCAAAATATATTAATCACAGTTTCCAATCATTATTCGGGTATGACGAAATGAGGAAAAATGTTGTCATGATATTCAACCGAACATATAATGATTTAAATGGAAGCGCAAGCCCTGCTGCGTATATGTATGCACAAACTTCAGAGACAGACCAGTTTTTTATTTAAAAAATGCAATAATACATATCACATTAAAGAGCAACAAAATCGGACAAGCTTATACATCTCATAAAACAGTAGAAAAAAGGCTGTACAAATTAAACTGTATAATTAGCATTGCTTTGTGCACTTACTTTACTTGCTGATAAACAACCATCAGGTAGTGCAAAAGGAGTTGTAAATGTTTATTTTTATTCAAAAAGAACTGGTTTTGCCATCTTAAATGTGTGTTGGAGAAACACTGGAGATGAATCATAGTAATCACACACACACACACACACACACACACACACACACACACACAAAATATTATTTTATATATATATATATATATATATATATATTATATATAATATATAATATATATATATATATATATATATATATATATATATATACACACACACACACACACACACACACACACACACACACACACATATACATATACATATTATATACATACATACACACACATATATATTATATATATATTCCGAGTATTTCTTCAGCAGTAACGTGTGCATCCGTGGACAGATTCCACCAACAGTGCTTACAAACGGTTCGCTTACATAATGCTTCACGTTAAAATGGAAAATTACACATATGGTAGGGTATCGTCTAAGGTTAAATAGATTATTTTAATATTTAATCAATCTGCCCATGACTGCATGTTACTGCTGGGGAAATACTCGGAATATATACTGTTTTCATTTTATTTTTAATGTTATTGTTTTTATTATTGCACAATGTAATATTTGTTATCATAATAAACACCTACTGAATGCCGATTTCATTGCTCTTTAATGTGATATGCTGTTTGTATGCTGTTCTTGCAATTTTTTTAATAAAAAGGTGGGTCTGTCTCTGAAGTAGGTGCATAACTTACATGCACAGGCTTGTGCGCTTCCATTTAAATCATGAAATGTGCGTCGGGATATCATGACACTTTTCGTCATTTCGTCATACCCGACTAATGATTGGAAATTGTGGTTAATGTGTTTTAATGAAACATCTATGATGAATTGTTCATTAATAAATCACAACCATCTTTTGCTATGGGCATTGGCATTCATACAGGCTACAGCACAAGTTATTTTACACAACTACTCGACGCTTCGACCTATTGAATCAAGAATAAAGTATCTTTGTAATTTGGTAAAGTAAATGAGACAAGGACACTAACTAACTCAGAAATACAACAAAGTCAGCCAGTGTGAACTTTAATACACCACCAGCAATTTCCAAGCAAAAACCAGCTCATAAGGGGCCAATAAGAAATCCCAGCAATTCAGAAATTCGTTTTTGAAAAGGTCGGCACAAGGAAAGTCAATGACTGTGGTAAATTCTGCCCAGAACCGACCATCTTTTGAAAACTGACCATGTGCTGCAGGAAGAACCTCAAGACAACCTTTAAAAAGTAGGACTTTTGCAGAAAGGTGACCATAAGGTATCTACAGTCAACATGTCAACAATATGGAGGAACACTGGTGTAATGACAGCAAAAAGTATTTTTTGAGTTGTGATACTAAACATCTAAGCAGGTAAGCATGACAGCATTATGCTGTCAGCAAGAAACAAAAACAACAAACAAAAACCTCCAACTACTACAACAGGGTGCATACTTTGTGTTTTTATAGACACTGTAGCTTAAATTTTAAAGCATTTACAGTTCAATAAAGTAAGATATACCATTACTGAGTCATCAGAAAACATACTGACACATATGTAGTGTGCTGTTAGACAGAATAGGCACAATGTGTGCAGACAGCAGCAGCAGACAGAATTCCCTCTGCATTATAGATAAGCAGCTTTAGCTGTCTGTGTCCCTCAAAAAGACTGAAACGACTGCTTTCATTTCAAGCCCCGACATATATGTTTCTAGTGAAACATAAAAAAGCCTCATTTCAGGTGATGCATATGAGACTTTACATAAATGAACATTACATAAAGAGCAAATTCCAAACCAGGTCTGGGTAAAGTTTAAACATGGAAGGAGAAGAAAAAAAACTAAGCTCATCTGAGCTGCTCTCCGAGGGGATTTGTTTGGTTTGGTGTAAAAACAGAAAGACTAATGGACAAGAAAATGACCTAAAATTAATTTCACATATAGTAACAGCTAAAATACTTCTAGATTATGAAGTGTTGTAAATTGTGATAGATTATGATGTCAGTGTAAAACTGGTGTGGTGGTCCCTCTGCTGGTGACACAAAAATGTCTTCAATTACTTTTTTCTCAATATTAAATAATTCTTATTATTAACAATATTAAATAATTAATAAAAAACACACATTAGCTTTTCTGCGCTTACAGAACCATATGTTCCCTAAAGCTGCATGTGCAAAACGCATAAACAATATAATCATTAAAACAGTCCTTCAGTAAATACTTGATTTACTCCAGCATATATTGATTATTAAAACAGCGGTAACACTATATAACATTTAATGTTAAACAAGTAATTAGTCGGTTTAAATATGTTATTAGCCTATATTTGGTGGTTTATTTTTCATAGTAATTTTTGATCGTTATTAAATGTCGCTTGCAATGGAAAACAGTTGTTCTTATAATCTGGTTTATCAGTAACGTATGTTATTTCGACGTTTAGATACACTATGTCCATCGCTATTGTATTGGAAAACAGCTAGCAGGTGGTTGTAAGGTGGACATTAACAAACAAGTGTGCACCTTATAAAACAGGATTTAAGTTAAAACGTATGCTCTGTGAAATCAAAATAGCGAGCTGAAGTAGTTTTAACAGTACTCACATGATAATAGTCCTTAACATTTCTACTCAGAACGAACCGTCTCTCCACAATAACCGGCATCTCGCAAACCGAACTAACGCTAAACTGTAAAATAAAGCTGTTTACTTGAAAGAAATGGCTTAATATTTATGGTGAGTAACGTTAAATAAAGCGGATAGATAACTCCGAAACCTCTGAATAGCGACAACACAAGCGCCTAAACATTTAAACTATTGTACTGTAAACCCCGAACGTACCAATAAATCACTGGGGGAGGTAATAACAACAAGTGTATTTTAACTTTGATTAAATGTTCAACTAATACCTCTTTCTTCACATTATATTGACTTCACCTTTCTGCTATACGTGGATGAATGTGATTTAAGAAATTAAACAACTAGCAATGCTGCATTTCTTTCATGGCGTACCCTATGAGCTACAATGGACGATTCCAAAATCCCTCTTCCATCGACTGTATTTGCATACCGGCGGAGGCTTTGCTTATGAATATCAATTAGGACGCGCTGACATCGCTTAGCAACCGTACTAAAGCTTCCAGGCACGTAACGTACGTAATTAATATTCATAAGTCAAGTCTTCCAAACTGTAGGACTCGCATATTTTCTACGGGATAATTTCTCTAATAGTTAAAAAGTTTATAAGTCCAAACCCCCTAAAGTACTGCTCGGGAGGGATTAGTTTTACTCTGAGATGAAGAGTAGGGTAAAAACCAGAGCATTTCTGTGATTTTAATCTTGCTCCGTGCCGTTATGGAAACACGTCCGTAGGTTCGTGTCCAAAGTTGTTTCTCCGGTTCTCCAAGTTTCTGAAATAGGCGCTGGGGACACAGGGAAGACCCATGAAAACGAAAAGAGGAACTTCACCGCTTTTTCATAGAGATAATACTTGCTGTGGCGAACATGAAGCATGCTTTCGTCAAGCTGTCGATCCAAACGCTTTATTTAAACGATTTAGCATGGTAATAATCAAAATAAACTTACAAAGTAGGGGAAACTAGAGGTTTATATTGAGCAAAGGCTCCCAACAAGTTTATTAACATCAAACAAGCAAATATAGATCCTCTAATAACAGTTTAAATTCATTCATCGCCTGTTTAGTGTAAAATGCACTGTGTAAAAAACGCTGTTGACAATATGTATCATAACTTCACATTAAAAAGAGTGGACCAAGACAGTACCATAGTACTTCCATACAAAGTACTACAGTATTCACCTTATTTTTAAAGGCTGAAGTAAGCCTATGGGCGAGACTTCCGGTTCATTAGCTGCTATAGGAAAATTACCAGAATAAGAATAACAACCTGCAGTAAACAGTAAAAATGTTTGCAATAGAAACCAGTGTGTTCATAATTAAGATAATATGGTAAGACACACCAACATGCAATATCAAGAAACAAAACAAGCTGTTCTGTACAGCTAAAAAATGAATTGATGCAGATAAGACCACAAGCCAGACCCATAAAATGTATAAATGGTCGCCGGAAAAAATAATGTTGATACAGTGGTGAAATTTGAAATACATTAATGTTACATGAATGTGCTAATTTCTTCCTCTTTCTAATGCACACATGGAAAGAGAAACATTGGTGGATCTAAAAGACTACAGGAAATCCAAATTTTTAATCTTCATATTTAAGTTATGGGCTCCTATCATTAGCATTCAAATGTCAACAATATAAATTTTCTCCAAATACTAGACAAATTACACACTCTTTGTCTATTTTGTGATGGGAGGATATGCCTGAGAAATCTTGTCAACCATAAAATAATGTCAAACTTTGAAACTTCCTCTTAAAAATAGAATGACGTCAGTTCCACTTCATATTGTTAGAGGTAAGTAGAGACATTTAAAAGAAGTAATTTTATATTTGAAAGTAAAAAAAATATATATAGATCTCTAGTGTGAGTGGCAAACAAATGCTATATTTGGGAATAATAAATAAGACAATACAATACAAGATAAACATTCTATAAATATTCTATATATCAAAATCATCACATAGACCTTTATTAAAAAAACAACAACAACAAAAAAACAATATAATTTATTTCAGCTCGCAAGCCATTTAATAGCAGATTTGTTTGGTGCTTTTCACATATACAATAGTCATCATTTGAAGTGGATCAAAATCTTTATCGAAGTTGTCCTAAAACCAAAACAATACCTTGTTTTAGGACAACTTTGATTAACTTTTTTGATCCACTTCAAATGTTGAATACTATGTATCAGTCCCAACTTCTTGTTTGAATACAAAATACATGTCAACTTACTAAAGTTTTAATAATAATTGCTATGTTTTCATCAGAAACTTTGTAGAGTGCTGTACCTGTAAAAGAGCTGGGTAGCTGGGAGCAGAGAGGCGTCGCAGACACAAATACTGAGCTTCGTGGGTCAGGGAAAACCTTTTGGAGCGGCTTGCCCGGAATAACTCTATTTGATTGGACTGGTCACTGTAAAAAAAATAAATACATTTTTAGTTATTAACACTGGACCACACAATCTTAAATATCAACAACAAAAATGTTAGTAATTGTAAAACCAGCTACATCTAGAAAGGTTTTCAGAGTAAAACTGAGAATGAACCATTATTTCTCACAAAGTCCTAATCACATAACCACAAGTCAGTTTGATAGTACAGTATTTGTTTGAAAGTTGATCTGCTTGATCTGTTAATAGCTAAATAATAGTTTGTGTGCATGTAAATAAATATCTAACCCTGCAATTATACCTGATCATGCAGTATGTTTTGTTGTAGCTTAGCCTGACAAGAAAATACAGAGCTTAGCTTAACAAACGTGCTTGGAGTACATAAAGAAACTACTATAACTTAACAAAACACGTCAAAAGCATTGCAAGAGTAAGCACCTGCTCTGAATGGAGTAAATGTGTAATTATTAACTGCGCTGTTTAGCATAACTGCTTTTTGCCAGCAGGAGTAATGTTTCAGTAATGCGGGTCCTCGGGTTCAAGAAACTAAAACAGCTAATTAACTAATTATTGCCTCTAAAATGTTCAAAGGAAAACTAGATTTCTGAAAGACATTTCCTGAAAAAAAAGGAAAGTAGTTCTTGTTTAGGAAAGTAGTTCTCCCTGCAAAACTCGGCACTGATGTCCGAGTTGAACTTTTCATTGATGGCCTTTAGCCTAGATGTGTCAAAAGGCCACACAAATACACTCAGGAATAAAAGCTGTAAATGGGGTGGTACCCTTTTACATTTACATTTAGTCATTTAGCAGACGCTTTTATCCAAAGCGACTTACAATAGAAGCAATCAGAGCAACAAGAGAGCGACAGTGTATAAGTGCTGTGGCAAATTTCAGTTAGATAAACACGATAAGTCTTGCAAGGGTTTTTTTTTTTTATATAAATATAGAAAACTGAAAAGAGTAGGAAAGAGCTAGTGTCAATTTTAGAAGGTAATAATGTTGTGTACTATTAAGGTACTGTATATTAATATATACAGTTGAGGTCAAGTTTACATACACCTTGCAGAATCTACAAAATGTGAATTATTTTAGCAAAATAAAAGGGATCATACAAAATGCATGTTATTTGTTATTTGATACTGACTTGAATAAGATATTTCACATAAAAGACGTTTACATATAGTCCACAATTGAAAACAATAGTTGAATTGATAAAAATGGCCCGTTCAAAAGTACATACGGTGTTGTTACCTGAATGATCCACAGCTGTGTTTTTTTTGTTTAGTGAGAATTGCTCATGAGTCCCTTGTTTGTCCTTAACAGTTAAACTGCCCGCTGTTCTTCAGAAAAAAATCTTCAGGTCCCACAAATTCTTTGGTTTCCCAGCATTTTTGTGTATTTGAACCCTTTCCAACAATGACTGTGACTTTTGAGATCCATCTTTTCACACTAAGGACAACTGAGGGACTATTACAGAAGATTCAAATGCTCACTGATGGATTAGCTCTTTTTCAGAACAAAAACATACAGATAATGTACTCACCCCCTTGTCATCCAAGATGTTCATGTCTTTCTTTCTTCAGTCGTAAAGAATTCTGCTTTTGAGGAAAACATTTCAGGATTTCTTATACAATGGACTTCTTTTGTGCCCCCAAGTTTGAACTTCCAAAATGCAGTTTAAATACAGCTTCAAATGGCTCTAAACGATCCCAACCGATGAACAAGGGTCTTATCTAGCGAAACGATCGATTATTTTCAAAACGATTTATATACTTTTTAACCTCAAATGCTCATCTTGTCTCGTCTCTGTAATGCGCATGCATAATCTGTGTAATCCGGGTCAATACAGTTAGGGAATGTCGAAAAACTCCCATCTCGTTAAAAAAAAAAAAACGAAGATCAAAATCATCCTACAACTCTGTTTTACCTTTTTTTGTAAAGGGCGTTTTATATTCTTTGTACGCTCACTTTGTAAACATTGGGTTGGCACTTCTGCAGCGATGTAGGACGATTTTGAAGGTGGGGAAGAAAACGATTTGGGAGTTTGACATACCCTAACTGTATTGACCCAGATCACACAGACTACACATGCGCATCACAGAGACGAGACAAGTGTTTGAGGTTAAAAAGTACATAAATTGTCAAAAAATAAATTATTGTTACGCTAGATAAGATTCTTCCTTGGCTGGGATTGTTTAGAGCCCTTTGAAGCTGCATTCGAACTGCATTTTGGAAGTTCAAACTTGGGGGCACCATGGAAGTCCACTATATGGAGAGAGATCCTGAAATGTTTTTCCTCAAAAAAACACAATTTCTTTACGACTGAAGAAAGACATAAACGTCTTGGTTGACAAGGGCGTGAGTACATTATCTGTACATTTTTTGTTCTGAAAGTGAACTAATCTTTAAGAGCGAGGGGTGTATACTTTTAAACAGGATGAAGATGTGTACATTTTTCTTATTTGCCTAAATATCATTTTTTTTTCTCCATGTAGTACTGCCCTTCAGAAGCTACAGAAGATACATGTTTCCCAGAAGACAAAGTAAGTTAAATTTACCCCCATCTTCAAATTCAAAAAGCCTTCAGCTCCCAGCCCTAAATGCATAGTGTTTCCTTCTAATCAGTGAGCATTTGAATAGTTGCATACGAGTCCCTCAGTCTAAACTTTTAACCTTATACTGTACACTTTAGGGAGTAAATAAGTTTCTAAAGTGTACCTTTTGAAAGGTTCGCCCAATTCCTCTTTTGTAAGAGCCCAGATAAAAAGAAACAAGCACCTTTATGGCTGCGTCTGAAATACTGTACGAGTAGGTCCTTCCTTAAAAGTACTTATTTTGCATGTGTTAAAATGTTCTATATAGTATGAATGTGTGTATGAATGTCATTCTGTTGTACTACATCCACAATGTTGTCGTTATCATGTGACCTACAGTCCATTAGATGCACTTCAGAATCTCAAATTTTTATTTATCGACTTCAAACCGCAAAATGAACCATTAACTAACATTTGTTTTGGGTCCTTTTGTGGGTTGATTTAGTTCCCTTTTGCGTCCACTTACATTGTGAACATAAAAAAACACTGAGGATACTGAATTACACAGAATTACAGCTGCTTCCCTTTCTCATTTACTTGAACTAAACTGGGTTTGTTTTACAGTAGCAAAACGATTAACCGATTCAAAACAAAAGATTATGTTTGCATACTATATGCATGTGTTTATTATATTTATGGATTTATTCTGCATGTATAAACACACACACACACATTATATATATATATATATATATATATATATATATATATATATATATATATATATATATATATATATATATATATATATATATATATATATGTAAACACTTGTATATAATTATATATACACACAGTACACACATAGTATGCAAGCAAACTTATTTTGAATCGATTAATCATGACTAATCGTTTTGCATCTCTAGTTTGTTTAATTTAAAGTGTACAATATAAAACCCTTTAAAAAGTGAATAAAAGTGAATCTTTTAAAACAATAATAATTCAAGAACAGTTAAAGGTAGGCCTAATCTTTAGCAAATCCCAGAATAAATATCCAACATATTGTAATGTTTTGATGCCTAAATTACTTGTAGCATTAAAAACGACTGATTTAGGTTTTAGTCTCTTTTCCATGTTTGGTAGCTACATTTCTGATCACAGTCTATAATATGCTTTCTGATGTATTGAATTGTGACTTATATATCACAATGTGTAAAGTAGGTAATGATACTGTTTTTCTGTCAATTTTTGTAGTGTATATGGGATTTTATTAAATAATGTCATTATCTGCAAGACAAAATTTCAACCAAACAAATAGCACAGCTCTCCTTAACAAGTTACACCGTTTGAGGCATCACTCAAGTCTAAAGTGCAAACAAAGAAATATAAGCTATGTATCAAACTTTAATACTTAGCATGGGGTTAAGCAAGCACTACCCAGAATTCAGTGTTGAGCAAGATCATGTCACACATAGAGCAACAATTAACAATGATATACTCAAACGCCTGTCATAAACAACATCAAATGTTAATATCCCGCTTTTTCTCTCTAGTATCTTCTACATAACTCACCCCGAGGGTCTCCACAACCTCCGACCGGGTGGTAGCAACTCACGCTTGTTGAGAGGCGCAACCCCGATGGCCGCTTGCATGATGGTGATGAATTTCTTGTACTTCATTTTAAGTTCTAGGTTCTTCTCCGTTCCTTAGATCTACAGAGGCTCTCAGCGACACTTAACCTCTCTGTTTAGCAACTATAATGTCACTACATCACCAACAAACTAAGAATAATCTCATTTAAAGCACTAAATACTAATTGTTCTATTAGACCCATCATTGCAGTAGTGGATCGGTCCCGCTCTGTGGAATCTCGTAGATGCCCATTTCGTTCTCCTCGTAGGACAAGAGAGGGAAAAGAGAGAGAGCGAAAACAACGACCACGTTGGGCAGGCTGGCAGAGCGTCACTCTTACATAATTCTGGAGATCTCAAACATTAGTCTAATGAAAATGCTGTGAGGGAGGATAATTGTGGTACTAAGCCGTGACAGATCATGGATGCACCCTGGCCCGTTTCTCTGTAATCTCTCCGCCGCTGCTGGCTTAGCCTGCGCCCATTATCACCCATCCGCACTCACGAATACATGCACACATATGTACAGTATTTGTCCAATCGCAAACAGAACACCCTAGAGATGATTTTCAGCATGTTACATTGGTGCAGGGATGGAGTAACCGGGCATCTAGGCCTTTTACTCCACCCAGTATGTGATGAAATTATCATCCAGTGGTTTGTGCAATGGATTATGGGCAGGAGGGGATTGTGCTGCCAAAGTGCAGGGGCTCTAAAAATCCCTCCACGCTCATCCAAATCGCCTAAAGCCCTGCAAATGAAACCGTCTATTTTTAGGTTTGGTTACAAATGTTATGTTCTGTCAAATGTGTGGGGCGTGTTTTGACAGGTCACGTTTTGACACAGCAGCTCTGGTAAGGTCTGTTCAACTGCAAAAACTGCTAAAATTGATCAGTTAAGATGTCAGACCAGAAACAGGATTATTTAGTGACCACATGTTGTGGTGTTGTGCGCTGGCAGGCTAGCAGAAAAAGACTAGAGCTGCCATAATACAACACAGTAAAAGCCAACAAAAATGTGGGGGATAACACTGTACACAGACAATAGTCATAAATCGCTAAAATTTTAAGCAGATATCGTTTGATGTCAAAATAATGCTGTATATAGTAAATTAGAAATCATTTTTAGTCTTTTGATGATTATCAGTATTTTCATATTTGCTCTTAAAGGAGGCCTATTATGCCCCTTTTAACAATATGTAATATATGTCATGTGTCCCCAGAATGTGTCTGTAAAGTTTCAGCTCAAAATACAGCACAGAGCATTTATTGTAACATTTTGAAAATGCCTATTTGGAGTGAAAACTGAAACATGCTGTTTTCGTGTATGTCTCTTTAAATGCAAATGGGCTTTCCAGAACAGGGTTGTGCATTTACAGACCGTAATTTACATAGTTATATACTCTGTAAAACAACCGTTTTGTTTTGATTATCATGTCTGTTGCGCTAAAATCGTGTTTTAAAGCTTATACTATAAATGATATAGTGTTGTTACAAGGCCTGTGAGTACTAAACCAAGTTCTCTTTCATGTCTTATTGTGCTTAAACTGTCAAAAACACAAATGAGTTTAAAAAAAACTCAGTGAAAGTAAACAGCTGGGACGCTAAATAGTGTTCCGTGTTCGTCTGTGCAGTCAATGACAGAACAGTTAGCGTGCTTTCCTCAAACTTCTGCCATGTCATTAGAACTGGTACACCGCTGTCACTTGTGAGATGGCGATGTGGGTGGAAATGAGCAGATTAAGGGGTGGTAATATTATAATTAGGGATGCAATGATTAGTCAACATTATCAATAATGTCGACAAATATTTTTGTTGTCGAGTAGTCGTTTGATCTCATATGACGTAATGTAAGAGCCTGCAATAATGTGGTTTGACCAGTGTGGCGCTGCAGTGTGTTTACCTACATTATAGGAAAAGTTTGTTTTTAATATTTTGAAGAATATTGGTAACCAAATAATATTAGGGTTTGTTGATACATAATATTCTTCAAAATATAAATAATATTGTTTTATGTCTCACAGAAGAGAGAAATCCATGCCAGTTTGGAATGACATGAGGGTGAATAAATTATGACCAAACTTCCATTTTTGGTAGAACTATCCCTTTAATGTGTTACCCAAACTATTTAAAGATCATAGTTCATCTAAAATGTCTATTCTTACTGACTGTCCTGCTGTTCCAAAACTTTTTTCTGTCAAACATGAAAGAAGACATGTTTTTTTATCCATACAATGGAAGTCAACAGTCAAGAAAAGAAAGGTAGAAATATAGAAGTGCACTTTCCTCATACCTTCACTATTCAAAATGTCTCTGTTTACTTCAAAAAACAAACAAACAAATTCTGTGGAACATGAAGACAATGGAAGTCAACAGTCAAGAAAAGAAAGGTAGAAATACAGAAGTGCCCTTTCCTCAACAACCCACACTATTCAAAATGTCTCTGTTTACTCCAAAAAACAAACAAACAAAAAAATAATTCTGTGGAACAAGACGACAATGGAAGTCAACAGTCATCAAAACAAACAAACAAACAAAAACAACAAAAAACGTTTAATTATCTTTAAATATCTTGAAGAATGTTGGTAACCAACTAATTTTGTTGACAAAATAATTTTCTTATATATTACCAGTCCAAAGTTTGGAAGTCTCTTATGCTCATCAAGGCTGCATTTATTTAATCAAAAATACAGAAAAAACCCAGTAATATTGCAAAATGTTATTTACAATATAAAATAATGTTTTTTATTTTTATATACTTTACAATACAATTTATTCCTGTGATGCAAAGCTGAATTTCATCAGCTGTTACTCCAGTCTTAATATGCTGATTTATTATTAGAATGAATCAATATTGGAAACAGTTGCCAAATATTTTTTCAACATGTGATTCTTTGATGAATAACAAGTTAAAAAGAACAACATTTATTCAAAATATAAACCTTTTCGAACAAATGTAAATCTGTGCTTTCACTTTTTATTAATTTAACACATCCTTGGTGAATAAAAGTATTAATTTCTTTCAAAAAAAGAAAAAAGAAAAA
The DNA here is from genome assembly GCA_033026305.1 of Cirrhinus molitorella. NCBI lineage: Eukaryota > Metazoa > Chordata > Actinopteri > Cypriniformes > Cyprinidae > Cirrhinus > Cirrhinus molitorella. Next base: position 30,186,656 of record CM065139.1, on the reverse strand, counting down.
TCAAAAGACCCCAAACTTTTGAACAGTAGTGTATATTGTTAGAAAACCTGTCTATTTTAAATAAATGCTGTTCTTTTTTAAATTTTTATTGATCAAAAAATCCTGAAAAAAACTGATAAAATCAGTATATTAGAATGATTTTATGAACGATCATGTGACACTGAAGACTGGAGTAATGATTCTGGAAATTCTACTTTAATTACAGATATAAATAAAATTTTAATGTATATTAGTATAAATTATTATTATTTTTTTTACGTTCTACAGAAGAGAGAATGTCATGCAGGTTTTTGGAATGACATGAGGGCCTTTAATCTGCCATTCATGCAGCACACGTTTCACTTCAAACATTTAGTAATACTAAGGATTTAGGGTTTGTTCAAAACACAATATGAACAAAAGTCCTTACCAAGCACCACTAATAATAAATGAGAAATGCACCAGTAGCCATATCCTGCTGATACTGTATTGTGTACTTCCAAACTGTTGACCTACATGAACAAATGAACTTTGTCCTCCACTCTGACACAATGTAAAAGCTGCTCAGGCATGCCAGACTCAGTCCAGACTTGAACACATTCTGAAATACACGCCTGAGGAACATTAAATAGCACCAGTACTACAAGATTTTTCTAGATTTTTTTTTATGAGATCTCAAAAATGTACTAGTATTAATAACCCCCATGAAATAAACTTTTGCCAGGCTTTCAGAATATGAGTGTTCTTTCTCTAAGAACACTCATCTAATGAATTCTACAGCATAAAGTTCAGAAAATCCCAGCTCAAGTGGATTAGGAACTCAAATGCATTATGAAACCAGATGTAACAAAAGTGATTTCTGTTTGCTATTTTTAGTCTACTGATTCTACAGGCTCATATTGGATGTAGACAAACAACATTATGTTATAAACATTGTATAAACGTCAGAAATTAACAGGTAAAGGCTTTTTGGGTGTTCTTATGCATTTCAACTATTGTCCAAGTCTTTTAATGCCTTTACGTAAGTGGAGCGTGGCAGTGTAAGCCGCAGTCCTTCCCATGTGTTCGGCTCATGCAGATTCAACATCTATATTATGCAATGCACATATGTACTGCCACATACTGACAGATGTATATTCAATCATCAAATAAATAATGGCATATTTCAATCACACCCCAGACAGCATCACTGAGTAAGCATATGTAATAACAGCTGTTTATTTCAAATTGCTGTGGCTTTGACCAAACTGCACTTATGGCTTTAAGACTTTAACTATCATGTCAGGTTAAAAAGAGGGTCCTGAATAAAAAACAAAATGACTTTTGATGCATGACAATGTGAGTTGTGTTAATCTGGGTTTATTTTTCTTTCCAACCTGCAGCACTGAAAGGGAAACAGTGATGTCATTTGTCCATTTCTAACCACTGCTGTCCTCATGTGAGTAACTCTGAGTCACTGTTCAGAACTTTGACTCCATTACATTCCACACCTGGACATGACGAATGACAGAATAACTGTAGGACACTAGGGGTGTGGCACTGAACACAGAATAACGTTTCATATACTACCAAATACAGTTTAAGTACAGTTTAGAGTTTGTAATAATTAGGATTTTACTTTTTTGGTTTTTACTGAATTTATTTGACTAAAAATACAGTAAAAAATCATTTTATGCTGACTTGGTGCTTCATTATCAGCGATTATTAGTGATCAATTATTAATAATCATTCTTATAGTCTTAAGTAGCATGGGTATATTTGTAGCAATAGCCAAAAATACATTGTATAGTTCAAAATTATATTTTTTATGCCAAAAAATCATTAGGATATTATGTAAAGATCATGTTCCATGAAGATATTTTGTAAATTTACAAATTTTAATATAAAATGTAATTTTTGATTAGTAATATACATTGCCAAGAACTTAATTGGACAACTTTAAAGGGCAACTTTCTCAATATTTAGATTTTTGTGCTTCCTCAGATTAGGGCTGGGCGATATATATATATATATATATATATATATAGATATATATATATATAGATCAGTAAATTCATGCGCATCTCGTCAGTAAAGCCGTTTTTTTGATTAGCGGTAAATCTCCATCACCTGTTTTCAAATGGAGCGCCAGTTTATTCACAAAGCCATAGATCACTGAAAAGCTACCCCAATGAATCACCCGCGAAACTGAACTCGATATTACGTAGCTTGTCAGTGATCTAAGGCTCTGTGTATTAACTGGCGCTCCATTTGAAAACAGGTGATGGAGATTTACCGCTAATCAAAGAACCGGCTTTACTGATGAGATGCGCATAATATCGATATAAATATATCGCCCAGCCCTACCTCAGATTTCAGATTTTCAAATAGTTGTATCTCTGCCAAATATTGTCCTATCCTAACAAACCATTCATCAATGCTTATTTATTCAGCTTTCAGATGTTGTATAAAGCAAAAAAAAAAAAAAAAAGACCTTTAAGACTGGTTTTGTGGTCCAGGGTCACATATAATTTTGAAAATGTTGTTTTTCCTACTGCTATTTTTAAGGATTCTTTGACGAATAGAATTTATTTGAAATTGAAATCTTTTGCAGTACTGTAAATCTTAAATCACCCCATCATTTTCAGCAAATCAGCATTTTAATAATTTCTAAAGGATCATGTGACACTGAAATTTCAGTTTTGCATCACAGGAATACATTTTAATTGAAACATATTTAAACACAAAGCTATTGTAATAATATTCCAAAATAGTACAGTGTTTCATGTATTTTTAAACATGAACATAAGATTTCAATCAAAATCATTTTAAAAATGTATTATTATTTTAAAACTTTTGACCTGTAGTGTAGATAGATTTAAAAAGTTTATATTTTAAACATTAAACTGGTATTTTATGAGATTTATCCGTCCTCTTGTATGTTCTCCCCCCTACAAGTTGGTTAGATTTTGCAGATAAATTTAAAAAATAGTAAAGATTATGCGAAAATGCTACTACTATAATGGTTTCTCTTGAACAACTTTTTCCAGTTTTTCAAGTGTTTACAATCGTTTAACATTAAAATAGATTTGTTTACAAAGAAAACGTGTAAAGTAAGTTTACATCCACGTCTCAACACTGCAGCGTCATGACATGAAACTACGCGTGAGGGAAAATCACTGAAGTTTCGTGAGAGACATGCAGGACAGTGAACACTGCCTTACAGTGACACACTGTAGGCCTGAAACCCGCTGCCAAATGCACGCCGACTGGCGAAATCAATACAAGTCCGTAATAAAGTTCATATCGATGTGTACATGATCTAAAAGCAGCATTTTTATGTTCATTTGACATTACTGAAGTTTCAATCCGCCTCCACTTATAAACAATAGACAACCGAAACCAGCAAACCGGGAAACGAGACAAAAACAACAAAACTCCTCCATAGTGAAAGCACTTACCTTCACATGTACTGATACTGAAGATCCATGAACTCTGACAGAAACACGCAGGGTTTGGTGTCATCTATATGTGACTCGACTCTTAACAAGAAAGACTGAACAACTCGATTCTGTGTACAATCCCAGATTTCCTGAATCTTCCAGGTATGGGCGTGTCCATTAACGCGCAGGTGAGTCCAAACAGCGCATTCCCAATCACGTGACCGCGCCGTTTCATACCTGTGCGTAAATGTCTAACCAGCGTATGTAATCATACCGAATAATAATAATGAATCATCTTTAAAGTCTGATGATTTAAAAGTATTGTGTCGTGATGCTTTCCTATTTTTAATCTTGCTGGAAATTTTGTGTTATTATAAAGGTCAGAATATAACTTATAAATTAATACAAAAATTCAAATATAAATGTATTACATTTAAAAATATTTTTTAAATGTAATTTATATATTTATATGTAATATCTGTCTTTTTTCAATTTGAGACCAAAAATATGCATATTCTTACTTAAGAGGGCCTTTATCTCCTTGTAATAAAAAAATCATATATATATATATATATATATAGCATTAATCATATTTATTATGGTTTTCAGGGTACACTGTGATTATAAGAAATGCCCAGTGATTTGAACTACCAGTTTTTTTTATTTAAAGTACAGCAAAAATAGTATAATTTTGAAATGTTTACTATTTAAAATAACTGTTGTCTATTTAAATATATTTTAAAATGTAATTTATTCCTTGATTTTAAAGCTGATTTTTTTTGCATCATTACACCAGTCACATGATCCTTCAGAAATCATTTTAATATTCTGATTTGCTGTCTAAAAACATGTATTATTATTATTATTATTATGTTGAAAACAGCTGAGTAGAATTTTTTAGGTTTTGCTGATGAATAGAAAGTTCAGAACAGCATTTATCAGAAATATTTGATTTATTTATTATTAATTATTATTTATCACTTTTGATCAGTTTAAAGCATCCTTGCTAAATAAAAGTAATAATTCCTATATCCCCCCTCCAATAAAAAAAAAAAAAAATATATATATATATATATTGCCTCCAATCTTTTGAATGTTTTTTGAAGGCTTTTTTATTTCAGATAAATGCTAATCTTTGGATCTTTCTGTTCATCAAAGAATCCTGAAAAAAAGTGCTCAACTGTTTTAAACATTGATAATAAATAATAATAACAATAAAAAATGTTTCTTGAACTGCATATTAGAATGATTTCTGAAGGATCATATGATAATGAACACTGGAGTGAGGATGCTAGAAAAATGTAGCTTTGATCACAGAAATAAATTACATTTTAAAATATATTCAAATAGAAAGCAGTTATTTTAAATAGTAAAAATATGTCACAATATTACTGCTTTTGCTGTATTTTGAACTTTTTAAAAACTCTCACTGTTCAAAAACTTTTGCTTGGTAGTGTACCTATTTAAAAATCAAATACTACAACTCATAATCAAACATCATTTGTCCTACTAAGACAAACTACACCAAAACACCCCCTAGTGGACTGTATACGACTATTGCAAGCAGTGAAAACACTCGACCAGACACATTATAACTGCAATCTTAACTTATGTTTAATAATCATGAATAAACATTAAAATAACTTAAAATAAAAATAAAAATAAAAATGATATTGATAGCTATGTATTCATGCAATGCTCACGTATAACAGAAAAAGTAGAAGCGGTCCTGTGAGGATACAGCATTTAATAGCATAATAGCAAACATTCTACATAAAAGCACATTTAATTCATATATTACTCTAATCAAAATACATTTAGATTTAAATACATTTTATAAAAAAGTTTTTAAAGATTTACGTTTTTTAACATCTAAACCCATGTAAATCTTTACATAAAGTAACATTACCCATTATAACACCCCCGCCCGCCTCCCTGTCATTATATTATGCTGATTGTGCGTCAAAATCACATGACCAAACATAACATTCTATCTCTGTTCACTAACTTCTGGTAATAGTCACTGTACTGTAATGATCAGATGAATGAAATCATTACTCACACAATACAAGTCAGGAGTGCTCACCATTATACCATGATTATGATATAATAAATCTATTTCTTTGTATGACACATGCTATAATCAGGTATCACGCCTTTAAGATGCACACCAACCAGTGTGTTTACAAGACATTTACAGCAAGCACACTGGTCTAATGGGAGTGTAACTATAATTATACAACAAACTTGTGCTTGCAAGTAGGTACAAAGTGCACAGACAGTGTAAGGCACTGCAGTACTATAGTGTGGCAATCGCTCTGCCGTTCTCTCAAACATAAGGCCTTTTCTCAGTCCATTTGTATTAGCAGCTAGAGATATCCTTGTGCAAAATTGTGGTGTTTGAGACAGCATGTCCACTGTTTCTCAGTCTTATAGATGTTTGGATGATCTGGTTCAACTAAGAAGGCCTCACGCATCACTGAAAAATACAAAAAAACAATATGAGTCACAAACATGGATCTGGAGCGATTGACACAAAAGAGTTTGAGTTCCAGGGGAACTTCATTTGGTGAGAACCAATGTCAGCAACTACTAACCAAGTAGACATCCAGACCAGACTCGGGTGTGCTTGCCTGTGAGTTGCCTGAACCTGGAAGAGTGCTATCCTCCATTGCAAGAGTCGAGCTGGACGTCCTACAGTCATCTCTGAGTACATAAAACACAGTGACTTCAGTTAAACTAGAAAGTATATGTCAATCACATTGTGTTTAGATAAAAAAAAGAAAGAAGAGGAAGCTCTGTAAAGAATTATGGAAGTTCACAAAGAGCTCTTTAGCTGAACTAATACGTCTGTGTCATGGGAAAGTGTGTGTTAATACGTAAACACCTGTATTCTGAGTCTGTTTGCGGTTCAAGCTTTACATCATCGAGAGAGGAAGCAGAAGATATAGTGGCCGCTGAAATCGCTGGGTTGAGTCTGGTGGAACGTGGAATGACGTCAGGTTTCTGAGAGGAGTGTATTTCTGTCAAAAAGAAGCAGGATTGGAAGAAATTATCAATCGTGAATCTGTAAAAATATGGTATTGAATGATATCCCTTGTGAAACTTTTTAAAAAAGTACTTTTTGCAGAAATAGTGTATTATATTTCAGATTTACACTATGAGTCAAAAGTTTTTGAACAGTAAGATTTTTAATGTTTTTTAAACAAGTCTCCCCTGCTGACCTAGTCTGCATTTATTAGATCCAAAATACAGCAAAAGCAGTAATATTGTGAAAGTTTTTACTATTTGAAATAACTGCTTTCTATTTGAATATATTTTAAAATCTAATTATTACTGCGATTTTCAGTCTTCAGTGTCACATGATCCTTCAGAAATCATACCAATATGATGATTTGCTGTTCAAGACATTATTATTATTATTTATAATAATTTTTCAGGATTCTTTGATGAATAGAAGGTCTAAAGTTCAGCATTTATCGTAAATAAAAAGCTTTTGTAACATTATGCACTATACCAGCTTATAGTCAGTATCTTTTTTTTTTAAAGAAATATAATGAATTAATACTTTTGTTTAGCAAGGATGCTTTAAATTGATTGAAAGTGATGATAAAATGATAACGGCATTTAAAATGTTACAGAAGATTTCTATTTCAGAAAGTCAACTTTCTATACATCAAAGAAACCTGAAAAAAAAAAATCTACTGTTTTGAACATAATAATAATGAATGTTTTTTGAGCAGCAAATCAGAATATTAGTGTATATTAAATGCAATTAGTTGTACTTTGTGTTTTCTTCAGTTCAAGGGATGAAAAAAAGATGGATCCATTTTCAATTTTAAGTTTACCTAGTAATGAAAATTTAGCAGGTTTGAAATGACTTGAGGGTGAATAAATGATGACAGAATTCAATTTTTGGGGGTGAACTGTTCCATAAAGTTTCTGCAGATACTTAAATGTGCATATTTTTATTTACCTTTATAAAGGCCTATTTTTTAAACTTTTGAAATGTATGCATCACCTTTCATGTCAAATTTAGTGACGTGGCAATGGTTTATAGTACATCGTTGACGCATTGGTGTCTCATAATTATTCATGAGGCTGTGCGTTCTTATCCTATGAGAAGATGTTTCGCCTAATTATTCACAACAGCGTGTTGATTTGCCATGACAGGCGCTTCAGACTGTAAGATTGCTTACATTAACTGAGAAAAACGTTCATGGATCAAAAGAGAGTCTTTGTTTTGTTTTGCTTTGTAAGAGTTCGGCACAAACACGACTCATTCATATAATGTTAGTGAGTGTAATAATGGTTTCTACAGTTCCTTGACGCAACCCATCAAAAGGATTATAAATGCAGCAAAATAAACCTTAAAAGTTAATAGAGGTGCAAGAGTGCGTTTATATATATGTTTTCAATGCAGAGTGCAAATGGCTGTGCATTTATTTGTGTTGTTAACTCAATGGGAGCAAAATAAACTGTCTGATCCCAAAGTTGACTCTCTCTTCTCTTTCTGCTCTGCTCCGCTTCGCACGCCCACTTTTGCAGCATTTTTTAAAACTGTGGTGAGAACTAACCAGTGCTGAAACAGGGGAGTTTCATAACCCTTTAAATACATTCATGGATATACAAATAAGAAATGTTGGGGGGAAACGCAAACTTTTACTAAACTACCAGTAGGTGGCGGTAAGTCACTTAATGAGTGAGTTAACTAATTCAATCAAAGGGCTGAATCATTCAGTAACAAAACACAGCGGAGTGTTGCTTGGAGAATGTGCTGCTGTGATTCTTGTTTGGAACTATTTTCGTTGGTGAAATGGAAAAAAGAGTGAATACTGTGTTTAAAATGTAAGTTAACTTAGTAGTAACTTAATAACTACCTGACGACTTGTTTACTGAACTAAAATCAATGTAACATTTGCAATCGTGAGAATACTCAGCAAAGCTCTGTTGGTATGTTACTTTATGTATGTGTTTCCTTATGTGTGGTGTTTCTCTCATTTGTTTTTAAGTCTCTCACAAAGAGGCAGGCAGCGCGATTTTGATACCAGAAATACACTATCCATTATCAAACACTGTTTACGTTGAACGTATTAAAATAAGAATAATCATTCTTGCGTTTTAATGCTTCGCTGTTTTTTTTTTGGTCAATCTTCGGTCTGTCCAATAATTGTAAACAGTCATTAGGTCCGTCAGACTGAAGATATTTTAGTGATAATGTGACCAAAATATTTAAGACCCATCGAATCTGAATTCAAAGGAACACTCCACTTTTTGGAAAATAGGCTCATTTTCCATCTCCCCTAGAGTTAAACAGATGAGTTTTACTATTTTTGAATCCATTCAGCCAATCTCCGGGTCTGTCGTTATCACTTTTAGCATAGCTTAGCATAAATCATTGAATCAGATTAGACCATTAGCAATAATCAATGAACTTTGCTATTGATATTGCGCAGTGCCTAAATATAGTCCCCAGCTATTTTATTATTACCTTAGTGGCTTAGTGCCGGTCACGTTGGAAGTTACCAAGCTGGGAACTATTTTCAGACGCTGTGTAATATCATTGTGCCTGCTGCACCCATGGTACGGCAGCAAAGTTCCCTGATTATTACACCTGAATAAGAGTTTAGTTCCTATCCATATCAGCTTGGAAAATCACAACTTTTCATTTTCTGTCGGTCTTTGTACACGATGTAACTACAGAAGAGTCAAGTTTTAAATAGGAAAAATATCGAAAATCTTTGGTCATTTTTGAACGAGATGCTAATGATCTAATCAGATTCAATGATTTATGCTAAGCTATGCTAAAAGTGCTACCGGCAGACCCGGAGATCGGCTGAATGGATTAAAAAACGGTAAAACTCATCTGTTTATTATTATAAATTAGCCTATTTTTTTTTAAAAAGTGGAGTGTTCCTTTAAGACATTTTAAGGCCTTTTATTGGGAAAACGTTGTTTAAGACGTTTTAAGGACCCGTGGACACCCTGTTTTAAAGTGTGTATTAGTAAAGTTCCCAGTAAGTACCTGTATCATCGAGGTTTTCGAGGCTTTGCGCCCTCCTATCTTCTTGACTCTCTTCTTTTACAGTTGACAAAACTTCCTGTGAGGCCGACCTGTTGACCTGGATAGAGTTTTTCTTTTTTCTCGAGGACGCACCACGGAGAGCTAAAAGTCAACAAAAGAAGGAAACAGTGATAATGGTAGAGGATTTCAAATGATCAAGATCATTAAACCCGAATTCCGTTGCAAACAATAAAGCAGCACGAAACTTACGATGAATCTTTTTAAATACTGTGGTGCCCATAAACTTCAGAAATCTGTCAGCGTAGAAATTAGGCCTATGGACAGATACTGTGTCCTAGCAAACAAAACAGCAAAGAGCCATAACTCATTATAAAGTTCAAAGCATGTAAGAAAAGAATATTTTAGTAAAAAAGAGAAAATACATACACCATCATACACAAGAGCCTTCCATGAGTGTTCAACCTTCTTTATAAATCTGTATATAAAAGATGTTCAATGTTTAAGCCATCTTTAATGGAATGCTTTATTAATTATGCTCATCTTTTATAATCAAAATGGTAACACTTCACAATGAAGTTTTATTAGTTAAACTACTTTAGTTAACATGAACTAAGCAATACTTCAAAACTAACATTAACGAAGATCAATAAATAGTGTAATAAATGTATTGTTCATTGTTTATTCATGTTTGTTAATAAATTAACTGATGCTAACATACCTTATTGTAATGTGTTGCCATAATAATATATTTTATTTAAGGGACCTTTCAGATCATTCAAGGTCACCACACATCAGGAGCAATAAATAACAATAATAGCCATTTCATAGTAATAAATAATAATAAGAATGTCAAATGTCAATGTCTTTTGTCAGGTGATTCATACCTGTAGGACTGCAGGATATCAATGATGCCCAGAAAGATCAGCAACTTCTCGTCTTTGTGTTTAGCAGGGATGCCACCCAATCTAGAACAAAAACACATGGTTATTTCAAAACGAATCCAAGCTTAGTCATAAAATGTACTGGAATGCTCACATATATGGTAAGATTTTGATATATGGTAAGTGAAACTGTGAAATGGTATTACATTTTAATTTGAATATACTGTAAAATGTAATTTATTCCTTTGATCAAAGCTGAATTTTCAGCATTATTACTCCAGTCTTCAGTGTCGCATGATCCTTCAAAAAAATAATTCCAACATGAAGCACAGCATTTCTGATTATAATCAGTCTTAAAAACACATTTGCTGCCTCATGTTTTAATGGAAACTGATATGCATTTTTGAATTTATTTAAAACGAAAATCTTCTGTAATAGTAGCTTTGTTTCCATCACTGTTTTATGTGCATTTTAAAGTATCACACGAGATACAAATGATGGAAATGGCTCATTTAAAAAAAAAATCCATAATTTGCCAGTTTTTATGCTCACTTGACGTGGTTTTTGGCTTGTGCAAAAAAGAGTTAAAGTCCCCATGAAATCAAAATTTCAAAAAAGTTTTTTTGCCTTTAGTATGAATATGTTAGCCTTAATTTTATCTGTAAGCTAGTGTGCTCCAAAAACAATCACAAAATTCACAGTGTCTAACTTCCACCAATATGGATCAATGATTTTAATGACACCACCCTGCATCAAACTTTCTGTCCAATCAAATGCTCTCTAGAATCTGAAGCGTCCCGCCCTCGATACCCTATAAATAGACGTTGAAGCTGCGGCTGAAATTGGTTACTTGTTCACAGAATTTGTCTATAAGGTAAATGGTACATAGAGCACTATATAGGGGATAGGGAATGATTCAGACAATGTAAATATGTTTTCAATTGAGGCGAATGAAGTCTGGTTTCGCTTTGTGTCACACAAACCACCACAGTGCACACACAGTCTTGCTCCAGTCTAGAGACAACAGCACTGAGCGGATCCTATGTGCAACTCAGCGCAGACCACAAAGCATATCTTACACATCTGAGTTCTACACAGAATGATGTTTTATACATAGATAATAAACTACTGGCTCTCCATTGACTTTGTATTGCGAGAAGCTGCCTCCTTACCATTTCTGACACAACAGTGTCTAAAAGCTGCAAAGTGGCAAGGTGTACAGTAAACAAACTGAGTTTTTATAAGCTGTCGACCCCCCAAAAAACCCAGAGTGTTTAAAGACACAAAATTTGAGCGCAAGTGGCATATTACTAGAGAACTACGCCTACTGGAGGGAAACTTAAATAGACAACAGGAAACATTAAATATTTTTAACCATGTCAAAGAATTATTTCATCACCCTATGTAAACCTGAGAGGAGGAGATATATTGAGAAACTAAATTTTATTGGTCTATGTCCGTGCTCCTTTTCCGTACCTTTCTTTTGTTGGAGAAATGATCTAAAAGAACGGCCCAATGTGAAATACCCTGACATCTACAACTATTTGTGTCCTTGAACAATCATTTTTGGGGTTTGACAGCTTATAAAAACTTAGTTCTGGGTTGTTTAGCTTGTTCACCTTGTCACATAGCAGCTTTTAGACATTGTTCTGTTTTTTGTTATAAGTCAGAAATGTCAAAGAGCCAGTATCCCGCAATACAAAGTCAATGGAGACCATTCATTTCTTTTAAAAAGGTACTGATCCCAAACATTTGAACATTAGCGTACATATACATATTTGGAGTGACTGACATGACTTTGAAGGATAGATTTGGGAGAAAGGCTGTTTGTAAGGGTGGGAGAAAAAAACGATTTAAAAATCGATTGGTTTACCTCAGAATTGATTTATATTTCATTATTTGACTTTTCCTAAGAGGTGGTGGGGAGAATTCACCACTTTTATTCCAACAGAGGGTGAAATGTGTAAATGTGTTGGTCTTTAAACAGCATCACGAAGCCGATCAATGTATGACATCAAAGTACTCCGAGAGAGATTTGAAAGCATGAAGATTTGAAAGCATCTGCTCTCTCAGGGCTGCAGACTACTATCTGTTGCATATACACTACCAGTCAAAAGTTTGAACACACCTTCTCATTTAATGTTTTTTAAAGAAGTCTCTTAAGCTCATTAAAGCTGCATTTATTTGATCAAAAATGTAACATTGCAAAATATTATTACAATAAATGATTTCATTTTAATATACTTTACAATATAATTTATTCCTGTGATGCAAAGCTGAATTTTCATCAGCTGTTACTCCAGTCTTAAGTGTCATGTCCTTCAGAAATCATTCTAATATGCTGATTTATTATTAGAATTATCAATGTTAATATCAATCAAATATTTTTTTGCACCCTGTGATTCTTTTTTCAGGATTCTTTGATGAATAAAAAGTTAAAAAGAACAGCATTCATTCAAAATATAAATCTTTTCTAACAATGTAAATCTATGCTATCACTTTTTATTAATTTAACACATCCTTGGTGAATAAAAGTATTAATTTCTTTCAAAAAAGAAAGAATAAAAATGTACTGACCCCAAACTTTTGAACATTAGTGTATATTGTTAGAAATCCTTTCTATTTTAAAAACTGCTGTTGTTTTTTACCCTTTTATTGATCAAAAAATCCTGAAAAAAGTATCACAGGTTCCAAAAAAAAAAGCAGCGCAGCTGATAATAAATCATCATATTAGAATGATTTTTGAAGGATCATGTGACACTGAAGACTGGAGTAATGATTCTGGAAATTCAACTTTAATGACAGATATAAATTAAATTTGAATGTATATTAATATAGAAAAACATTAATTTACATCCTAATAATATTTCTCAATATTACTTTTTTTTCTGTATTTTGGATCAAGTGAAAACAGCTTTGATAAGCATAAGAAACTTCTTTAAAAAACATTAAATGAGAGGGTGTGTCCAAACTTTTGACTGGTAGTGTATGAATCTTCTAACAGCAAGCACAGCGTGGACCATTTATCAGTTCAAATTTGTCCGAGCTCAAAACAGCTTTACTCTGTAGACAAGTTGATTTTGCACAGTGCTGTGAGATCCAGTAAAAAGTGTTTGAATTCACTGCACAATGAAAACGACTACTGCAAAATCTAGTGAGAATCATTCGAATTCTGCCCAGAATTCTCTGACATGGCTAAACAGTAACATATCACTTTTTTTTTTTCAGAAAATATTTTTTCTACTCATTTTGTTGAACATTTGACTGTTATATTCATGTGCAAGTTCAGGGTTTTGGTACTTGAAAGTTGTATAGTTCAAGGTACTGAAATACAACTTTAGAAAGATGTGAATCATTGTTTTTGTTAATATGACTCATCATCTCTTTAAGGATATGATCAAGTATTTTCCATTTGAGTCTAGTTTTTAATAAACAAAGAAAAATCACACATTTAAATATTGAATCACAATAGTTAAATAACTGCAATACTAAATTATGGCAATATATAATGAATCAGCACACAAGTATCAGGATAGTATTGCATCGGCAGATTACAATACTTGTAGACTCGTATTGGCATCCAAGTACTGGGATAGTATCGAATCGGGACGTAGGTGTATCGTCCCATTCCTAGCTGTTCGGTGAAAGTTTGCCAAACAACTTCTTTGTCTTTAATTTCTGATTAATATAATTACTCACGTGTCGTCATCTGCATCAGGTAGAAACTCGGCTACTTTGCCGTCTCCTTGAATTGACTCGCGGGCTGTTGAGTACAGGACCTTCTGCCCACCCTGACGCTTACTGTCCCCTATGCCGCCTCTCCCCCTCATCTTCTTCCTGTCCAGAACGTGGATGCCCAGTAGCAAACTGTAGTCCATGATTTTAAAGCTTTCCAACACCTGTGAAACAAAACGACTGGAAATCACAACCACAAACCATTTATAATACCGAAGAGCTCTGCAGTGATCAACAACACGACTCACCCGACAGTCTCTCTGAAGAGTCTTCATCAAGGCATTGTACGTGTCTGCATCGAAGTAAAGACCTTCGTGCATCTCCTGGAAGTCCAGATCTTTAAAGGTCGGGGAGGATTTGGCGCGCTCCTTCCGTGATGCTCTGCGTTTATACGTGGAGCCCTTTAAGTCGTATTTGTAGTGCATTTTCAAAGAGCGAGGGAGAACGTTGTTCATCACCACCAATCGGATATTAACGCCACCACACTGAATACAGTACAGCCCGTAAAACTTCGGTAAGAGGGTCCTCGGGTTCTGATTCAGATTCTGCAATCAGGAAAGACAGATCAGTTTGAGTTTTTTCTTTCTAGAAGAGAGCTTACTGGTGTAAAAATAGTGTAAATTTAGTGTTAAATTGAAAATAGTATAGAATGCACACTTTTTAAACATAATTCATTTATTAACATTTTAAACTGACAGGCCTAATATTTAGTGTTTTTAATGTGTTAATATGTAGTGTTGTCCTGTATTTTTACAGAAAACAGGGCCATAAAACAACTGTAAAGTAATTGTGCTGTAGAATGATTAACCATAGATGTTTTTTCTACTGATATATTAACCGTAAATATGAGTAACTGCATTGAGATAGCAGTGTATAGTCCAGTGTCTTCCTTATTATTGTGATGACTGTGGCTCACCATGTAGTATCCTGGAAGCAGCTTCTGCAGAAATTCAGCTTCTTTGTGCTGCACGGTCTTTATGATGAACTCATCATCACTGGTTAGGTAAAACCATGAACTACTTGCTCCAGGGTTTGATAGCTCGATCAGAGGTTCTTTACAAATAGAGTACTGTGAATGAAAAAAAGCTGCATTATTAATGCAGATTCTACAGAAAATACAAAAACAAGTGCACATTTTCAAATATTGTTCACTAAAACTATTAAAAATCATTTTTAATAGTTTAATATTTAACACATGTGTGTATAAATAGAGAGCTAAACCTTAAATGATAATATGAAAAATAATGTATTAAAAATATTTAATAATATGAATAAATAATTATTAATAATAATAAAAATTTTATAAAATAAAATAATAAAATGATATATATATATACACAGACATACATACATTAAATATATATATATATATATATATATATACACACACACATGAAATATAATGTATTAAAATATTTAATACAATTAATAAATAATTATTAATATAAAATAAAAGAAAAAATGTTTTATTTATATGTATATATATATATATATATATATATATGTATACGAAAAGCTAAAGCTTATATGAAAACATGAAATACAATGTAGTAAAAAATATTGAATATTAATAATCATTAAAAATATTAATTAATTAAACTAATACCACTAAAATAAAACTAAAATGGATATTAAAGTTAAATAGAAATATTAACTTTGTGACAATAAATTGTGACTTTGCTCTGAGATAATTTAAAGGACACTAAGCTTATTTATTATTTATTTGAAATATGTATTATGCATCGACTTATATGCAGCTGCAATTAATATCAATTAAAACTAAATAGATATATTAACAAAAGCTAATAAAATGGAAAAAGCACATGTATTAATACATACTGAATAACAGAAAAATACTACTAAAATAATACTGAATTATTTGTGTCCCAAAGACTTTGCACTGCTATAATTTACAAGATGCTAAACTTATTATATAGTTGTATTATACATATTTAAA
Source organism: Cirrhinus molitorella (assembly GCA_033026305.1). Taxonomy (NCBI): domain Eukaryota; kingdom Metazoa; phylum Chordata; class Actinopteri; order Cypriniformes; family Cyprinidae; genus Cirrhinus; species Cirrhinus molitorella. Next base: position 30,170,657 of record CM065139.1, on the reverse strand, counting down.
AAGTAATTAAAAATAAAAAAATATATATGTTCAGCCAATTACCATGTCCAATTTATCACCATTACATTTTAATTGAAAATGTTTGTTTGAAAGTTCAGCAGTAACAACTTTAGATTGATCAATATTGTAAATCATTTCATGATCAGTAAATCATTTCATCATCTTTCATGATTGTAATACTAAGTCTCCGGCGGTATGTTGGTCTTACCAAATAATCATCTGGTTTAATCCCAAAGAGCTCCCTAAAGTAACGGAAAGCCAAGGGAGCGTAATTTTTAAAGCGAAAGTCAGGGTAATGGTGAGCTGGAGTCAGATTACTGCCTTCACTGAAAGACAAAACACACAATATTTAAAAACTTTGCAGCTCTGTTTCAAAACCTAGTGATCCTGTTCAGCATTGTTAAGAATCGATCAATTACCAACCAATCACAAAAGGTATTCAGCTGTACTAATTAATTATGCAGAAGATATTAAACAAACCGATAACTACAAGAGAACTGTTGACATGTGGAACACAGTCATTGTATCTCAATGTTTGAATAGTGGCTCTAGTGCAACCACACGTTACATCTGTCAAGTGTGGAGCACGCTACGCATGCGATAATACCTCGGGAGAAAGACGCTCTCAACCACGTAGAAGTCTTGCATGAGAACATCTCGGTCTGGTTTGGAGGTCATATTGCCGACTGTGTAGCCGATGCCGAGCTGAATGGCTCCTCTCAAGGCTTCAGCTGTGGGCTGGAGACAAACACACACAGAAAATGAATGTAAAACAGGCCTCAGATCATGAGCAAATACTGACATGTATAGGAAAAGCAATCATCACTCGGCAGAGATAACGCCATGCTTATCAGCACTAAAAACATGGGAGGAAGTTGAAGACAAGGAAGTTGAGGCATATGGCCACGTTTGAGGTCTGGTTTACCAGAAGTCATTTACTGCTAGAGTGTCACAATGTGAGCAAATAAATCGCAACTACTTGGCAACACCCAGGCAACTACCCACAATGAGGTAGGATTGTGATGCCTACTGCAGAGAGTGTAAAAATGTGTGTCATCAAAGATTTACAGTGCTGCAGTACATTTATCACCCAGAAGTAAATAAATGCCTTTCACTTTTCACAACTATACTTTTGAAAATGAATGACCCTATGACCCTGTTGCATGCACAAAACACATGTCTAGGTCATATTTAGCAATCAAAATTTTTGCATTTAAATGAGATCCCTTTTTTTCATGGAAATTAAGCATTTTAAACATTTTCCACCAATTTTTTGGTAATGTTAGGTGTCCAGAAACTATTATTGTTATTATGGGCCAAGCATTGAAAGTGCTTAGGCACCCATTGTAGCAGCCCACAGAACCACTTCTGGGAAAGTTATGAAATTTGACAAACAGATGTAGGACAGTCCTAAAATTTGGAGTCAGTAACTCAAACTCTCTAGCGCCAACAATAGGCCAAATTTGCACTCATATTTCTGCTAATAACTTTTGAACTGTGAGCTCTTCTGATTCCTTGTCTCATATTGAGTTGAATGCATACCAACATTTTAATTTGTAAATTGACTTTCACAAACTCATCCTAGATAGTTTGTCCAATTTTGACCAAAATGGCTTAGATCATCTTCAGACACTGCTGTCAAAAAGTGATCAAAAGTGCTTTGATACCAAACCTTTTTCGTAAGGCATGTTAACAAATTTGATGAAATTTGTGCAAAAAAGGGGATTCAGACTAAAAGCGCCACCTACTGGTCAAAAGATATAAAAATTTGACATTTTTGTTTAGATTTAGAAATCATAAATCATAATATTGATTTTGTTAGATTCGGAGTATCATCCTGAATCAAACAATACAAAATTGTCATATGTCAGCCATTTTGAGCATGGACCATTTAACATTTTTTAGTAAAATGCTGTATCTTTCAAAAATGTTAACATATTGTCATGAATCTTACAGAATTGCTTGCGAGAAAGTTATGAAATCTGGCATGCGGATACAGGACAATCTCATCATTAATCGCAGTAAATTTGGAGTCTCTAACTCAAACTCTCTAGTGCCACCAATAGGCCAATATTTGCACTCATGTTCCCGCTAATAACTTTTTAACCGTAAGTTTGTGCAAAAATGAACATGACACTGTATCTTTGCAGCACTTTAGCGGATTCAGACCAAACTTGATATGTGTTATACCAAGCAAAATGTATATATTTTGTTTATATTTATATTTTCTGAACAGCATACCGAATCAAACGATACAAAACTGTTCTATTTCAGCCATTTTGAGCGTGGACCATTTCAAATTTTATACTAAAAGTTATGAAATTTGGCACATGGATAGAGGACAGTCTCATCATTAACCGCAGTAAATTTAGAGTCTCTAAATCAAACTCTCTAGCGAATTTGCACATATCTTTCTGCTAATACCTTTTAAACTGTAAGTTCTAAATCAAAATTCTTTTTTTTTCTTCTGATTCCTTGGCTCATACCAAGTTGAATGCATACGAAAATTACTATTTCTATGGTCAAGATTTTTCCCTATTTTTAATTTTCTGAAATATCATCTTTTTCGAACCTGTCTTTGGCGGTTTGTCCGATTTTCATCAAATTTGGCTCAGATCATCTTTAGACAATGCTGGCAAAAAGTTAACAAAAGCTTTTTGATGTACTAAACCATTTTCGCAAAGTGCGCTAACGAATTTGACGAAGTTTGTGCAAAAAAGCTCATGAAGCTATATCTCCGCAACACTAGCGGATTCTGACCAAACTTGGTATGTGTTATAATAAGGATGACCTAGGTGCACATAAGTAGTTTAGGCACAGCCCCACATACTGGTTAAAAGATATAAATATTGACATTCCATTTGGCCAAAAATTATAAGATCAGTAGTTAGGTTCGGAACGGATCAGATTTTTCTATGTTGGCTTTTTTGGGCATTGTCCATTTTGAGTTTTGTAGTAAAATTCTGTATCAACAAATGTCTTTAACAGGGTTCTCCAACCCTGCTCCTGGAGAGCTACCAAACTGCAGAGTTCAGCTACAGAGTACAAACTCACCTGAACCAGCTAATCAAGATGATCAGGGCTACTTAATTACAGACAGGTGTGTTGAAGCAGGGTTGAAACTTAAGTCTGCAGGAAGGTTGCTTGCCAGGAGCAGAGTTGGAGATCCCTGATCTTTGTAATTACAGTAGTAATTACAGACAGCTCCTTAGCTCTTCATTTTATCTCTGTTGTGCTTGGCTTGCAGCTATATTTATTGTTTTAATTTTGTAATTGTGTCTAAAAAATATATTAAAAAAAATATTGTCCAGACCATTATTTTTTAAGTTAAAATGAGTGTAAAAAAAGGAAAGAAGGTAGTACCATAAATACTTAATGGTAGTCCCATAAATAGTATTAATACTTTACAAATAATAAGAAATGTGGTTATTTTTCAGCCAGTCAAGGTATAATTTCTTATTGAATTAATAAACTATTTTAATGTATTATTTTAACCCCTTAACTGTCACCATCCCCTCAAGTTTACTTCACCATTTTACAAAGAAATAATAATCTAATCATGACAAACTATATATCGTTGGAAAGTTCTCAGACTCCTGAATAGATATTTTACTTTTTTTTGTATTACAAATAATGTAGGAAAGATAGGATAAATTAATATATGACAAAAGTGCACCTCAAAAATCTACTTCATAACAGGAGTTCTGACCTTTGCTTTGTCACAAGAAGACTTTCTTTATTGCCTTTTTCCCTATCATGCTTTAGAAATCATAAGAAATTATATATCAGCTAATAGCTTAAAATCTCAAAATTCATCCTTTGAAAACCATTTTAAAATCAGGCATTGCATTACCATGGAAAATGTACATCAAAATATCATGTTACAAAAAGGTTTTGTTCACGAATCATAAAAATTTAAGTTTAATACTGCATTTTCACCTATGTTCAAAAATGGGAGTGACAGCTAAAGGGTTAATATAAAATAAATATTTTATATTTATATTTGAATATTTAAACACATTTAAAATATATATTAATATATTATATAACAGTTATATATTAATATATAAATGTAAATTATATAAATATAATTTTGATTCTGAGGTGTTCCAACTGTTGATATCATGAAAATAATAATAAAATAAATGCGCAGAAATTAGTTCATGCATAATAATAATAATAATAATAATAATAATAATAGTAATAATAATAATAATAATAATAATTAAGAATTAGTTAATGCATATTATTGTTAATTATTTATTTATTTATTTTTAGGAAAAAAATTGCTTCCTAAAATAAAAAAATAAATAAACAAAGTAAATAAATCCTTAAGAATTAATTAATGAAAAATGCATAATTATAATAATTATGATTAAAAGCAATGTGTATGTAGTGGCTGCTTAATATCTAATAATAATTTTTCTGGATTTCCAGTTTGTATTCTTTTGATGGGGGATGAACATATGGATATGTTACGCATATGCATGAAATATGAACATGCCCATATTCTGGATGTGTTCTTAAACACTGTTTGTGAGATTTACATGTGAGTTTTATATTACAGTGTATCACATTGTGCCTTTTTCTCTTAAACCTGTTGCCCAATTATTTCTGTCCTCTTTACTGGAAATGACAAAACATTCTCTAAACCCTGCCAGCCACTTTATAGGAAAACATCCATTATGCGAATATCCTAATATCCCTAATATCAAGGGCCTTTTGATCCATGGTACACATGGCATGGCACACGGCTATAGTGTGGTCAGCGTTATATAACAGTCAGCAGGAAAACAGCATTTCAGACCACAAGTATGACAAATCAGAGTGGGATATGCAAAAATCAAATCCCACTAAATCCCAAAGGAGCTCACAGCACAAACGCTACATTGTGCCACAGAAAAAAATGCTGGCTTGAGCAAAAATAATCCATTGCACACTAAGGCCTAAAAACCGTACATGACAGAAAATGACAAATCATTTCTCCTAAACATAGAAATTAAATACAGAGACACTTGACTCTTGCTACTCAGATTTTCCACCTTAGAGTAAGAGTAAGAGTTTCAGAAGAGCTATCATTCATTTTAAAGTTTCATATTCTTACTGTATGTCAGCAGTTGTCTCATTTGCTCTGATTTTATGTTTCTGGGGGATTTGGTTATATAAATAATGAAAATGTAACCCAGAACTTTATTTACATTAGCAATACATTATTTCTTGTGCAGTATGAATCTAAATAGAGATTTCTGATGTCTAACATAAATGTAAACTACTGAAAATAAATCTTAACAGTGTTTATTCTTCAGTTCATTGATAATTTTTCTTCTTCAGCCAGTGATAAATAAAATGAGAAGTGTTAATAAACTAAACCAATTCATCAGTTTATCACTGATACTTACAGATAAAACACTGCTCTATAATTTACACACCTTTTTGTGGTCTTTGCCCCCAGTTTTTTGAGGTCTTCCACCTCCGGTCTCGTCTGCTGTTGAACTCATCTGTTATTTAAAGTAAATATACAAAATGCACAACAATTAGAATCATTAAAAATCCAATACGAATGTCTCAATGCCCTAAAAACGATTAAATCATCATAATAATAGCGTACTATTAAAATCAGAATGTGCAGAGGTAGCAACTGTTTGCACTGTGCACGTTATCAAACAGGAAATGAAGTCATGTGATGTTCCTGTTCTTGGTAGAACTCAACGCTGCTGATGCAAGAGATGCAACTCATTAGAAAGAGACTCAAGTTTCCTCCCGACTCAATTTAAATGTTTCATTCTGAATGATGCAGCATATGCAGGGTATAATCGCAAATGTTGAGAATCTGCAGTTCTGCTTAGTGACAGGATGTTGGTAGCAAACAAAGAAGGGAAACATACGCAAAATTGAAGACTTTTTCTTTTCATACAGCAGTGCTCTACTCAAATAGCCTCAGGGGTCAGAAAGGCTGTTTGTCCATATGAGTGAATGTTACTAAATATGTTTGGCTACAAGTACTCAGTTCTTATTACAATGATAGATAGATAGATAGATAGATAGATAGATAGATAGATAGATAGATAGATAGATGTTCATGTATTTATAAAATAAAATAAAATAAAATAAAATAAAACTATATTTTAAAAAATCCTTAATAATTAGTTAATGCATTCAAGCTAAATAATAATGATCATTATAATTATTACAGTATATAATAATTATTAGGGCTGTCAAATGATTAATCATAATTAATTGGATCCAAAATAAAAGTTTATGTTTACATACTATATATTTGTGTACTGTGTATATTTATTATGTATATATAAATACACACACATGCATGTACAGATTTACATCTAAAAAATTTATATTTATTTAGAATCTAAATTGTATACAGGTATAAATATGTATACATATAAATATTTAGTTTTAATACATGTATGTGTGTGTATTTATATGTACATATTAAATATACAAAGTAAACACACATATAGTATGTAAACATAAACTTTTATTTTGGATGCGATTAATCGCGATTAATCATTTGACAGCCCTAATAATTATATAATAATAATATATATATATATATATATATATATATATATTCGATTCTGGGGTGTTCCAACTACTGACATCATGAAAAAAAAGAAAAAAAGAAATTAAATTAAATTAAATAAAATTGTAAGAATTAGTTAATGCATAATAATAATAATAATAATAATAATAATAGTTATTATTATTAATAATTTATTTATAATTCTTAAGAATTAGTTCATGCATGCATTAATGCATAATAATTAATTTATTTACAATCCTTAAGAATTAGTTAATGCATAATATTATTATTATTTATTTATTTTTAGGAAAAAAGTAACAAATCTGCTTGACTGTTTATTATAAAATAAAACAAAATAAATCAAATAAATCCTTAAGAATTAGTTAATGCATAATGCATTCATGCATAATAATATTAATAATAATACATTTTTATCATTTTTATTTTCATTATTTATACATTTTAAGAATTAGTTAATGCATAATGCATTCATTCATAATAATAATAATAATAATAATAAAAAATAACAAATCTGCTTCACAAATTCTTAGTATTTAAAAAACTACAAAATAAATCAAAGTCATGTGGTGCAACCTACATATAGAAATACGCAGGAAAAGCAACCACCTGAAATACCATAGCAATACCCTAGCAACCACCCACAACACAGAAACACCTGGTGATGGCTTCATTTTCTTAATGCAAATATCATTTCTGACTTTTTACATTTGGATTTTAGAGTGAAATACAACCCTGACAAGTTGTTAGCAGGTTTTGGGAGTTTCATTAACACACAAACACACATGCTTAACCACTTTGATGTGTAAACACAATTCTGTGTTCAAACCTTTGACACTCTCGAAAAAGTTATATCTTTTGGGGTACAGATGCTTTTCACTTTCACAAATCTTAAAAGAACAACTTTGTACCTTATTTACCCCTAAAAGTAGTGACTTATTGGACATATTAGTACTTTAAAGCACAAAGCTGTTCTTCTAAGTGTACTTCACGCAAGCTGCTGCAACCGTAAAGATAAGCACTTTTTTTTCTGACAGTGTGGCATTTTCCTTACCTTGTAAACTGCTTTGCTGTTCAAGTGACGTTAGAGTTGCTGCATATCCAGCCAAAAATGACTCCAGGCGTCTAGTACAGGAAGAATAAATAGAACATGAGTAGGTGTCAGGGGTCTGTCAGTGACTGATACTGAAAGTGAAAGACATTAAGTGCACAAGCAAAGGAAACAGAGTGCTGTACTGAAAAGTAAACAAAGACGGAAAGAAAATGTTTATGAGGGAGACGGAATAAGTGAGCGTTTAAAGCTATTTATACACGCATTAAATACATGGCAAGCGCTGTGTGAGGCTCAATCGTTCCAGAGATGACAGATCACATGCCCACACGCCACTGAATGTTATAAAACAGACTCTGTGAGATATTCAAATCCAACAGACGAAGCACACAGCCTATTTCCCGTCAATTATCTGATGGCAGAGCCACTAAACAAACATGTTCTTGTGCTTTATCAAACGTTGATGAGGAACCGCTGTAAGGAGAAAGAGTTACTAGTTAGAAAGCTACTTAAAAGCATCACACAGCCGCAGTAGGCTCACTGCAGGGTTTGATTAGTCTACACAGACATTATATGATATTGAAAGCTCCTTCTTTGACGTCAGCAGAACTCAAGACCCCATATTTGGCTTGCTAATCAAGATGAGAAATGAGTTGTACATACCTCAGCGGCACTAACTGCTACAAACCGACACGGCAACTAGTTTTGGAAAGTGGCTTGAAGTTCTTTCCGTAATGACTGGCCTCTCGCAGTAAACACTAATATCAAAGAAGACGGATTTGCAATTAATCATGAAATCTTTCCTAAGACGGCCCTGTCCTCAATGTCCCAGCCCACAAAATAAGCAAACAATCGCAGCCGTAAGTACGTACGTAAGAGTCCTGATTCTTGAGGCATGGCCTGTAAGGTAAGGAGGATATTGCTTAAGGCGCTATTGTTTTCACAGCTTTGCTGATTTGCTCATATCTGTGTCAGCGCTCTGGGTGATCTGATATACAGGGCTCAAAGCTATAAACACTGAAGTTTATTATACTTTGTGTATTATAAACAGTAACCAGATTTTACGACCAATTTCAGACTTTTAACATTCCTTAACACTGAATCCAGGATTTTAAAATGAACAGCTAACACTGGTATAACTAACTGATCTACAAGGTGAAAAATTGGAACAGTGTATAAATATGCAAACAGAATCACAACAACCAACATAAAACCAGTGTTGCTTGATAAAGAAATGTTCTCATCTTAATATGCTCCTGAGATCCCCACAAAAAGTTTTGTGAATTTAGTATTTTTTACATGTCATTACATTTTATTTATATATATTTATGTCCTCTGTAGAGGAAACTAGGACTAAGTTTTTCTTAAAATACAATGATATATATATATAGGACTCCACTTCCAGCCATAAAAGACATTCAGAGGAAAAACTGCATGCGTCGAGCACACAGTATCCTTAAAGACTCCTCTCACCCTGCCCACAGACTGTTTTCTCTGCTGCCCTCCGGCAGGCGCTTCAGGAGCCTCCGGACCAAAACCAGCAGACTGAGGAACAGCTTCTTTCCCAGAGCTGTCTCCTTATTGAACTCTGCCCCTCACTGAACTCTGCTCCTCACTGATTCCACTGCATCTCCTCCATATCTTTACTCCCCTCATCCTCCCCAACACCTCTTAATTAACCAGAACTGTTACACTTATTTGCACTATTCACCTATATTCGCACTACAGCATCACCCATATGCACTACAGGTCTGCTCCATTGCTCATTTGCACTACCTGGTTACACTTTCAATTAATGCTTAATTGCATTATTTATTGCACCTCAATGCACAATTTGTAAATTTCTGTTTATAGTAAATACTGTATATTATGTTTATAGTACATACTCCATTGTAAATTTCTGTTTATAGCAAATTGCCATCAGTATATATATACCCATTTGTAAATCTTTACCATGCTTCATTATACACTTAATTTATTTATTTATTTAACTTATATCCTGCACTCTACTGCTTATTGCACTTCTGGTTAGACCTAAACTGCATTTCGTTGCATTGTACTTGTACATGTGTAATGACAATAAAGTTGAATCTAATCTAATCTAATCTAATATATATATATATATATATATATATATATATATATATATTTTATTTTATTTTTTTTTTTGGTTGATTCTCAACTATGTTATACATTTTGTTGATTTGATATACCATTTTGTTTTATGCAATGTTTGTGTAAAAATTACCATAAACTGGTTTTTCCCTTAAACACAGTATATCTATACACTGTATCTAAATGAATATTTGAATATTAATGTGTTGCAGTTGGGACAGCATGTTGAAAAAATAATTGTCATAATGGGAGTTGGAATTAATTGGGTCAGATTTTCGTAATAATATCTAATAATTTATACAAATATTAAATATGTTTTTTTTCTATTCAATTGTTATGTCTCCCAAAATGCATAATAAACATGCTTTTAGTCCTGGTGTCCTCTACAGTGGACATGTATGAAATTATGTCCTGTTTCATAACAGGAAGTCATATTTTTATTTGAAATTTTTTCCCTGAGATGTTCCTTTATGATAAACAATTAGAAAGTTATTCTGATTTAAATGACAATTACAAAATATAATCATATTTCCATAAGGATGTACAATTTTTCACTAAATTAATTTTAGCCATTTTTAAAGACCAAGGTGAGGGTGTGCTCATGGTCAAACTTCCAAACATTTGGTATCTCTAAAAAGCCCTGAATGGGCTCTGTACAGGTCATCCAGGCTTACAACTGTGACACGTAAGGTCTCATAGAAATTCACTAAAATATAATGTCTACTACAGAGGCACAAACTCCATAGCCGTGTCTCAGGAGGATATATTAATTCTTTAAATTCATACATAAAATGACTTGAATATGCCTTGTTTGTGATGAAGATTGTTTAAATTTCTAAATTAAATTAAATTATAATATATTTTTTATTCATGGCTGGCATGAAGTTTAAATTCCAGGGCATTCCAACTCTCCTGATATCGTGAAAGAATCTTTTTTTTCATGAAGAAAAAAAAGTTTGCACTAAGTGCAAATAGCGATGATCCTATTAACACTAAGTACAAATAGAAATGGATTCTATGTACACTACATAAAAACAACAGTATTTTCTTAAAATATACTATTTACCAACCTGATCTCATGACGAAAACGTAGTTGTGGGAACTTTTTTGCAAGACGCAAAATACGCACCATATCGTGACATATTCTATATGAAATGTCCACTGAGTGATGCTAAAAGAGTGTTCGTTTTTTCCCCAGAACAGATGAACGTACATATGGTATGTTTTATGTAACGCTGGCTTTGTATGTGTCACTGCAGATCTGACTTGAAATCTCCATTGAGTGGCGCTATAACTCTAATGCTCCGTGACGTTTTAAAATAATGTACTATCTCCACTAAACCTAAAGTTGGCTTCACAATTTTAAAGCTAATTTTAATCCCTATTTTTTACCCCTGAACAATCGGGGGTGTGGCTTGATTCGAGGCTTGTCGTAAGCGTTTTTTGTCGAAAAAATCCTCTGTTGTGTGGTGTCATTATGATCATTTAACTGCCCCCGATCAAGACGGAGTGTCCCCGAACTCAAATCGTGAGTATAAAACATGTTTGATATTTAGGATTCTTGATGGGGCTGCCTCTGATGTGATACCCATGTTAGCCAATGAGTGCGAGCAAGCGTCACTTACCGGATGTTGCCTGCTTTTATAGCTGAAACTCGGCAGCAACAAAAATGCCACAAAAGCAGAATACATAGGGGCTTATGAAGTCCATTTAATTTTTCCCAAATTCCGTTTTATTTTTTCCAAATTCCATTTTTTAAGTTTTTTTTTCCGTTAAATTTTTTTCTGGACTCCTTTTTAATGGTTAAATAAAATCTTATTAATCAAAAAAAGCATGTCTTATTCATTAAAATCATGAAACCTATACAATTTAACATCAGTTTGTTAAAGGTTTAACAAAAATGACATGTTTAGGGCCCTATGAAATATTGTATTTTATTGTTACCAAATTCTGGCAATTTTTAGCAATTATTTGAATGCATAACAATTTTAATTTACTCTTACAATAGCCTTGTGAATTTTTATTCACTCAAACATTCTGTTGTGTATTTATATTAACAGAATGCATGAAAAATGCTAATTTCTTTTAATGGATGAAAATTCAACAAATGTTATTTTTGGCAAGTAAAGGGGATTTACTATTAAAACATAGAAAACATGAAAGAAATATTGTGTAATAATTTCTTTAAAAAAGAAAGTTTAAAATTTTTTCAACAAGTAGTAGTACATTCTAAATATTAAAAATATATTTCTGTCATCTTTAAGTTAAACCAAACTTTTATTTTGAAGGGTTGCCGTGAATACCTGTACCTGACGCTTGTTGTGTCTAGATTAAATACAGCTGCGGCTGGAAGCTAACGATAAATTTTACTCAAATGGAAATTAAGTGTAATGAAGTGACTCACAGAGCTGTTCTGAAGATGTTGTTTATGTATTTATGTCCTCATTTATTGAGACGCCAGATGCTTAAATCACCACAAGCTCCACACATGCGTCAGTATGGGCAATGTTAGTAAACAAAACTGCGCGCTTGGGCCATTCATAAACACAGAGACACAGAACATCCAGGATTCATATTTAAATAGTCTTTTTGTGGCCTAACATTTACACATGCTAGCTCATATCGTGATTTTATTTAATTTGATGACATACTTTTGATTAATTCTTCCTTTTTTAACCTTTTTAAATCACCAATCAATTTTTAGGTTTCAGGATTTTTTATACCAAACTTTGTTTAAGGATAATTCTCAACTATGTTATAAAATATATAACAAAATGATTTGATATACCATTTTGTTTTATGCAATGTGTGTGTAAAAATGTCCATAAACTGGTTTTCCCCTTAAACACAGTATATCTACATCTATACACTGTATCTACAGTTACTCGAATATATTAATGTGTTGCTGTTGGGACAGCATGTTGAAAAATAATTGTCATAATGGGAGTATTAATTGGTCAGATTTTCATAATAATATCTAATAATTTATACAAATATTGAATATGTTTTTTATGCGTCATTATGTGTAATGTTAGTTAACAAAACAGAGACACGCAGAACATCCAGGATTCATATTTAGTCTTTTTGCTGCTTAATATTTACACATACTAGTTCATAACGATTTAATTTAATTTGATGACATACTTTTGATTAATTAATGTCACATTTTTAAAGACTGTTTCAAGACAGTTCTTTGCTACAATGTAAAAACCAGACAGAGACTCATCAGCGAGTGAAAGCATCTCTAGTAGGTTTGCGCTGTGCCACCGTTGAACTTTGATCTGAACGGATAAACGGTACGAGTGGCGTGCTCTGACTAGTGCTCCTTTGCCACATAAACATTATATCAAACATATATCTAGAGCTGCAGCAATTCGTTGATGTCATTACCTAAACCTACCCATCGCGCAGCATATACCAAAGTTACAGATATGTATTCAAGCAGATGTTTTAATCTGCTGAATAAAAAAATCAAGTGAATGCAGCCATAATGTGCATTTCTATTGATTGTATTGTATCACTGCCCTTTCTTTCTTTTTCTTTCTTTCTTGTTATTATTATGTCTATCTTGCTCCATTGCTTTCTTTCCTTCTTTTTTATTTATCGTTATTATTATTTCTTTTTCTCTTTATTGTATTATTTTCTTTCTTTGTTATTGTTTTTTTTTAATAAAATATAAAATATTGAACGATTAATAGCAGAAGTTAGTTATTTTTTGATAGTTTAACTAAATAATTTATCAACTGATAAGAAAATAATAAATAGATTAATTGAAAAATAATCAATAGATTAGTTGACCAATTGAAAAATAATCGTTAGATTAGTCGACAATAAAAATAATCAGAAATTCATATCGATAGTGATATAAATTATATCGATTAGCGATAATCGTCATTATTGATTTATCGCCCAGCCCTAGCCTCTAGTATTAATTTCTGCTGAAAACTGCAGTGATATGTACTTATTGGTACATATTTTGGATTTTTCAAGTATTTCAAGCATTTTTTGAGTTCATACAGGTATGTTTTTTCATGAGATCAGGTCAGCTACTCAAATGCAGTTGTCTCTGGCTGAAATACGTAGTAGAAAACCCATGAAAGATTTTTGTTATAAAAAAAACCCACATTGTTTTATACATATGTTGGACTACGGGGGTGCCATTATCTCGAAGACATGAAATGGTTATTGGTTGTAATTTTCAGTTGAAGGGCAACAAGAGAAGCACTGCAAATCTTCACTGCTTTCTTAGCGATAAGAAGAAGAGAAAAGAATGTGAAGATTCCTGTGGACGAATAAAAATTCCTAAAGACCCATGTCTTTGTTCTTTCCACTTTAGCCTTGATGCCTTTAAGGCTTTTAGTCGACCACTGCTACTGAAAGAGCTTACAAACAGCAGAGACAAGAAACGCTAGATGCCATCCTGGCAGGAGGATGCCAGGATGTAAACATGCCGACGCTTGTCATGACGCCTAAGAAGGAGTTTCTTAGTTCAGACTCCTTGTGGTGAAAATCGATGGTATGGCATTTGGTTTAAGCCTAGTACGCTTATATCCATCGCCGCCTCTAAGGTCTTTCAGTAGCTGTGGTCACTGTATCAGTATTTTATTTTCCGAGTTGTGTTATGGTAGTGTATCGCCAGTAGCTCACCGAGTGCACCCATTTTACGCAAACAAAATAATGGCGCCCCTATAGTCCAAAAATATGTGTAAAATGATGTGGATTTTTTTAATAACATACATTTTTTTATGGGTTTTCAACTACATATTTCAGTAAGAGACATTATTTACATTATATTACATTATATTAATCCATACAAGTTCCCTTAAAAAATAAATAACTAAATAAATCTAATATACGGCAAGTGGAAGTGATTTTTTGAGACTACTATGTAATACTATGTAATAACCTAACAACCGAACACCCTAGAAACCACATAGCAGCACTAGTTTTAAGAAAGTGTACAAATCTGTATCCTTATTGGTATTGCATAAATGTTCTCACAGCTTGTATAAAGTGTTATACTTGAAAATGAATGTGTCACAAGCTGTTAAGAGTGCTTATGGGTCATAAACAACCAGTTTCATAATGAGCACAAACTTGTTAAGGATCAGACTAGCTAAAGAAATAACGCTTTAGACAACAAATAGACTAAATTAGATAGACGTAACAGTATTGTCAATATTATTGTTCCCAGAAGGTTTATATATTAATAATTGAAGCTCAGAAACACATGGTCCGAGGCTTTCCCAGTTTAGATTTCCCAACCCCTAATTCCAACTCCCATGACCCATTGATTGCATAACTAATCTGGTAACAAGCCAGTACATTATATGTATGGGGAGACTTAAAAAAGCCCATCTATAAATCTATCACCACAACTGTCTAGACAGACACATAAATGGAAAATTTCCAGAGCAGCCGATCTAAAAACTGGATGTTCTCAAGGGTCTAATCATGTTTTTCGGACAGGGAACAAAACGTTTGCCAGAAATAAGGATATTTGCAAGCCAAATCACAGGACGCCAGGATCAGCAGGGCTGAAATTTCCTCAAATCCTACAACGTGCACAATAACCTATTTTTTTTAAACGATCACATCATCATTACACCCTCACACCCGGCCTGAACTAAAACAAAAGGTCTTTATCAGTGGGGAGAGAGGCGTGGATTCACGCACAGAAGCGTAAGGACTGTTTGCATTTGGCGTGGAGCGAGGGGAACGCAAATGACACATGAGTCATGACATCAACAATCACGTGATTCGCTCAGATCGCCTCTGTAAACACAGGGCACCTAGAAAACACGGCACTAGGCTCAGAATCAAATGGAGGACAGTAGCCAACGCAGATGATACTAATGTAAGCAATGGTGTAAACAGGATACACAAATTAAATGAAAACAAAAAGGCCTTTTGGAGATCAGCTAACAGACTTCAGATAGTTCCTGTGGCCTCGGTTTAGATCTTATATATTGTAATTACATAAAACCTGAAACACAATAATCAAATTGTACAGTAAACTCTTAAAAACAAAGGTTCCAAAAGGGAGTTTGTCCACCGATGCCATAGAAGAACCATGTTGGGGAAACTTTCAGTGAACAGTTCTTAAAAGAAACATTTTTCTTAGTGTAAAGAATATTTTATTAATCTAAAAGATTAAATCCTACTAAAAATAACTTTTTGTGGAATGGAATTGTTCCCTTTTGATGTTAAATGTTCTACATTGAACCATCAGTGCCAATAAAGAACCTTTATTTTAATAGATCTGCTAGCATAGATCCATATTATGTCTGTCTGCACTGCAAAAAATGCTTTTCTTATTTAGATTTTTTTTTTTTGTCTTGTTTCCAGCCAAATTATATAAAAATGCTTAAATCAAGAAGGGTTTTCTAGACGAGTAAAAATTATTGTCTTGTTTTCAGAAAAAATATGTTAAAATTAAGTGAGTTTTTGCCTGAAACAAGCAAAATAATCTGCCAATGGGGTAAGCAAAATAATCTAGTTTTCTATTTGAAATAACCCCACTGGCAGATTATTTAGCAAAAACTCACTTAATTTTGAATTGTTTTTTTTTTTTTTTCTGAAAACAAGACAATCATTTTTACTTACTCTAGAAAATCCTTCTTGATTTAAGATTTTTTTGATACTTTGGCTGGAAACAAGACAAAAAATCTAAGTAAGAAAAGCATTTTTTGCAGTGTACAGAGATTATCTGCATTTGTTGATAAGCATGCCTTTCCCATTCCACTGTAAAAAGTGAAAACATGCAACTGTTACTTATTTCTACTCAATCTGACCCTTAAAAAACATTGTCGGAGGTCAGTAGATGTTGTATGACTGATTCAGCCATATTATTATTATTATTATTTTTTGACCACTTAAGTGCAATGTTATCAGATGTTTTTTTAATAGTGCATGTTCTGCTTTCAAATGTCTTAGAAAGGATTTTGAGTGAAATTTGTGTCAAATAAATGGTAAATTGAGAAATTTACCAAAGAAGCACTGCTATTACAGGGTTCTTGGACCTGCTTATCCTGACTGGTCAATGATTTTCTGCAGTTTAATACTTTTGTACAATGATGTCCCTCAAATGCAGTTTCATGTTGCTCTGTGTACTTCCTTTTTACACAATAAAAAATGACACTGCAAATCAATATTTCATGTCTATCTGCAGTATTATTTATTTCTTATTTTATAACCAACCTAGTAATAAGTATCAGGATGATAAAAGGTTTAGGTTGTAATAACTGGTTGACTGAACAATATCCTTCACATTTTGGCCACTTTAGTACTCATTCCGCCTATAGACAGCCAATGAATAATATAGTGAAATTTCAGGGTTTTTTATTATAAATAAATATTTTTTTAAAATAACTTTATATAATCATATATAAACATTATTCTATACAATAGCAACGAACCATCATTCTCCCTGATATCTAAATATCTGCTTCGACTATTAAAAACACCCAGTATGCGAGCGCTTGAAGTTTCAAGATACAGCCTTATAATAACCAGCCTACTGTTTAATTCCTAACGTCCGGCTGTGATGTAACATTCATTTCTTTAAAGTTTTAGCTGCATAACATGCAAATTATCTGAGGCTCGTCCGCAAACGTTCAAGAGCGTTTGAGGAAGTACATGTTTCTCTACTACCAAACCATCTTCCCTTAGAACAAAGTGCAGCTCTGCCGTTTAGTTATTAGTCATTTTTAACAGATAGTGTTAATATATAAATGCAGAATGTGAAAGCAAAGCACACTCTTGGTTTAACCAACATAAAAACCCCGTTCAGCCTTTTAAATGAACAAAAATAAACATATTCGGCGTTAATGTGTCCAGTTACTGTTAAACGTTATGAACAAAATATGTTTCTCTTCTCTATGATTATTAAACCGCGGTGTGAGTGTTTGTGTTGTGTGAGAGAGCTCATATATGAAACGTGAACGTCAGCTCCTAAACAAAACATTAAACGGAATATAAAAGAAAAGTATAAAGATATTGAACTTACCGTCAGTGTTTTTACGAGAGAAGAAAAATTAGGCTGTTAGTAAAATGTAATTCATTAAGTCATGGTCTGTTTCTCAGTGACATTTGCGAGCGCGTCGAGCTTCAGTTTGTCTGTCAAACTCTCTCCGCCCACGCGCACGCGCTCACGTTTGTGATACGCGCGCATTGAGTGCAGCCTACTTGTAGCCTATAGTGTAAAAACGTTTTTTTTTTTTTTTACTTTAACAGGAGAAACAAGCACTGTCAATGACTGAAATAGTACAGTTGGTCCAACGCGTAAGCTCAAAAAACGTGATGTCTAAAACCTGTCACGCACTGCCAACTTTTTGAGCCATGCACTGAACACTGAATGTCTTCTGAATGTTTTTTTCACATTGAAGGACATTTTGTGGACTCTTGTTCCTTTATTACTTGGATGTAATTTTAACGGGAAGTAATGCAAAAAAAAAAAAAAAAACAGTGACACTTGTTAAATTAACTGTGAGTTACTTTTATCAATCTAAAATTATTGACATTAGTTATTGACACTTACCAGTTAAGCACTTGTTGAAACATATTTCACTGAATCTTGAGAAGTGGGACAAAACGGGGAAATATTAAACAAATAAAACCTTACTCAGACAAATGTAACTACATTTTTTGTATTTTACATGTACCTGAGCTATGCTTTGATTCACCGTCCTTCTTTTTTTCACTTATCTTGCAATCAAGATGTTTTAACATTTCAAAACACATTCTCATATTAGCAGACAGATTACATATTCACGCATGACCAACAAATATAAAAAATAATAATCATCCGACGGAGGTGACATAGACCTGACAGAGTTGACACATATGACGTGATAATGAAAACCTGAATTTGTAGTCATTTTAACTATCAAATACACAGTTTTATAGTTAATGTAATTAAAA
Organism: Cirrhinus molitorella; assembly: GCA_033026305.1. Classification (NCBI taxonomy): domain Eukaryota; kingdom Metazoa; phylum Chordata; class Actinopteri; order Cypriniformes; family Cyprinidae; genus Cirrhinus; species Cirrhinus molitorella. The sequence continues at coordinate 30,152,010 of CM065139.1, read as the reverse complement.
ATGACTTAAACAACCACAAAAATATGATGACTTTTATGAAATATGTTGAATTTCAACTCTGTCAATTGCCCATCACCACTATCAGACAGATAATCTTAGGGTGGTGACATCTGAGAGTGTTGACAAATTTGGCATTTCTTTCAAGAAACAAATAGAGTACATGCAGCCATTTAGTTTTCTCTGTTAATGCTAGATGCCAGTAGAACATGCTTCAGGAGAATAAAACGATCTAAACATTTCAAATAATTTCCTTGGAAATTAGAAGATGGGATTAGTTTCCATTGTCATGCTGATGATACTAAACTATCTCAACAAGAACAAATGAAACTTCCGATTTATTGAAGCTAACGGAATGTGTTAAATATGTAAAAGATTGTATGACCAATAACTAGAACACAGAGATATCACTTATTGGACCCAGAAACAGTACACAGAATCTCTTGGATTACAATTTGCAATCTAGACTGATTTACTGTTCTTTCTCTACAGTCAAAAATCTGGGTGTTATATTAGACAGCAACTTGTCTTTTGAAAATCATATTTCCCATGTTACAAAACAGCATTCTTCCATCTTAGAAACATTGCCAAGCTATGAAACATGTTACCTGCTTCTGATGTAGAAAAGTTAGTTCATGCTTTCATGACCTCTAGACTGGACTATTGTAAGCAACTGCTAGGTGGTAGTCCTGCATCTTCAATAAACAAGCTACAGGTTGTCCAAAATGCAGCAGCTAGAGTCCAGGTCAAGAAAATATGACCATATTACCCCAATTTTAGTCACTGCACTGGCTACCTATTAGGTTCTGTATCACTTACAAAATATACTACTTACCTATAAGGCCCACTTCTACCATGCTACAATCCATCACGCTCCCTAAGGTCGCAAAACTCTGGACTTTTTATAGCAAAGTCCACTAAAGGAGGTAGAGCTTTTTCGCATTTGGCTCCCAAACTCTGGAATAGCCTTCCTGATAACATTCAGGGTTCAGACAGGGTTCAGTCTGGATCCAGAACACCTGAGAAGAGATGATGCCAACCCTGAAATAACATACAGCACTACTGAATTTTGCTATATGTTTGATTGCAACATATAATCATTACTATTAATAGTGTTCATCGTCTGTTTGATTGATCATTGAATGTCTGACAGTGTTGACAAAATGTGGCAAAAACTTTGAAACCTTATGAAACATGCACGTATCCTTGAAAAACAACTTTGCTTTGATATGAGATATTATTAAGTGTTGCTTTTGGTAACAAGCTTTTTTTAAAATCTATTTTATTGCTTATTAACGATAGTTTGATGTAGTGATAAGACAATAAATGTCATGGATTTGATATAATAATGATAAATTTGAATTGTAAGGGATAATTGTTTTAAATACTGTACATTGTTATTAATCCCTCATAATACTTACACTTGAAAATATTTTCATTTTAAAACCTACAGCAGTTACAATTGCTGGACATGTTTTGTCCCATGTCTCAAGAATCAGCGATTCTACATTCACAAAGCAAACCATGTTGTGGTACTAGGAAAAAAAACTCAGAAAAGCTAACTTGAAAATTCTGTGGTAAATAATGCTGATATTTGTTACAGCCATTACAATATTACACTACAATCTAGGCTCGCCACAAAACTATGAAACTGTCTGTGCCAAGGAAACACTAGAATCCATGAAAAGGTTTTTTATGTTTGAGATCATGGCTTTAATGTTAAAAACATACCTGCTAAAAGCTTCAAAACATGACACCACATTTACAAATAAGGTGATAATAAATGTGATTACAAAAATCCTGTCAATATCTACCTTTTTCTTAATGCACTGCCTTTTTTACTGTATAAACATTACATTTGCCTTTTTTTAACTGTATAAACAACTATACTGTAAAAAAACACAATTTGTTGAGTCAACTTAAAATACACTCTAAAAAAGATGGTTCTTTGAAGGTTCTTTACATGTAGTAACAGTTCTATTTAGAACCATAGCATCCTGAAGAACCCTTTTAATGCTGAAATGGTTCTTAGAGTTAGAGTTGGGGTTCTTTATTCCCGCCCTTTTGATTTTCAAATCTGTAACTGTCAAAGCACCTTATTAGTGAGTTTCTGGAGCTGAGAGATCCAACTACAGACTGTCAACACACTCTCAACAGGTAAATTATTTCATTTTTACTTTTAAATACAAAATTAAATTTAAAATTGTATTGGTTTCCAAACAAATATGTTCTTTTCTCTTCTTTTTAAATCACATAAGTGATTTAAGTGTGCCTTACACATAAGCCTAAGTGTGAGCAGCTCTGACAATCCTCTTCACTACGTAAGTAACAGATCCATATTGTATCCATATTGTTTTTTTTTAAATTACTTATTTATGTTTTACTAACAAAAAAAACATTGTCTCATTTCTTCTGAAGTTCAGTTATCCAACAGATTGCCAACACACTCTTATCAGGTAAATATTTGTTTCTTATAATGTCTATAATTTTTTACTTTTTAAATTCCTGTTTTCCAATCATGTCTTTTTCTCTTTTCAGTGTAAGAGAACATGTAAGTGACCAGCCATGTTCAGTAAAGGATGCTTTTTAAGGATACCTTTTCACCACTTAAGTAACAATAATGTTTAATTTATGGTTCTTTTACTCTTTTTACAAAAACAAATGGACACACACTGTAAATCTAAACTCAATTGTGTATTTCAGATGCTGTCACATCCTACAACCTCGACATCTGCAGAGAAAACTGCCACTCAGTCACATCAAAACACATAATGATGAACTTACAGGCATCATAGAGGATTATGAAAATACAGTATTTCACTGGAACCTGGTCTTCATTTCACTATTTTGATTCTATTTTTACTTCTTTAAGCATTTATGTTCAATGTGAAAGGCATCTATTAATGTTTTCTTCTTGTTATAGTGCTGTCATTTTTTGCTACCAATTCATGTCATTAAAAAATAAAAAGTACCCAACTGGCACATGTTGTTGTTGTTGTATATACACTACAAGATACTGAAATACCAGACAGAAGAGTAAAAAGCAACAAAACAGTTAATTAATACATAGTATATTCAAATAATATTAATAATTACATAAATATACTAATATTAATGAAAATAAACTAGCATTGAAAAGGTTATTTATAATAAAGTTTATATTTATAATGTTCTATATAGCATTTTCAAAGCATGGTTCTTTATGGAACCCTATAAAAAGGGTTCTATTTAGCACCAAAAAGGGTTCTGCTATTGTTACAAGCCAAAGAACCCTTTTCTGGTACTATATAGAACCATTTTTCTTAAGAGTGTAATTTGTTACCCTGCTTAAAATGTAAATAAAAGTTCAATCAACTCAAATAAGTTAATTCAAGTTGAAGTGTTAAGTTGTACTAAGTGACAACTTAGATATTCGAGTTGACTAAACTAAAAAAATGTTTGTTAAACTTAACAGCTGAGTTTGTTGAATCCACTCAAATATTTAAGTTGTCACTTAGTAAAACGTAACGTTTCAAGGTGACTAAACTTTTTTCGAGTTGACTGAACTTTTACTTTTTAAATTTTAAGGCAGCCAGGTAACAAATTATTTTATGTTGACTCAACAAATGTTTTTTTTTTTTACAGTGTATAAACAGCGCAATTTATTTTAAAGAGGTTTTATAAGAGAGAATTTAAGTCAGACACTGTCACTGAAATTTGTTTGCATTTGGCCTGTCACTGTCTAAATTGAACCTAATAATCTAATAATAATTCTTAACCAGTTTACATCATTCAAATAGCCCAAATTCAAATATCAAACAAACTATGGTGCACAATAAAAGACATGCATATTCCTCTAGTTGCCTGGGTGCAATTTTTAGCCTGTCTTTTGACAGATCTGACCAAGAAAGACAGTCTGATGAGGTCTAGTGGAGCAGAACATCCTGCATGACCCTGGCTACTCCAGGTCATTCCTGTTGCAGTCCAATGTTTTGGAAGAATCAGGGCTGCTTTACAGCATTTCAAAGAGGAGGTTCACTGATGGATAGCTCACCTGTGCTTTTTTACATTTTTAATCTGACTCTTACCAGTTTTATTTTACCTCAATGGACAGACTACATTTCCTCTTGTACTTTCCAGCAGTGAACATCCCTATTGTAGTGATTGACAAAAAGATTTTAATCCCACTTACAGGTTGTACAATAGAGAGCGGAAATTCTTTATCAGTATTACTCACCTGTGCCTTGTTTATTTTTAATCTGGCATTCAACAGAGTTTATTTTAACTCACCTGACCATTTCCTTATGTTTCCTACATCCATGTAGTGAACAACCATATTGTAACAGTATCAGTCCAAAAACAGGTAGTACAATAAACAGCAAATATGTTTGACATTACTCACCTGTTCTTTTTATGTATAATCTGGCATTCACCAGAGTTTACTTTACCTCAATTAACAGGTTACATCTCTTGTAGCATCCAGGCAGTTGCCATCTTTACCATAATGAATGACAAAAATTTTAGTATCAAACTACAGGTTGCACATTAGAGAGCAGAGTTTTTTTGAGAAATATTACGCACCTGTGATTGTTTCCTCCCCTTTTTTGTTTTTAATTTGTCACTTACCACAGTTGTATTTTACCTCAGCGGACAACATATAGTGTTTCCTTTCACAACATCATGGCAGTAAACATCACATAAAAGACAAAACAACATACAGGTAAAACTACAAGAGACAGCAAAAACATTAGAAAAATATTACTCACCTGTGTGTTTCTTAATCTGGCATTTACCAGACCAATTTTAGACTTTTATTATGATTATTATTATTATTATTAATAATATTATTTTATTATTTTTTTTACCTCAGAGAACATAGAATATGTCTCCTCAGTTTGCAACATTCAGGCAGTGATAAAAAAAAAATTAAATAAACAGTATCAAACTATGGATTGTACAAAAAATGCTTTAAAATATTACTCACCTGTGCTTTTTTTTTTTTTAATTCTGGCATTTACCAGACTATTTTTTTTTTTTTTACCTCAGAGAACAGGAAACTGGCTGTTTCCTCTTGCAACAAACAGGCAGTAAACCCCTCTTCTGTAATTAAAAAGATACAGAAGCAATTATTTTATACTAAGTTGTACAGCACAGTTGAGATACATAATAAATGTTACTCATCTTGACTTTATAATCTGTCATTCACCTGAGTTATTTTACCACCTACCTTGATGTATTTCATTTTGTAACATCCAGGCAATCAGCATCACTATTGTCAATATCTGAAAAAGATATACATGTACAGTATCAATTCAAACTAATACAGGTTGGACAATAGACAGTGTAAATGTTTGAAGATACTCACCTGTGTGTGTGTGTGTGTGTGTGTGTGTGTGTGTTTCTTTTTTACTTAGCATTTGCCAGAGTTTTATTTTACCTCAGTTACCTGTCTGTGTTTCCTCTTGCAGCATGGAGGCAGTTACTCTTGCAACATCCAGACAGTGGAATGACAATACTGGATCTGCCTCTCCAGCTTTTCTGTTAGGATATCATATGCACTGTATGACAATGTAACATTTAATGAAGCACTGTTTTTTTCTGTAATAGTACCTTCAGCCCTCTCTAATATTTACTACATTCTAAATGTAATTTGAAACTTACATACTCAAGTTAACTGAACTAAAACAAATATCAAACACAGAAAGATCTGAATAACTTAGCTTCATATTTTTTGATTTGGTTCCTGTTGGAGTTCAAATTACAGTTGTTAGCGAGACCTAAAATAAAAGCAAATAGTCCTACTCCACATAAAAAAAAAAAAAAAAAAAACTATTGAAACATATTTCAAAAACTGTAGGAGAAATACTGTACCATGTGATCTTGTGAACTGTTTTGAATTAGAACGCTGCTGGTGGTTCAACTGTCGTCATATAGAATCTTCTTAAAAGCGCGTTCAGAACGTTTTTTTTTTTTTTTTTTTTAATTGAAATGCGTTATAAGCACAAACCATATAGACATTCAAATAATTGCGTTTATAATAAAATAATTTGTGTCACAAAAACACCTATTTTTATTTTTACCTTTCTGGAGTAGGGAGGGAGGCAAACATAAATAAATAAATTAGTAGCCTAAATAAAGGCCTATGTAGCCTTATACTGACCTTATTAAGAATGAATAGATTTTCTGAAATAAAACAACAGGTTGAGTTAATTTTGACAAAACATCTTTGCTCCTTGCCATCTTATTTAAGAAAGTGCTTACTGTGCATTATAAACGTGTCTTCTACTAATTCTAAAAGTTGCTTTAAGTTTTTTCGATGAGAATGAACTTTTTGTACAGCATTTGTCTTGCAGAGGTTGGAGTAATTCCAATGATTACCACTAGATGGCCGTATGAGTTCTCGTTTATTTCAGGCACTCATTTTCCCACGTGGAATGAGGGAATGTCATGCATTCACATACAGTGAATGAGAACTCAAAAGGCTATGATAATGCTTTCAAGAACACCCTGACCTGGCCCCATTTTTCCTCAGCCTGCATGAGGGGACATATGGAATAGGTTGTGTAATAGGCTATAATAAGGGGGTGAGACAGTGCTTAAAGGATAGTTCACCCAAAAATGAAAATCCTTTCATTAATTACTCACCCTCATATTGTTCCAAACCCATAAGACCTTAGTTTGTCTTCACAAAACAAATTAAGACATTTTTGATGAAATAGACAATATAGACAGCAATGAAACTGACACACTCAAGACCCAGAAAGAAAGTAAGGACATTGATAAAATAGTCCATGTGGCATCAGTGGTTCAACCTTAATTTTATGAAGCTACAAAAATACTTTTTATGCACAAAGACTGTTAGACTGTTATAGATTTTATTGATGTCTTACAACCTTTCTGGGACTGTGAACAGTTAGTTGTGTTGCTGGCTGTCTATGCAGGGTCAGAAAGCTCTTGGATTTCATCAAAAATATCTTAATTTGTGTTCCAAAGATGAACAAAGATCTCCGGAATAACATGAGGGTGAGTAATTAATGACAGAATTTTCGTTTTGGGTGAACTGTCCCTTATATGAGCATTTCTTCCTTACACAAAGACACAAGATTAGTCAATTTTGCATTAATGACCATTAAAGGAGAAAGATGATATTTGCTGATGTTTTAAAATGTTTACCAGCAGGGGCTAACAGGTCATGCTAACCAGCTAAAACTATTTAGCCACTTACAATTTTCCAGAGTAAAGGGGGTTAAAATTTCAGTTGATTTAATTACTAAATTGTCTTCTTGTCAGATTTGTCAGAGTGTTTTCACAACGCATCATCAATCGACCATATTGGCGGGACTAAACATAAACAATGCCACTGAAATGAACGAACACATTTCTTTAATTATTGCTGCTTAAAAATGGCCAATTATTGCCAAGTTTGTACTGATCAGACCAGGAAAAACATTTGGAGTACTATAGACTGACAAAAGTTATAACAAATCAAGGAGAAAACTGCAAAACACTGTCTGAGGAACAAAAGGCATTTGTGGTTGGCCAAACTTAACCAGGATTTCCAGGGCAAGAATCTTGACAACATTTGTGTTTGTTCTTATCATTTCCGGCCAGGTAGGTGAAATGTTATGCTAATATCTTAACACTGCTCATATGTATCTTTACCACCTATTAACTTTAGTTTATTAACTTTAATTTCTTTCTGTGATGTATACATCATAAATTAGCAGAAGAATGTATTCAGTAGTACATTAACCATGCAATCCATGCTGTTGTTTACATTTGAAAATCACCAATATGCTTTTAATGAATTACTTAAATGTATGTAGTTTACTTTACACAAACAGTACTTCAATGTCCCTACTTCCTTATTCTGTATTGCTTAAACTACTTCATCATTTGAACATTTGAAAACAATCAAAGATAACCAAAGCTTTACAGAAGCAATGAAGTTTTAAAATGTTACCACTGGTGTACACTTTTAAAAAGAGTACTTATTATGGAAATAATGTGCTTTAAAAATATGTATGTGCAAACTAAATGTAATATTTTCGTTGCATGTTAGTTTTGCTTTAATGAAACTGTATTTGTGTAAATCTATAATAAATGCAATTATCTGAACTTTAAAATGCTTTTTCTGACTTAAGTACATCTTTATATGTAATTTACTAATTACTTGCACTGAAATATGGTAAAAGCATACTGCTGAATGTACTGACAAACATTTATGGTAAACTAAAATATACCTTAATGTCAATTCTATTGAAAATTGTATGTAATTTTTTTTTTTAAATATGTCTTTAATTACACATTTGTAATGTCATAATTTAGTACACTTAAAATGTAATACTGAATAACAGTATAGTGCTTTGGTATGTTTGTCAAATCAGTGTACTTCTTTAAAGTCAGATAAAAGATTATAAAAACAAATGATTTAAAAATTTCAGTAATGTTACCTGCAAGTACAGTTGTTAAAAATATACTTTCAAGATTTAAAGTGATAAGCAATGTTTTCCTTACATAATTAAAAAGTGTATTGGAATGAAAGATTAGCCAACAGTTTTTAAGCAGATATTGCATGCCAAGTGAACTGACTTCACTTAATGGGATAATAGTTCTTTCTATGTCACCATCGTTCTTTGTAAGCACCATATTTTCCAGCAATTAACTGTATTGCATGTCTTCAGTGGAACAGAGTGCAAAGGTTGAAAGGGGTTGGTGGCTTCTGTTAATCAGACATCTGGACTTTGTTATTTTAATGTGCCAAGTGTTGAAATTGCAGGAAGGTCAGACTAACTACATTAAAGTAGGCGGCCCACATGGCCTATCAAAGCAGAAGAGCAAAGTGGCGGTAGAGTGGGGCGATCCCATTAACTACACTGGGGTTTTGCTGCACGCAGACAGACAGAAATGCTCTGTGATCCTCCACATACATACAGAGAGAAGCACATATGGACCGCATCCATGGTCGAGCGGCAGCGGCGTTCCTGACGAGTTGAAAACATCTGCGTGGCTCTGTTTCTTTCTCTCCTTCTACATCCATTTCTCCCACCCTCTCCCAGTGATCTTTGATATTTATTTTTGGGCACGTTGGCTGGCCTTACATGGTCTGGCGTTGGGTGCAGCTCTTTCTGGAAGACGCCCACTGGTCTGCCCTCCGTCTGTGGCAGTGGCAGGATGGGAATACCAGACGTTTGAAGTCATCAATTTAAAGGAATGCATTGCCAAGTTTTCATTGTGCTTTGGAGATACCATTGGTTTATTAGAACGAGATTTATTTCAGTGGCAAACAAACAACCGTAATCTTTGTTCATAATCAGTGACACCGGAGTTTACTCATCAGACTTTGACTTTCTAAACAATGGTGATTAAATCCGCGTGTGTGATAAACATCTTGTACACAAATGTAACTGAAATAACAATGAATGTTTGATGCAACTGGTATAAAGAATGAAAGGAACTATTTGCCTGGTACTCGCTCAGGACAGTTAGAGAGAGAGAGAGAGACAGAGAGTGGCCCGAACTTCCCACACAGCGAGCGGGTGGTGAATGAGACGCATTGTGTTACATAGGACACGGCAACAAATCGCTCATTGAATTGTTGTGGGGTAAGATTAATGCACAAACAGCACAATGCAAACTCATAAAGCCCAATTTAGAGGACGACATGGAGGCGTCAGGCGCCCCATTCTCCATTCTCTGATCTGATTAAGTCACTAGGTCAAGGTTTTTCTTATTCATTGTGGATGTCTTTTTAATTAAATCAGCTTTTGAATTTTAATAAAATTTGTCGAGTGGTAAGTACCAGTGTTGAGTTACCTTCTAATATAATTGTATGACTATATATGAGTCATATATGAGTCATATAGCTCTTTTAAATAAACTTTTTACCACTGTTGTGATAATAAACTCCAGTACCTTCTTTCAAATATGTGTTCCATTAAACTGAATGTGCTCTTATTGTTTATCTAGACTATCTAAACATGTCGACAGCTTAAAGGAGACAGATTGTGCCCCTTTTTACAATAAGTAATATAAGTCGCACATGTCCCCAGAATGTGTCTGTGTTTTTAGCTCGAAATACCCCACAGATCCCACACGTTGTTTTCATGCATGTCTCTTTAAATGCATTACCTCAGATACTCTGCTAAAAAATATCTGTTTGGTTTTGAATATCATGTCTATCACACATGTGAGTACTAAACTAGTCTCTTTCATGTCTTATAGTGCTTAAACTGTCAAATACACACAAGTTTATGTTAAAAACACATGCGTTACAAAAACATTTGGTTATGTCTGTGAAGGTAAACAGCTGGGGAAGAAATTGAATGTTTATATTAGATCTGTGTGGCAGCAGCATAAATAAATAAATCAAGAAATTCACTGCTCATATGGTAACATTTCTATAACATTTCATATGGTACAACACTGAAAAATGTGATTAATGTTATTTATGTATTCATAATCATCATATTTGTAAAAGCTACTTATTACCTTTTTTAAACATATTAAACCCAGATCCCATACGCTGTTTTCGTGCTTGTCTCTTTAAATGCAAATTAGCTGCTGCTCCCCGCCCCCTTTTCCAGTATAGAGCTGTGCATTTACAGCTCATACCTCAGATACACTGCTAAAAAATATCTGTTTGGTTTTGAATATCATGTTTATCGCACATGTGAGTACTAAACTAGTCTCTTTCATGTCTTATAGTGCTTAAACTGTCAAATACACACAAGTTTATGTTAAAAATACATGCGTTACAAAAACATTTGGTTATGTCTGTGAAGGTAAACAGCTGGGGAAGAAATTGCATGTTTATATTAGATCTGTGTGGCAGCAGCATAAATAAATAAATCAAGAAATTCACTGCTCATATGGTAACATTTCTATAACATTTCATATGGTACAACACTCTGAAAAATGCGATTAATGTTATTTATGTATTCATAATCATCATATTTGTAAAAGCTACTTATTACCTTTTTTAAACATATTAAACCCAGATCCCATATGCTGTTTTCGTGCTTGTCTCTTTAAATGCAAATTAGCTGCTGCTCCCCACCCCCTTTTCCAGGATAGAGCTCTGCATTTACAGCTCATACCTCAGATACACTGCTAAAAAATATCTGTTTGGTTTTAAATATCATGTTTATCGCACATGTGAGTACTAAACTAGTCTCTTTCATGTCTTATTGTGCTTAAACTGTCAAATACACACAAGTTTATGTTAAAAACACATGGGTTACAACAACAGTTGGTTATGTCTGTGAAGGTAAACAGCTGGGGAAGAAATTGCATGTTTATATCAGATCTGTGTGGCAGCAGCGTAAATAAATAAATCAAGAAATTCACTGCTCTCTTGTCTTCTCTGAGGCTCGGACTCTAAATAGTGTTCTGTGCTCATGTGACCAGCCAACAACAGAGCAGTTAGCATGCTTTGCTTGAACTTTCGCCATGGTGTTAGAACTGGTACACTGTTGTCGCTTGCGAAAACAAAATGGCGGCACCATGGGTGGAAACAAGATTTTGACATATGTTTCAGAGTGTTTGCTGATCTGATAGATTACTGAGCTGAAATCGCTTGTAGTTGAAAAAGTTATATGTTTTATTGAGGGTTGTCTCTATGGGCTACATTGGCGCCAATAAAGTGTTGAATTTTCATAACACTATTAAAAGAAGAAGATGAAATGCAAACAGGGTGTAACCAATGTTTTCAGTGGCGTGCTCTGCCCTAAATTTGACACACCCCAAAGCAGTGGCATTGTAGCATTTCCAGCGGCACTGAGTGCAGATTTAACGCAGATTTGTCAGATTTGGAATTGTGGTGATATTTATTGCTAAACTCATCCTGCACAGTTTGTGCTACATATATGGATGACACTTCAAATTTACCAGCTTAAGAAGGGCATCATTACTTTTGTAACCAGTCAGATTTTTTGTGTGTGAAAAATTCCCATTATCTAGCCATATCTATAAACAAGAACTTCACAGATACTTAGGTAAGGGGTCTTTTCACTTCGCCATTCGCCATTACACGAGCACCTAGAAACCACCCGGAAAACCCTAGCAACCACATACAGCATAAATGAGTACATCCCCTCTGAAACTTAACAAAGTCAGCAATTACTCTTTACTTAGAAGACATGTTAGGGATCTCTGGAGATCAGTTGATCAGTTGCCAAAGAAAAAAAATTAATTATTCAGGAAAATATAATTTTCTTATCAAAGTGATAAAATGATTTACTGTAATAATGTGTATACCCTCCCGAAGTTACTAAATAAAACTAAGGAAATATTTCTGGAGTAACTTTAAGACAAGTTTTGATTAACAGGTAAATAAGTTGAACCAAAGCTGTAAACGTAATAAGTAAAAGTAATTTCTTGAAAATTAAAAGTGTTATATAGGCCACTGAATCAACGCAGACTTAATGCTGACAACAATGAAACCACTTGAGAGAGAATACTCAGGAGATTTAGTTTTTTGTATAAAAGAGGACAGTGGTACAAGAGGAATTCTAAATTATTGTTTTAAGTTTGAAAATATAGCAAAAGTAACACAGATTTCAAAAACAATGGACTTGTGAAAAGGCATAATTAGGAATTAGAAATAATTAGGTCTTCACTTTAAGTTTTAATTTAGTGATGAGTGAGTTTTTGCTAGGAAAAAAGCAAGAAAAACACCAAGAAACACCAAGAAAGTGTCTCAGAGCCAACAAAAGCTATGGAAAGACTGACACTTTATCTGACAGAGTAAGATTCAGCCTGCAGAAGAGACATGCATGGCTTTATATCCACACCAGAACTACTATAGGCAAAGCACAATAAACTCATTTAACTTTATCCAAGGCCCATATTTACAAAATATATACTTCTGGGAATCCATACTCTGGTCTCATGAGACAAAGTCAATCAATTCAGATCTAACAGCATCCAAAATGTTATGGTGTTGCTAGAGGAGGAGTACAGTGAGAAGTTCTTGGTTCTCACAGTGACGTTCAGTAGTAGTAAAGCTCTTGTATAGGGATATATGAATGCTGAAGGTGTGATGGAGTTGTGCTTTATCAACGCTGTCATGAGTTCACACACCACTGTGTGATATAATACAAAAACCTGAAACAAAAGATGCTACCTTGTGTTCTAACTCATTCCCTGCATTGTTTTCAACATGACAATGAAGATATTCATTCTCCTAAGGTGAAAATTCTTTCAGTGGACATGTATTTCACCCAGTTTTCATTCTTAAACACCTGTAGAGACAAGCTGAGAAAAACTTGCCATTGAAGACCAGTGCATTTAAGGAGGTCATCCTCCAGGTGTTAAACAGAAAAGATGTGAAAATAAGTCATGAACTTACACACTCAGTGTATACACTAGGGTGTATTCATTTCTGCAATCCCTCATTTAAACAAAATTGGCTACGTTACTTATTTTGCAGATAATAATGGCATATATTTATCTATTTTTATTAAGAACATGTTGAATACATTTAAACATTGCCATCTTTCTATGAACTATATTAGTTATCATTAAGGAAATACATCTTTTATATTTAATCAGAGGGGGTATACTCATTTATGCTGTGCAATGTAGCAACACTTTGACAACCATCCTCAACACCCTATGACCATGGTGGGCTGTGGAAGGGCAAGCAGCTTTGTGATATTTGTGAAATACCCATACACTGGCTCTATTGTGATCCACCGCACTGTATTCAGGTGATGAACAGAGCTCTGAGGCAGAACGTGTAATGAATCCTCTGTCAGAGTATTCTCCGAACACAACAGGATATGATGTTACTCTGTGTCCAAAGCTCTCATTACTCAGGATTAAGATCCGCACAATGACTACATAAAAGCATGAGTTGGTGAAGGCAAAATACTCAGGTTACACATTACACACATGATTAGACTTCAGGCTCCTGCTAGATTTTCATCACACTCTGGACTACAAGTGTACTGCAGTAACACCAGCTTGATTTTTTAGCTTTCTGAAGGTTTTAAAATGCTTTGGAAGGTTCCCAGGGTGTTGCTATGTAGTTCTGAGTGGTTCCAAGTCTCCACGATATGCTGGTCTCTCCTTCAAGGTAAATTTATTGGATCTACTGGAGACATAAATTGTAAATTTAATCACTTGGAAACTTAATAGCACACTTTTTGTCAACAAGTAGAGTGATGTATCATATATCTGTTGCATAAATGGTGCAGGATGAAGTTTATTACTTAAGGTAAGGGCTTTGTATAAATATCTAACTTTAACCTTTGGAGGGAGAAATGCAGACTAGCAGAGAGCAGCAATGCTTGGCATCCAGCAGACAAAAGGGTGGGACTGGCAGCGAAAAGCAGCGATGAGTAAAGCTCATGTTCTCCTTTATGAGCCCCTCATCTAACGACCGCATTTGATTACAGTAAGGCTCAGAGTTGAGGAACTTTTTACAGGATTACTGCCAGTTTCCTTCAGCACACACTCACACTAACACACTCACACAGAGTCATTCACTGCTGGATGCTGGAGCGTCTCTGTGAAACCGGAGTGGGCTGAAGCTATAATGAGCGGTATGAAGGGATGATGTTGAAGACTGGCCGAGCCACTCAAGGGTAAACAGTGGGGAGTTTCCTTCGGATTCTACAATCCGCTCTTCTCGTTTGTTTCTGTTAGGCAGTCCGTTCTGCCTTGATTCAGGAGAAGCTGAAAGAGGCTATAAAAAGGTAAGGGTTCCTGTTTTTATGATGTACACAGTATTTTTTAAGAATCTAGTACTCAGTTATATTTCAGAGGAAAGTAAAATGACAAACTGCTTGTTAGTAGCTTGTGAGAAGTCATATTGAGAGCAAACTGAGATGTTTTCTTAAGTTTCTTGCTTCTCATATTTCTCTCCTGAGGGAAAAAGCCAGTATTAATGTCAAAGATTCCAGTGAGATCTCGACAATATTTCAAAATGTCCTCAAGATATTAAAAGTCTGCAGTCATAAATGAACTTAAGTCCCCTTGGAATTTGACCTGTGTAATGCATGTTCTCTTAAACTAAGAGGAATTTTTTAAACATTTAAGTCAAAGTTGATGATTAAAAAACATATTTGGCGTATTTTATGTCATATTCTTCATACATCTCCTGTTAATGTATTTCTAAATCTTAGCTACCATTTCAGTGTGATGTAAACTAAACAATAATTATCCTCAAAATAGTTTATATGTCCATAGTGGCAGATTTCTTTAAGGAAACTTTGACTTTTCACAGAATTAATTGAATATATATGAATTGAATGTAATGTTTTCACACACTTAATTGCATGTTAATTGCAGCTGAATAAAAATTGTAATGTAGTTTAAACTGATATTAAATGCAATTAGCTGAACTTTCAAGTGAGTCACTTAAGTATGTAATTTCATATTTACTTTTATTGTCTTTTAAATATGGTTAAAGCTTACTGTTAAATGTACTGACGAGTATTTATGCTAAACTAAAATATACTTTAAAGCTATTTCAGTTGAAACTTGTATGTCATGTATTTAAATGTATCTGTAATTATACATTTTAATGATGAAGTTGCAAATTTTACTTTAAAATATATAACTTGTAATCAATATTGAATAACAGACTACAGTTAAAAATCAAGTACTTTACATGTGCTTTATTTAGTCAACACCTCTAAATAATTGTACTTCTTTAAAACATTCTAAAAAATTATTTAAACACAATTATTTTAATTGCACACTACTATTCAAAAGTTTTTGGACAGTAAGATTTTTTATGTTTTCTGAAGAAGTCTCTTCTGCTCACCAAGCCTGCATTTATTTGATCCAAAGTACAGCAAAAACAGTAACATTTTGAAATGTTTTTCCTGTGATTTCAAAGCTGAAATTTTAGCATCATTACTCCAGTCACATGATTCCTCAGAAATCATTCTAATATTCTGATTTCAAGAAACATTTATTATTATTATAATGGTGAAAACAGCTGAGTAGAATTTGTTCAAGTTTCTTTGATTAATAGAAAGATCAGACCAGCATTTATCTGAAATAGGAATCTTTTGTAACATTATAAATGTCTTTACCGTCACTTTTGATAAATTTAAAGCATCCTAAATTAATAAAAGTATTAATTTCTATAATCCTGAATACTCAATACTGTAGTAATGTTGCTGAAAATTCAGCTTTGATCACAGGAATAAATTACATTTGAAATATATTCAAATAGGAAGCAGTTATTTTAAAAAGTAAAAATATTTTATGAAAATGTAATGTTTCAGATCAAATAAATGCAGGCAGAAGAGACTTTAAACATTAAAAATCTTACTGTCCAAAAGCTTTTGACTGGTAGTGTACTTTAAAATAAAACTGTTAATTTGACATTATTACAAAGTACACTTTTTAGTCACAATAATGTTCTCTCTTTAAATACACCTAAATGGCCTTTTTTTTCATTTTCATAAATATAAACTTTTAAGATTTTCAGTACACTACAAGTACACATTCAGTACAATTAAGTGCACTTTTTAAAAAAACTAACATCTAAAAATCAAGCATTTAAAATTAATCTCAGCTCACTTAGTTATTTTCTTACTCTAGTGTTCGAATTGTGTCAAAATACAAATGCATAATAATGTTCTAATATTTGAATCCTAAAACACTGAATGCTGATATTTGAAATGATTAAAAAAAATTAAAATTAAATGTGAAATTAAAACCGCCAGTAGGTGGCAGTAAATCACTCTTAATAGAAAGTCATTGCGATTGAACAGAATCCTTTGAACGGTAGATTCATTCAGGAACGAAACACTGTCATGTTGTTTAAAGATGCAAAACAGTGCTGTGGCTGTGTTTGGAACCATTTTTTTTGACGAAATAGAGCAAAAACAGGCAATATGGTGTCTAAAAAATAAGTCTCTTAATATTAACTTCTAGTTTATTGAATTGTTGTATAAAGTCAATATCACATTTGTGATTTTTGCGAAAAATTGCACACTTCATGTGATATTATTTAACTATATGAAAAGATATATACATTTTCTGCACCCATATGGGAAAATGCATTTTATTAGACTGAATCACACAGTAAAAGAACACACTCTAAATCAGCATGGTCAGTCTAGCTAGTGTTTAAGCACTCAAAACTCTTACAGTCAATGAAGCTGTCCATACACTGTATATGATAAATGAAAAAAGTTTGCCATATTCAGTCTGAACAAAACTCGGGGTTTCAGAAATGACTATTCTAAACACCTCTGATTGGCCACTGCATTCTAAATAGTTGCATGATTGGTTATAGTGAGAAACGCTGTAAAGATGGTTAGGTGTTATGGGGGGCCCCTAAATACTTATGGGAGGTCCGGAAACCCTGAATCCCCCCTTCAATACGAACACTGCTAATATGAGTTCAGATGGTGGCAAGGCCCGTAGCAGCCGCACCCATGAGGATGTAGCCTTGGTCTCGCATGGGTGGCATCCCACCAACAGTTAAATCTCACAACAGTGACTGTAAAGACTTCTTTACCTACCTCTTAGAGAACATAAAACCATTATGAAGTCATGCTGATTTAAGCAGTCTAATGAGTAATCCAGTCCAAACTAAACACAGTCTGTGTGTGTTAATAGGACTCAGGGGGGTGTGGACTTTCAGATGGGGGCGAGGTAGAAATAAGGTGAAGATATACTGTGCCACACTAAATGTCAAGTGTGAAAGGCTGCGCTCTAATTTAAACTAGCACCCTTGACTCGTGGCCAGAGAGGCAATGTTGTTTTTCTGCTTTGAACGAGGGGCCAAGTTTTCTAATCTCAGCTCTCTCACATGATAAGGTTAGACCGGGGATGAGTGAGTGAGGGGTTTGGGCTGTTATGTGTTCAGGATGAGTGGGTTTGATGGGGGAGGATCAGTGCTGTTTCCCTGTACAGAGAGTGCAGAGGGTGCACGTTCACGCTGGTAATGGAGGCACAGAGAGACAGGAACTGTAATTTCTCAGATCATTTCCTAGCACTTTGCTTTGGCCTTGGCCCCCCTTGTTCATTAGCAGTCATTAATTCCCAGGACAGGCCATCAGAAAAACATTTAGTGAGGGTAGTGAGGGCCACTGAAAGGCAGAAAAACAGCAGGGAAACAAAGGATCACGTGTGGAGGTCATGAGCGAGGTGTTCGGGGGCCAGTTTGTGTCTCTTATCCAAAAGCATGTACGAACAACTAATATCAAATGCTGGATGGAGGCTCACTGTGTCAGGTGATTTATGTTTAAAATCAAAAGAGTTACAAAAAGTAGGTCAGAAATAGAAAGAAATAGTTAGCCCCCCAAAATAGCATTATTTATTTATGTATTTATTTTAATGTACACTCTTAAAAATAAAGGTTCCAAAAGGGTGTTTTTGCAGTGATTAGAAGAACTAATTTTGGTTCCCCAAAGAACCTTTCAGTGAACAGTTCCTAAAGAACCATTTGAAAAACATTTTAAAAATCTAAAGAACCTTTTTTAACTATAAAGAACCTTTTCTGCATTTGCAAGGTTCCATGGATGTTCAAGGTTCTTCATAGAACCATTGATGCTAATAAAAAACATTTATTGTAGAGTGTAGAACACAAAATGAGAATTCAAAAAAATGTTTATGTCATTCTTTTACCTATAACATTTCACAATGCCAAATATATATATATATATATATATATATATATATATATATATATATATATATATATATATATATATAAATAAGTGAATAAATTCTGAAAAATAGTTCACCATATTGTAATTATTCTGAAGAAAGTCAAAAGTTTGGACATACCCTCTCATTTAATGTTTTTTAAAGAAGTTTCTTATGCTTATCAAGGCTGTTTTCACTTGATCAAAAATACAGACAAAAACCTGTAATATTGTGAAATATTATTACGATGTAAATCAATGTTTTTCTATATTAATATACATTTAATTTATATCTGTAATTAAAGTTGAATTTCCAGAATCATTATACCAGTCTTCAGTGTCACATGATTCAAAAATCATTCTAATATGCTAATATTTATTATCAGTGCTGGAAACGCTACTTATTTTTTTTTTTTTGGAACCTGTGATACAGGATATTTTGATACAGGATATTTTGATCAATAAAAGGTTAAAAAAGAACAGCATTTATTTAAAATAGAAAGGTTTTCTAACAATATACACTACTGTTCAAAAGTTTAGGGTCAGTAATTTTTTGTTTTTTGAAAGAAATTAATACTTTTATTCACCAAGGATGTGTGAAATTAATAAAAAGTGATAGCATAGATTTACATTGTTAGAATAGATATATATTTTGAATAAATGCTGTTCTTTTTAACTTGTTATTAATCAAAGAATCCTGAAAAAAAGAATCACAGGTTGCAAAAAATGTTTTGGCAGCACAACTGTTTCCAACATCTAACAACTAATGAAAATTCAACTTTGCATCACAGGAATAAATTATATTGTAAAGTATATTAAAATAAAAAACTATTATTTTATATTGTAATAACATTTTGCAATATTACTGTTTTTTTTCTGTATTTTTGATCAAATAAATGCAGCCTTGATGAGCATAAGAGACGTCTTTAAAAAAACATTAAATGAGAGGGTGTGTCCAAATTTTTGACTGGTAGTGTGTGTGTATATATATATATTACTTTTTAAAGTTGTAAAAATAAAAGTCTATTCAATTAATACTTTCCAATAAAGTACTACTTCAGTATTTCTAATTCAGAATTTCATGCATTAATTTAATGTGTTAATGGCCTTTTCTTTGCAATTATTTGTGAAATTTACAAGCAATTTCTGGGTGAAAACTGTTTTAAATGAAACACAACACTTTTTTATAGTGTTTTATATATATATATATATATATATATATATATATATATATATATATATATATATATATATACATACATAAGAAGTTGAAGATAATTTTAATGTGAACTTAAATATTTTAAATCATTTTATGTATCTATAATCTTGTATACCAACAAGCGTTCATTTGTTGCTGTTTTTATTTATTTATTTAATACGTTTAGACACAATTGATACATAACTTAGAACTCCTGTTTTTCTCTTGAGCAACATTTGAGCAACAAGATTTTCCTCCAGGACCTTTCTGTTCAAATTTGTGGTTAGAGCAAAAAAAAAAGATAAATTGGCAGGCAGTTTTCACATGACTTTATAGTTTCATAAATTCATGATGACTGACAACCGTAAAAATCGTCTGCAATGCAATTGCTCATAAATCATCTCACATTAAAGCAATTCTCTTGCATCACTTTGCACAGCTAAACAAAATATGAGGTAAAGAGTAACCAGTGTTAAAAAATGGTTACAACACAGCTGGAACTAGGACAGTAAGCTCAGATTTGCAATTGCAAGTGTAGTTATTAGTGTTGCTTGATATTACTTTTCTAAGCAATTGTACGATTTTTGCTTGGAGGGTAAATGTTGAAGAAATATGTTACATTTTATAAATATATTCCAAATGTATGCCGTAAACAGTGAAACTTTATGTTTTTGAAATAGAAAACATATTTAGTTTCAACCCTCATATATCAAAATATATTTAAGGTAGCTCATTTATTTATTTATTTCAAACGTAGTATGACAAATTTTTGGAAATATGTTAAAAAATATATACATGAAAATGTTACATTTTTTAGAAAAAAAAAAAAAACATAAGGTCCTCCCTAAAATGAATAATCCCCAATTTGCCAAGACTTAAAATAGCCACTAATTGCCATAAGATTGTGTTGGGAAAACCCTTCTAGTTTATAATCTTATACCCATATATCTCCCTAAAGTCACTTCTAAATGTAGTCTAAATGTGTATCAAGTAAAGTTACAATACAGAAAGCTATAATCAGTAATAATGTCATAATACTAATGATACCGAAGAGCAGGATACAGCCGCGTGCACAATGTATCACGTAATGTAATATTCCTCCTATTCTTCTGAGGACAGAAGGCCGTTTCTTCACTCACATCCCTCCGCACCCACATTACGCTGCACAAAGTGGAACGGAAGCAGCGTTTGATTAGTCTCTGTAATCAGGGTCTGCTCCAGACACAATAATGACATTATTACAGTATAACAGATTCTTATCAAACAAAGCCCACAGGTCATGTCCTCAAAAAGACAGTCTGGACTGCACTCAAAGCAACACAGATGAAGCACACTGCCCCAATATCTGTCAAGAGCTGAGAAATAAAAGCGCTCAGCTGGAACGAGAATAAGGATCAGTATCAGTGAAAGAGGTGCTTAACTTTCAAATGTTGGCTGTCTGCCTCAGGAGGTCAAACAAAAATATTGTATGATCTATTATATGATAAACAGTATAAAAATGATATAACATATTTGGGACAGGAACCGCCATTTTTTAGCAATAATTTTCTCAGTGATAATAGGAACCCAATCTCATCTAAAAAGCTAATTCTGTTATGACAACTCTCGGAGGGATTGGCATGGTAATCTACATGACAATGTTAATGTATTTGGTCTTGGCGGAATAGATCTGCTACGCTGCTGCGGCAGAGCAAGTACTGAGACTTGCTACTGCCAATACCTCCACAACATGCTGCTGTAAGCATGTAAGAAATACTGCTGCTGCACATATAACATATATGAATAACCCAACATGTCCTCCAATTTATACGACCGACTAAAGTCGTTTTCACAAATCCTCAAATACGTCTCTGTAAAGCGTATTCAACATTTGCTCCCTTATCAGTAACAGGTATCTAACTCAACCTTAGCATTATGTGTAGGTCAATTAGTAGCGCGTTGCACTGCGGAGTGGTATAATCATATGAGCACAGGTTCGATTCCAGAGAACGCATATGTTTTCATTGTATGTTTTTTTTTTTTTTAAATATGCACTAGAAATCATGATTTTGCACTATTTCTGTAAGGGGTAGGTTAACACGTTTAAATTACCCTGAAATCGTATAAAACTCATACGTCATTCGATGACGTCAGATCCAACGCGACACTGTCATTATTTTTACGACCGCTAGAGGGCGCTTAACTTTAAAACGTAAGAATGGATCGTATTTGGTCGATTCAAAAACGTACAACTGGGTCGTATTTTCTTTGAGGACAGTCTCGAATAACCCCCATAGCATACATGAATCTACACAGGTGGAGCTGGGGAAGGTGGAGGGTTTCTGAAGCATGCTGCAAACTGCTACATCTAGCACTAGTCATGTATTTGAATGTTGAGCAGTGAGCTAATTGGCTACTGATATAGGAGAGAACCAATTAGCTATGCCATGTGATTATGATGTCATGTTGTCAGACTGAGTTAAACCCATCGGACTGCGTTCTAGAGTTTCATGCCAGAACTTTGTATTTATTTTACGAGGTGCCCATTTAGTATGCATTTGTACAATGTGAATTGTACAAAAAACGTATACTTTTTAAAAAAAATTAAGCATGAAGGTCCACCTCTATACACAACCTTGCAAATTCATATGAATTTGTGAGCACGTAAAATAGTTACGATTACCATTAGATTGTGTATGCTAATATATGCAAATTGTAGCCTATAATAAAAAATATGCCAGAATTTGTAACAACACAGTTGGAGTTGTGAACATTATACTCAGATTTACAACTGTAATTGTAGTTATTAGTGATTCAATGATTTTTGCTTGCCGGATGAATTATACAGATGAAAAAAAAAACTTATTTCACTGGGAAATGTCATTATTTTTTGTATTTGTATTTGTATATTTGTTTGAATTTGTAAAATGTAGCAAAACATATTAGAAAAAATATGTAAGCGTGAAGGTCAACCCATAACGGGTCATTGTAGCAAGTAAGTAACAAGGTTGCAGATTTAAGGCACATTAAGCTATCACTGAGCATAGTTTTATGATAGCCCTACAATTTATTAAAATTTGAGAAAATGGAATTTATTAATTCATTTCTGTTTTATTTAAATTATTTAATGTTATATTATTCAAAAATTGTGGAAACGCATGGGGGGCACTGCTAAACGTAATAAATAAAATAAGTATTTTATATAGGGCTGTCAAATGATTAATCGCGATTAATCGCATCCAAAATAAAAGTTTATGTTTACATACTATATGTGTGTTTACTTTGTATATTTATTTTGTACATATTAATACACACACATACATGTATATATTAAAACAATATGTATATGTATATATTTTTATACCTGTATACAATTTAGATTATAAATAAATATAAATATTTTAGATATAAACCTAATATATTTTTCCTTAATATATACATGCATGTGTGTGTATTTATATACACATAATAAATATACACAGTACACAAATATATAGTATGTAAACATAAACTTTTATTTTGGATGTGATTAATCACGATTAATCGTTTGACAGCTTATATTATTGTTATTATTACCAGTGTTGAGGAGAGTTACTTCTAAAAGTAATGCATTACAATATTGTGTCACTTCATAAAAAAGTCACTAATTGTGTTACTTAGTTAATTTTTATGAAAAGTAATTCATTACGCTATTTCTTTCCACCTGAGCTGGACTTGCTTATATATTCTTAAAAGCAAAAATACAGAAAAGTTTTATTTTTGGCAATTGTAAAGGTCTATTCACACCTAATGTTAAATTAATGAGCCCCAGTTTGAAGAAAGTGCCTCTGTGCAAGTAATTCGTTACTTGAAAAAGTAATCTGATTACATATATTTGTAATACGTTACCCCAACACTGATTATTACTATAATTATTTTTTATTAAAATTCTACATTTAGTTCTATTAAAATGTAGAAGTAATTTGTTGCTTTACAACTTGAAAAAATAATTTGATTACATAACTCTTCTTACTTGTAATGCATTATTCCCAACAGATTATTACTATTATATTTTTGGAAATTAATTTGACATTCAGTTATTTTAAAATATGACAGTAATGTTACCTTACAATTTACTTGAAAAAAGTAATCTGATTACATAACTTGTGTTACTTGTAATGCATTACCCCCAACACTGATTTTTACTGTTATTTTTTATTTTTTTTTAGAATTTATGTGACATTCAGTTATTTTAAAATGTAAAAGTAATTTGTTACTCAACAAGTTATGTGAAAAAAGTAATCTGATTACGTAACTAGCGTTACTTGTAATGTGTCACCCCCAACACTGATTTTCACTAATGTATTACTTTTTTTGGTTTTGAATTTGACATTCAGTTCTTTTCAAATTTAAGTTACTTAAAAAAGTAATCTGATTGCTTTAATCTAATTTAATCTAATTATGTAATTTTGTTACTTGTATTGCATTGCCCTCAACACTGATTATTACTATTATTATTTTTTAAGATTTAAATTTGACATTTAGTTCTAATTTATATATTATTTTGTTTTGTAGCCTAAAAACCTCACTGGACTCTATGACTATCCTCCTGTCACGGATCACTGGATATTTCAGAAGAGCGAGGAACGTTAAGACTGGAAAATTACAGTCTTTCTTTGGAGTTTACGAGGCTTATGGATTCCACATCACACCAGACTGCACTTTATTTTGCAAGAATTTGATGCAGTCTGTTCGACCCATCCTTGTCTTATGTGGCATCAATCCTTTACACTTCCTTCCCCACATATTGTAAAGCAAATTAGATATGAGAAACATCAGATAGAGAAAAGCCAAATGGAGGATATCATAGGAAATGGGTTTTCATAAAACATCCTTCAAAGGAATTTAAAAATTTTCCCATGACTACACTAGACTAATGATTTCTTAAAATGACTTAATCAAGTTCACTCTACTTGGGTGGCAAGAAAATTCATAAATGAAGGGTTGCATGCTAAACTGTGAAACCTGATGAGCCCACATGGCTGTGATTCAAATGGCATGTACTGCTGCACCACTTATTACAAAATAGCTATGATTTTCCTGCCTTGCATTATGGTAATACTGTGGTATTCTTTTAAAGTACCTCAGAGTTCCGTGCATATACAATTATTCATACTATGTCAGTCACTATGAACATCACTATACTCTGGCACAGTATTTTGTTTTGCAAAAGATACACAACTTCAGATAACAGTATTTTCCCCAGCGTAACGAGACTTTTTTAGATTTACATCTTTTTCTCACCTCTTCTCCACATCTGCCTCACAAAGACCACAAATTAATCTTATTGGAGGCAATAAGTGATGTTAACTGTTCATTTCAAAACCCTTATCTTTCTTGCCTTTTTAGAGAGAAAATTGCATCAAGTTTCTTATCTGGGTGTAGTGGATAATTAGGGAAATACCTAGAGTTAAGCCAAGCATGGGAGAAGCAGGAGTTGGGGTGGGAAGGCGGGGGTTACCGGCTTGTTGTGGCTGTGTGGGTTCCTGGCATGCTGATTTGTGACTGTAGTGAAAAATCACATTGCCAGGGATTACCACACTGCCATGGCCTTACCAGCAGTTCATGAGGAGGAAATGGACAAAAATTGAGGAAATTTGAAAAAGGGCACCTGACATGGCAGAATGAATAAGGGGAACTCCATTAGTGTGTTTATAGTCGAACAGCAAAACAACTGCATTTGTGATGTCGTTCTGAGCGGGTGCAGAGCTTAGCTGATTGGTGAACATGCACAGTTTGCTTTTTTTGTTCACAGTGGCTAAGTTCTTCACCTGAAAAGAAACTAAGAAAATGCATTGTTTACCCTGTTGGAAAGCCATATTTATATGTATATGTGCCGACATGACAAAGATACTGATAATATATGTACAGTTGAGGCCAAAAGTTTACATCCCCCTTTCATAATCTGCAAAATGTTAATTATTGTACCAAAATAAGAGGGATCATACAAAATGCATGTTATTTACATATAGACCACAATAGAAAATAATAGCTGAATTTATAAAAATGACCCTGTTCAAAAGTTTACATACACTTGGTTCTTAATATTGTGTTGTTACCTGAATGATCCACAGCTGTTTTTTGTTTTTGTTCATGAGTCCCTTGTTTGTCCTGAACAGTTAAACTGTCTGCTGTTCTTCTGAAAAATCCTTCAGGTCCCACAAATTCTTTGGTTTTCCAGCATTTTTTGTGTATTTGAACCCTTTCCAGCAATGACTGTATGATTTTGAGATCCATCTTTTCACACTGAGGACAACTGAGGGACTCACTGAACTGAAGGTTCAAACACTCACTGATGCTCAAGAAGGGAAAACGCATTTCGAGGGTGAAAACTTTTGGAGAGATGTGCACATTTTTCTTATTTTGCCTAAATATCTTTTTTATCTTTTTTTTTTTATTATTTAGCACTGCCCTTCAGATGCTGCAGAAGATACTTACATGTTTCCCAGAAGATAAAATAAGTTATATTTACCTTGATTGTCAAATTCAAAAAGTTTTCACCCCTGGCTCTTAATGCATGTTTTTTTTTTTTTTTTTTTTTTCTGGAGCATCAGTGAGCATTTGAACCTTCTGTAATAGTTGCAATAGTCCCTCAGTTGTTCTCATTGTAAAAAGATGTATCTTAAAAACATATAGTCATTGTTGGAAAGGGTTCAAATGCACGAAAATGCTGGAAAACCAAAGAATTTGTGGGACCTCTCTATGTAAGCATCTTTTACGTGAAATATCTTATTCAGGTCAGTACCAAATAAACAATAACATGCATTTTTTATGATCCCTCTGATTTTGGTAAAATAATTAATATTTTGCATATTCTGAAAAACTTTTGACCTCAATTGTATATCGCCCTTGTGAAAAATAAGTACACTTTAGCATACTTTTAGAGTGCTTATAATATACTTTAAAAGAATATACTTCATGTGAACTGAATGTAATGTTTTCGTACACTTAATCACGTTAATTGCAATTAAATGAAAATGTTTTATAGTTTAAAAAAAATTATATTAAGTGCAATTCACTCAACTTTAGAGGGCTTTAAGTTGTTTTTATATGTAATTTAATAATTATTTAAATATAGAGTGTACCGACAAGCATTGATGGTAAACTAAAATATACTTATATAATGTAATTTCTATTAAAACTTGTATTTATAATTACACATTTGAAGTTGCACATTTGTTAGTGCACTTCAAATGTATTAACCTTAAATGTAATAGGAAATAACATACTACAGTTACAATTATAATCAAGTATTTACATTTACTACACATCACAATAAGTATACTTTTTAAATCACAAAAAAATAATAAAACAATTAAATGTAGACCTTTTATTTTGGTATTATTACAGTTATTAGTGTATTTTACTTAAACATAGTCATTAAAATGTACTCTTACATACTTTAGAGACTTAAATTCATTAATATTATTATATCTGCTAGCACGGTTTTTTAAAATATACTTGACAATTTAAAGTACACCACAAGTACATTCAACACAATTAAGTGTACTTCTTTTTCATAAGGCTATTATTCCAATTATAGCTGTAAATAAATTAGGGCTGTCAAACGATTAATCACGATTAATCATATCTACAATAAAAGTTTATGTTTACATATTATACATTTGTATACTGTGTATATTTATTATGTATATATAAATGCAAACACATGCATGTATATATTAAGGAAAAATATTTTAGATTTATATATTTAATTTTAATCTAAACTGTAGTTAGAAATATCTATACATATAAATATTTTGTTTTAATATATACATGTGTGTGTGTTTGTATTTATATGTACATAATAAATATACAAAGTAAACACACATATGTAAAAATAAACTTTTATTTTGGATGCGATTAATCGTTTGACAGCACTAAAATAAATATACTTTACCCAAAAATGAAAATTCTGTCATCACTGAAACAAAAGGAGATATTTTTAAGACTGTTCATGCTGCTCTTTTTGATACTGCTGAAGTATATTGTGACCAAAAAGTGCTTTAAAAATGTAGTCTACTACAATCCAAATAATTTAGAGCCATAGCTT